>JAVXUP010001878.1:0-182582 GCA_033070095.1 Escallonia herrerae | reverse complement strand
CAACACATGGTAACTTGAGAAAACAAAAACACTCCAATGTTCAGTTATTCACTTCCCAATTGGCGCACCCCCCCCCCCCCCTTCAGAAAAAGAAAAAAAAACCCTATCCCTTCTACCCATCAAAAGAAATTACATGCGACAACAATGGTTCCTCGATGGTTCAGACAGAACAGGTGACTAATCCAATTGCAGCAAGAATTATTCATGTTGAATACCCAAACCTACTAGAATTATATGTTTTTGGTTGTCTGAGGCCTTGAGATTATAAGGAGCAAAGCAGGACTTTGAATAAAAGCCAAATATTCATCCAAGAACATAAAAACTACGTATAAAAATGAAAGCAAGTACAAAAATCAGGACAGATAGATACATAAATGAGAAACTAAGTCACATAGTACCATTATTGCGCGATGAACAATTGGAATATCCCGTCCCTAGAAATAAAGAATTATAAGTCAGAAGAAAATATAGAAATTGTGTTAGAAAAGAGCATCAAAAGGCAAGATATAAGCAAAAGGAAATGCTTAAGCATGTTTGATGATGGATTTAAGATCCATTAGTCAAGCGCGGCACATTCCTGCTACAGGCAACTTCCATGTTCTATGTAGCATCATGTCGCCTAAAAATAACAAAACAACGAAAAGTGGCATTGTCACGCCCCTTGTCATTGGCTTTGTGAATCAGATCAATCTGTCCCTTCGCCACTTACTCGCGGCTGACATTTTGTAGCCGAGTCCATGTAATATTGGATATACTCACTTGCTCAAGGTAGGTGGAGAATAAGCAAAACATTGAACTAAATTTTTAGCTAAATTAAGCTGATAGGTAGACAGCATATAACTAAAACGGTAGGATATTTAGCGGAACATGGTTGCTTTACCAGAGAATCATAATGGAAATGAGATGAGATGCATATCGTATTCCAGTAAAAAGAGAGCATACTTCAACTTGGAAGACGACAATTTCTCCAGAACGTATGGGAGAGTCATTCAGGTACAGGAACAGTACATCACCCTACCAAAAAAGTGAAAAAACTAATTAACTGAAGTTGGATAATTATGACGAAAGTGTGACATTATATACCTTGATTACTATCAAGAACAAGTAACTTACCTTTCTAAATCCTGGTTCCATGCTGCCCGTAAGAACAACGACGACAGGTGAGCCACTTCCACTTAAGCATATCCAAAGCTTCCACAGCATCAATGCATGAGTAATTATTACTCCTAGAACATGGTTAGCAGTTGATAAATTTCTCGTATGGAACCAGCTAAAGAGTTTAGTTAGACGCCCTCGTCTGCTACTTATCGCTTTATGGACTTAGGCGCAAGTCATCTTAATAAAAAGAAACCTCTAAGAGCATTGTTCAGACCGAAAGAATCCATTAGTTTGGTATTGGAGAGTACCAAAAACCTATTATTGCAACACATACCTCTAATTTTTACAATTGCCAGTAACTAAATATAAGTCCGAAGACAGCCTACCTTCCACCTATGTTTATGTATACCTTTCCTTTTCACATCTGGATACAGGCATAATCGATAACTCTAGTAAAATGGAATTCCAATACCACGACCCTTTTTAAAAAGTCAACTTCCACGCATGTTCCACATAGTAATAAGGTAGGAACAACTGCTAAAGGTATGTGCGGTAGTCCTGCAAATTGTATTGATTCGTCAAACTTTACAATAATACCTAACCTTCAAACTCGCAACTGAAAATGGAGCCATATGAGATTCGTTGCCATAAAAAGCACTAAAATGAGATAAGAAAGAAATCAAGAGTGGATCACTCCACATGCATCTAAATGGCTATCCACCTTTTTAACGATGGCTCCGATTTTATGATCAAATTCTGCAGGATAAAAAAGGTGGGATGATTCAACTTTGACGCCAAACAAATGGTCTTAAAGCAGTCAAAACTTGTCATAAGTTACAAGAAAGCACACCGTCCTAAAAACCAGGTTCCTTTCATCTACTGATTAGAAAAAGAACAGTAAGCTTACCCACTAGTTGAAGGGGGACAAACAATGAAGGTAAGACAATTGTAAACAGAGATACTGTACGTACCCAAGTTGATGGCTTGAGTTGTAATGCGCCTGAACATTACTGATCGTACATATTCCACAGATTTTGCTGAAATTTCCATTGCTTTTACTCTCTCTCTCTCTAGCCCTGTTTCTCAATCGTTTGTGAGAGTGGAGACTGGGGAGAGCGTACAGACCTGTTCGTTCTTGAGAGTTTCACATTCTTCGTCGAACACAGACTTCTTTAATTTAAACGGTCGACGACGACTTTCTTTCCTTCTTCCTCTCTCTTCCACAAGACGCAATGCAACATATTAACCGAGCTGGTCAAAGTTGTTCTCGTCAAATTCTACTGTGAAAGGAGTAATATACTCCGTACTTCTTTGACATCTTATAAAAGACCTTTTTTTCCTCTTTCTTAAGATGAGATAATTATTATTTTCACCCTCCGACTTGTCAATCAATAATATTTACTTTATGATTATTACTTGAATATTTTTCTTAAGAAATAACGTAAACGAGAGAACTATTCAGGCTAAATAGCTCAGACTCGTTTAATAAGTTAATACGACAAATCTTACGATTCACCAAATTGCCAACAGTTTCCAAAAAGATTAAAAGCTCCTCAAAAGTGTCTCTCTCCTATTGACCATTTTTCTCCGGAGTTGATATTCAATTCAATAGGTCAAATATGATTCATATCTACCTTGCTAGTTTTAGCTCCAAACATATATGATCTTTGTTAAAACATGTCAGAAGCACGTAGTAACACACTCCAGAGCAAGCAATGTTGTAATAGGGGTTGCCAAAGTTTTAACATGGAATCTACCATCCGATAGTCGAATAAATGTACCCATAATAGAAGAATCTAGTTTACTAGGAGCTATTTTATAGTATCACAGGCGCGATATTAACAACACAGGAACACGAACCTTTCTATGTTATTGCCAAAAAAAAAAAAGAAGAAGGAACCCGAATCAAAACTGTATCCACTGTACAACAGTTATGTTAAACAGTAAAAACCGAAGCATCAAAAAACATGTTTACACGTTGACTCTAACTTCCTTTGATATATATCGAAGAGAATACCAGCTACAAGTTCGTTCTGTTATAGCAATGGCTTTTCTATGAAACATAGAAAAGGAAAATAAGAAATAAATCCGTTTGAAGCAATGAAACCTAAATTCTTTTCACCTTTGGCAATTAATCTCCCTGTCTTTATTCAGATATACCAAGTCAACTCCCACCAGGCTCGCCTAGTCTCTCTATCTATTGCCTACAGAATGACTAGCCTGCTCTCGAAGAGAGGGAGCTCAGGAAAAGAACTCTAGTTCCATGGCGGATGAAGGCGTTTGACGTTCGACTGGTAAGGCTCCCACCCGCCATCCGGTTCTTTGCGTCTTCCTCCACCAGAACTAGAAGAAGGTTGCGAATTGGCCCTCATATGGTCATCCAAGGATATAACCTGCTGACCAGGGTTAAAAAGCTGCCTCAAACTTGCAGCTTCCCGATTTCCCCCCTCCATCATCAAGCCAGCGTTCAGATCAAAATTATGCCGCGAAGGCCCAGCCCCATTTGAACCAGAGAGTGCATCACTCATGCTCATGATGAAAGGCGGCTGAGCAAAGGGAGGCGGAAATGCCGATGCAGGACCTAAAATTTGAGGTCCGACAGGAGCTCCTCTTGCATCCACCATGTAAGACATGGGGCCTCCAGGAACATACATTGTCGGCGTGAAAGGCAGAGTAGGTCCTGGTGTGAGGCCATTGTACCCATAAACAGGAGAATGTGCATAAGGCATGGCAGATCCCATCCCCAAGATACCCCCAAGTCTTGCCGAAGTAGCGTCCACTGCAGGATCTGAAAATCTACCGTTAAGGATGGGCAGTGTTTGAGGAACAATGTCGTTTTGCCTGACCCCAACTCTGGCACCCATGATGGAAATTACACAGTCCTCTGGTCTACGCCCTCCAGAAGCATATAAATTTTGAGATGACTTACCCAGATAAAGATGATCCAAGGAAGATGGCTGATCATTTAAATCAAAGTTCCTCAAGGAAGGATGCATTGAGGATGACGACGACGAAGGAGATGGACTTTGATGGCCATTCCCATGCCGAAAGAGCCGTCGCTCAATCCTCCAATCTGATGGAGCATCACCACCATCACCCACAAGGTTAAGATCCAAGTCTAGCCTATCTGACCTTCTTGGACTCGCTTCTACTGAGGATTCCCTAGAGGGAAGTCCTGAGGATGTTGGTATTTGTCTCCCCGACATTAGATCTGCAATTTTGTCGTCTACAACCTCCGCCACATTCAGATCAATATCAAGGTAGTCTTGTCGCTGCTTTGAACTGCTGGTCTTGTCAACTTCAGGAATTCGGCGAGGTGATGCAGGGCGAAAAGCACTAGTTGCAGCAGATCCTTTCCATCCAAGAGTTCCCTCAAACTGCAGAGGTGCAGCAGGCAATTCAGTAGCTGCTGCTGCCCTTGAAGCAGAAACAACAGAGATTGGGGTAGACATTGAATTCATCGTGCAATCTAATTCCTCGGAGCAAACTTCTTCATTCAAATCAAAACCACAAAAGCCTCTGTTTGCATTCGCTTCTGGCTCTTGAGCCGCCTCAGTAACCTGAGAGGACTCCAATTCATTTGTCATAATATTTCCTCGTTCCGCAGCTTGGTTTTCTGCACCACCAAAGGGCTCCTCCACTGGTGAAGCCTTCACAGTCAAATTAGGTCCAGTGGACGCCTCTTCAAGTAGGACCTCAATGGGTTGATTTTCTCTTCCATTTGTAGAATCGGGGCTGTTTGGCTGTCTGGTTCCACCATCCAATATCTTTTCAGAAGAACTGCAACTTGGTTCTCTGCAATCCACTTCCCTCTCCACCTCTATAGCAACTTGTCGAGCAACTTCTAGCGGATCTACCATACTATAATCATTATCTGTATCAGACCTCTTGTTAACTACACCGGGATCATTCGCACTCACCGCCGGTCTATAATAATCAGAATCATTGCCAGAATCTTCCTCAACTTCACTAGCTGCTTCATCATCCATCCCGCTCTTTCCCTCACACACATCTGTTCTCAAATTAGCTAAAGGTGAATCTACTGGACGAAGGTCTTCATCTTTGGCATCAACAACTTCTTTTAAATCAGGTACCATCGCACAATCTGGAGCTTTTGAGACTTCTGCACTTGAAGAAATAGTTGTGTTCTCCGAAGGACTAGCCTTCAGCTTCTGCTTTACATCATCAGTACGCTCACCCAACTCACTACATAGCTTCCCCTGGACAGCCCCTTCCTTCCTAACTGCAGAGCCACAATTTGGTAGAATTATGAAAACCGTCTTGCACAAATTCAGTTTAAAACATAAAAGTACTTGTAAAGAATTCATATACCAAAAGAAAGTCTCATAAACATGCATAATGGAAGTTCAGTATCCAAATTGCAAACAATTTCCAGAAAGGTACCTTCTAAACTATCTACGAGGGAATGTTCATTGGCAGCAAGGTTATCAGTAACAGGCTCCACATGATCTGGAGTCCCACCCTTAATGATTGCATGGTCCAGAGTTTTCTCAGATTTCTGGATCTGTGCATCGTCGAGCCTTTCAGGTTCTACATTATTTTCTTCATTACCTCCGCTGCAAAGAGAAATTTCTGAACATCCATTCTCTTCAACGCGATCTGCAAGAATAGTTCTACCATCACGACATGCTTCGACTTTCTCAATATCCTGGGGAACTGAATCACTGTCTCTATCCTGCTTCCATCTATTAAACAGAGCTCTGGCCCTGTCCTGAACCCTACAGCTACCGTGGCCAAGGAGATTTTCGACAGTCGTCCAAATCCCCGAAGAAATCGACTTCTTACTGTCTATATCCAGCTTTTCAAGTGCTCGTAACAATGCCATGATAGATTCTTCCACAAACCTGTCCTCAGTATCATTACCAAACTTCTGAGCTTCCTTAAGCCACCTATTAATGAACCAGAGCCCATCTAACTGGATAAATAGATCAAGACAGTCCTTATTCTCAGTTGCTGCTATACTACTTGCAACAGTAGACCACTGCCTGGTTGTGTCGCCAACATTCTTTATGACAATATCTTTATCTTTCAGCATTACAGTGACAAGCTCCTTAACTCGAGCGGTAGCTGTGAGCCCATCTTTCATCTCAGTGAGGGTAAAGAAGTCCTCAAGTGTCATGATGACCGTGCCAGTTAAGACTTCCAAGATAAAATTTCCTTCATCTTTGGAGAAACAAATTGCAAATGATTCTCAGAACATTACAATTCTCATGCACCCTGCAAGGATTAAATACAAGTTCAACATGTAGTTGCTCAATGTGCCTAGCATAGACCAACAGTATATAAGACCTATAATTGCAAAAGAAAAAAAAAACGTAAAACTACAGAATCTTCCTCCATTGGGACGCCCACCAGTTACAAAAAAGAATATACATTCTCCATCATCCCCAAATGAGGCAAAACCTTGGCGTTTTTCTCATCTTTTTTTTTCTCTTGAAACTTTGTTGGCCTTGTATTTTCGATCAGAAGATAGACATCTCAAAAATCATTGTTAAAAGACCATCTTCTTGTCCTTTACTAGATCTACCAGTCAAAAGCAGCATGAGTTAGATCCATTAGTCATCATAACCGGTATCATATTTTTCACTCCTCATGGAAACCCCAGATTGTGTTATCCCTTTATCTTAATAACCAAATATGAAAATGGAAAAAGACTATCTATTCAACCAAAAAACCAAACAGGGGGGAACAACCACAAACAAAATGACGGGCTTCGGCACGATGAAAAGAAAAGTCAAGTACATAAGATACAGCTACTTTTATACAAACTACACCATGAAACCACCTAAGACCATTAACTATTTTCACTAATTCTAACAAAATGTATCGTCAACATACCACTCCATAACACAATTGTGGAGCTTCAAGAAAACATGACCGTCTAGTTTTGGCACCTTTTATCTTATATATTCAAATCTAAGTTTTAAGCACATATTTATCACAATTTTATACCAGGGAAAGTACAACTCTAGTACAAACATCTTACAGAAAGCATTCTCCTTCACTTGAAACTACCGGAGACGAGACATAACGCACAGTAGTCAACAGCCCAATTCTGTTAACATGTAAATAGAAACGAAGCTTTAATTTGTTGAAGCAGATCTCTACATTAGACCGCCAACGCATCATCGTCCCACTTCCATCCTGCTTGCAGCAGGTCTAAAATCTAGCATCCATTAAAGACTAGAAAAAACCTCGAGATTGTTTAGTAAGCTGGCTATTGCAAGGGAAAAAACATGTAACTTGATTGCTTTCTTTGCTAACAAAAACCAATGCCCCTTTCCTATCAAACACTCCCGAACTGTCTCCGCCAGGGAGCTCTGATTGCTTTGACATGAGGACTCCCCTCCGGACAGGTAGGCGACTCCTCTGGGAACTACCTCAGCCCGTCGGGTAGGTGACTCCTCCTAGACACTACCTCGGCGTGCCGAGCAGGAGACTCCAGGATACTACCTTGGCAAGCTCCGAGTGCTCCGACACAAGAATCAACATGACATGACAGTGAGTTAAACAAGGTCGTAGTCTGATACGGCCCATGAGTAAGCTATTCATTTTTTACCATATTTTACAAAACTTTATACTTCTCAAATACAATTGCCGCATTCACCTTAAGTTTCTTTTAGGCATCAACAGCAAACATTGACACGGATATAGTAAAGTAACTCTGTCCGACACTCGACACCTTTATACATGTATGGAGTATGCGTCAACATGGTCCACTGAATATGCATAACTCCCGCGAGATTTACTCCATTGAAAAACAATAGAGTTTCATAAACAAATCTTTCCACGCCCACCCTATACTACATCTGACAGCAGATAACAAAGAGATTGCAAGGGAAAACATTAAGGATAAGCTAACGACTCAATGCATATCTTACGATAGCAATGAGATACAACAGTTCGCAGGCTGTGAATTCATCATATTTCTTTTGGATCTTCACTTTAAATCTTTACACCTTTCATTTTTCTAAATAGTTTCCCCAAACTAAAGTGAAAAATCAATCGTCTTTTAACTAAAGAATGGGATTAAAATGGATCAATGTTGTTAAGTGATCTGCTTTCCACATTATTTACAACAATCTATATAAATGCAAAATATTTATGATAAGAATCCAGGATTGTGATACACATGAATCTCAACTTGACAACTATGTTCCAAATAAATTTGTTACATTATTCGGTGCTTTTCATGGTCAGAGAAAAAATAAACCAAAAAGAAAAACAGAAAACATATATCTGAACGGTTAACCATGAATGCATTCCCCAAAATTTTCAATTCAACACCCAATACTTGCAACTATGTTCCAAATAAATTTGTTACACTGTTTGGTGCTTTATATGGTCAGAGAAAAAAATACAACAAAAAGAAAAACAGAAAACATATATCTGAACAGTTCAACCATGAATCCGTTCCCCAAAATTTTCAATTCAACACCCAATCCTTGCAAAGCAAGTTGATGTAACATATCACGTGATATTGAAGAACTATTAATAGGGTTGGTAAAGTAAACCACAAACCAAGCTACTTCGCCCCTCAAGTACAACTCTTAGCTTTATAGGGAGTGTAAGCACCAAGGCCACTGAACTGACAAATGTGTGCATCATCAGTTGCTTAAGAAAATTAGTCGGTAATTAACAGGAAAGAAAAGAGGTGATAAAGAACTTTCAACTTCACTAAGAAGTGTCTAAACACTCACTTATTTGAAGGCTTAAATATTATTCAAGCATACATACACACGAACATAGAGGGAAAGGGAGAAAGGCTCAATAAAATGCAACAACTCCAAGCGTAAAAACTTATTTTACGCCCTTATTATATGAATGATGTTCTATATGGAATAGCTAGAGTGCTAAACAAGATAGCGTGAGTTGCTCTCGACTAGTGAAGACTCTCAAACAAAATACCTCTATCTGAAAGGCGTGATCAAAAAAAATAAAATGCATAAAATGCAGGTGAAAATCAAACACTAAAATGACAACATCATATGGGATTCAACAAGGTCTAGTTGGAATTTTAAGCTGAAATGTCAAAAGATAGACCACGAATGTTTAGCAAAAGCTTCTAAAAATGTATCAGAAGTAGGAAATGCATAATGCCAGGTAAACAAGCCATGAACAAAAACAAAGCAATTGGAAAGATGAGCGACTTATAATCTAGGTAAAATATCACTAGACCCCTTGAAGTTAGAGGATAACTACAATCAACTCCATCGACTTTCCAAATGCTACATGTCAGACCAAAATCTTAAAGATTCGTAATACATATACCCTTCCGTTATAACACCGTTTGTATTGTATACTTTTTTTTACTTATGTCAGGCGTCAGCATTCCGTATTATAAAATGAGGATACAACCATTTGTAATTTAGCCATCCAACCCTTTGTACTTTACCCATTCAACCTTCAACACACACACAACCCCCTCTTTACCCAATTCAGCAGAATCTCTTTTTGGGTAGATTCAAATTCAACAAATTTGGCCCCTATTTTTTTTTTTTTCTATTCTGTCTGTTTGGCTTGAGGAGGAGGATGGGAGCTTGCATATCAACGCTGGAGAGCTGTGTACACGGTTGGTCGAAGCGCAACTTTCAGGTCACCGAACACCAGCAGCACCACTAATCGACACCGGAGGCACCATACCCATTAGCACCATCATTCCTCCGCCGCTAAGACAAACACCGCCAATTCGCCACTGTCAGCATCAACACCAACAGCACCACCAATCGATGCCACCAACACCATACCTACTAACAACACCAATCCTTTGCCGCCAACACTAGGCATCACCAATCTGCCGTCGCTAACACCTTATGCACGAGCACTACCTGTTTGCTGCCGCCAAAAAACCTCAACGGCTACACCGCCACAGTTCCACAAGGGAGTAAGTTCACGGTGGGACATCACAATCAACGGGGAGCATATTTGTGGGCATGAGCGTGTGAGTATGTGCGCATGTGTGTGGTTGTGGTGGTTGTGCGGCCATGTTGGGGGTTGGGTGGCAAAGACCAGGATAGAGGGGGCAGAGGGGATAACCAAGGGGGGTGGGCCATTTCTGTTAGAAAATGAATATACAGAAGGGGAAGTTCAAGACAAACAAATGGGTAGAATAAATCTTTTACCCAAAACGTTAAAGCTGCTTGTAGTTCATCCGGTCACAGGACGTATTTGATATTTTCCATAGTTGATGGACAAGGGTGTAATTATACCCTAACCTTAAGGCATATAGTGATATTAACCATAGAATCTAACCCAACGAAGCAAAACTAAATACTCCAGCAAGAAAAGTACAACTGTATCATTCTAGTACAACTGCATCACTCTCTCTTACATGAATCCTAACTAATAAAAAAAATACAAAACACAAGAGAAGTCTGGCTATCGTGCCGGAGAACCTCAGAAGATCTAAATCCTTCTACTTCGTGTTTTGTCTATTATTCTCATTAAGAATTATTTTCCAAAAATAAGATATGACGAGTACAAATATACGTCAGGGTGTCAACAAAGAATAGAGTGAAGAAGAAAGAAATTAGGACCTTGATACAGATTACAACTTTCAATTCTAGTATAACTCTAAACAAGTTCTTAGAATACACAGTCAATCACTACTTCACCAAGTATGAGCCATAAAACCGCACAAAATAGACAGAATAGAAGCAACGGACACGATTTGTTCTACTTCACAAAATTCATCATGCCCTGATTCTTTTTCTCTTTTTCCTTTCTTTTTTCAGTATTTTCAGAATTGTAGAAAATTTTCTTCTTTCAGCACCAAAAACAGAAAAAATCCTTCTCAAATAAGTAATCTCGTAATCAACAAAAACTCAGGTGAAACTTATCGGAAAGAAGTTGTCAACTTTTATGAGATCTAACACCCATCTTGAAATTAAAAACATAGTATCATCCATATTTCATTGTATGAACCCTAACCAGAACAATCACGCAAAACAAATAAGTAACCAATTTTGATACAAAAACAACAGTGTTAAACTATATCCCGAAGTGCATGAAAAGCAATACCTAAACTTGTGAACTGTATATAAATTACCTGATGCTTCAGATACTAAATTAAAAATCCGAACTTTCCCAATCAAAATCGCAGTATGTCAACCCTGAAAAAAACAAAAGCAGAATTGGAACATAATCAACACCCAAATACATAAACCCCCCCCAAAAAAGAAACCAAAATTATGAACAGTACTGCATAAAGAGAAATTCAATGAATACGGAACCAACCCTAAAACCCAGAAACGGCAGTGAGAAAAAAGAGAGGCAATACGGAACCCTAGACGAAAATTGAGCTAAAGGTTGAGTCTTTTGTGGGGTGTATTAATACAAAAGATTTTAATTGAGATTACGCTAATTAATGCGGCACTAAGAGGAATTAAAACCGCCCAAAACAAAATACAGAAAGTGAACAAAATTCACTGAATTACAGCTAGAATTACAATAATTAACCTCGGTATTTACCTCGTACACAGTATGCCCAACCCTAGTCGAAGCTTTTAAGGAAGTGGTATCAGCTCAAGCTCTTCGCTCCGCTTGTCCCTCTAGACTTTCTCCATCTGTATTTCACTTTCCTTCCGATTTTTTCGGCCTCTCTCTCACTAAAACCAGTTGTTTTTTTCCCCTTCGTCTGGTTTTCATGGAGATGGGTATTTGCAATTGCACGTGCCGCACGGGTTGTCGATCCGGGTCGGATGACGGGATTCGGGTGGGTCGGGTGATGGTGACCGGTTTGACCGGTGATACCTGTGATTTTAACTTGGGAAAGGTTACAAACAAGTGTCGATTTCAAAGCGGGGTTTGATAAAGAGGAGGAAGGGTGGGCGGGGGCGATAGGATAGGCTTGTCCCTGAAAAGGAGGGGAGCTTATCGTTGTCACTTGTCCTAGGACTGGCCCCATTCCCCTCTCACGTAGGTGACACGCGGAGTCCTCTTGTCGGAAATTTTCCCAATTGCGGTCATGTTTTTGACTCTGCTGAAATGATGTGCACCTTAATCTGAGTGAAGTGGTTGGTTTGGATTGGACGGAAAACACGTGGTTCAAAGTTGGAATCCTTAACTTGATAGCAGCAGCCGCCGCCTTAAAGATCTGGGGCCCTGCCACTTTTCCTTCGACTAGAATTTTTGCTTGCAGCGTTACTTACACCTTTAGCCTTCCTTCTTATCGACACAATTTAGAAATACTTTTTCCTTTTTTAGTTCGTAAAATGAAAATTTGTTGAGCCCTGCATGCCTCGAAGCAAACTAGTTGCCAAGTATGTTTATAGCTAAACAATATATGAACATTAAAAAATACGGCAACTAATAAATATAGTTATTTAAAAATAAAATGGTATATATTTTGAACTGCACGATCAAAAAGTTGGACCAATAAAGCCTCTTTCTCTTATGAGTAGGGTCATAATTCAAAGTCTTGTTCGTGGATAATCATAGATTGGATAAGAAAAAATGGTGTTGATGGTTGGTAATTAATTGAACCAGACTTCAATATGGTATCAAAGTTAAACTAAAAATTTTGACAATATTCATGCCCCATGGTCTTTTAATCACTTTCTTATCGCTTCTTTCAGATTTAGAATCCGCTTTATTTTGTTCAATTTTTAGAATTACCTCATATTTCTTGTTACGCGTGAGAGCAAGTGTGAAGTCCGACATCGATTATATATGAGACTTGAAATCAATTTTTATGCTCGGCAGATCACCTCTTTAATACGACACCAATTAGGCACGTGGAATAAGCAAGTCAAAGGTGACAAGGGAGAGAATGGACGGAGCACAATGACACAAGACGAGGGTATATTTTGGACGATGACAAGAATGGGCCTGCAGGCTGTTCCAAGCGACATAAACTGAAAGTTTGGTCTAATTCAGTAAGGCACTCTAGATTGAGACAATGAGTACCTCCTGTACTTTCAACTTTATTCCATCATTATTATAGCATATATATATATATATATATATATATATATATATATATATATATATATATGGCATGTCCACGAATCACTTCCATTTTATTTTAAGTAAGTAAATGTTACTTACTCCATTTTACTATAAGTCAATCACTTGGCATTAATTTTGCCATCAGAAAGACATTCTTATTCGCGTACATTCACAGTTAAAAGAAAACCTAATGTAAAATGAAATTCAACGTTTGAGAAGTCTCAAAATGACATCTCTTCGGATCAACCAATTAAAAGCTCATTGCGAGTCCATTACAATATTACAATAAATGTGCAAAATAAACAAAAGTTTGGAAAAGGGTACGTACATGAAATACAAAACTACGTTTTACTTGGGTTTACCTTATCTACCACCTGGCAGTGTGACTTTGCTTATATTTATTTGTTATTTAGAAATTCTAGGGCACAATACTACTGGGCATTTGACTCGGGCCAAAATTCAGCCTAAGTCGGAAAACCTGCCTGGTTAAGCATGCAGAAATTGGGTCTCCTTAGTCCAAGGAGGTTCTTAACAGCTTCATTAACCTCTAAACAAAATCCAGGTTGCCAACAGACTAAAAAACTTAATCTACAGATACTAGCAGGAAAACGCAGGTTTCTTAATCAAATCTCCACCCGTATTCATTCACTTCATATCAATAAGAACATACCATGTTAAAGGTGTCTACATCAACCCTACTTAGACCTTGCAGTAGCAAGAGTTTCGTGCACCTAAGCGTCCCGCATTGCAAGGAATGAATGTTTGGATAGAGGCTTTAGTACATTTGGCATCAATCTTACTGTAATGCCAGAGAAGAGAGATGACCAATGGCGCTGGATTCCTAACCAGACAGCAGAAGACTTGTATGCAAGTAAACGAACGGCCCCAAAATATAATGCTATTAAAAATGCATACCTCTATTGCACCCACTCACTTTCACAGACACATTCAGAATGTGTCTTCAGTCCAAAATAATTAGCAACTGCAATCTAGTCAGCGACCCGGAGAACACAAAACCCCCAACTGTACAACAAATCGACAATAGCCATAGAGGCTTTGTTAACGACGATAATTGTCCATAAGCAAACGACGTAGAGATGTGCTGCCTTGACTTCTATTTGTTTTAACTGCAGCCACTTTCTTTTCTCCCCTAGGTCCCTGCTGTTTTTGTTAGTCATAAGAAAACAAATCAGAAAAAATAGAACATCACAGGTGGACGGACAAGAAGCAACAAGAAACAAACTTAGAATTCACCTTTGGCTTCTCATTCTCGTCCTCGATGTCCAAACCACTGATGCTTTTTAAAAGGATGGATGAAGCTGGCATAAGTCTCCTGATAACTCACAATAGATAGTGGATTTTGAATCAAGAGAAACGTTTACAGTGTTAGAAATGAAGAATCCATATGCAACGAGATAAAAACATGTTTCACTTAATCTCCACCAAGCTAACCTTTTTGGCTTTTCTGCTTTCAAAGGTTTGCAGCATAAAACTAGTTCCGGCTCATTTTCTGGCACTTCACTGACATCACGTAATAAGGCAGCAGTTGAATGTTCGTTGCAAATTACTGGTCGATACAATAACTTCTGTTCAACAAGGTCAGAGTTGTTAGTTATTTCTTTACTAGAAACATGTTGAAGGCCCATTGCCATTGAAAGGAAACTACCTTCTACTCCACATATGTGTTTCACTTTTCAGTTGATTTTTCAACAGGCTACCAATCCAACACCAAACTAAGAAGTGTAGCTGCTAATTAGGGGAAGCGCAAACTGAAGTACACTAAAAAGTCGCTCTTTATCTAGGAACTACATAAAAACATCATGGTAAACTAAAAAGGCCAATTTACTTCTCATACAAACCACATGAATGTATTCAAGTTGAATCCACAATGGACTCGTATAACGACCGTCTTGTTCTGATCAACTCACATCAGTAAATTGAACAGGTCAGCAAACATTCTGCTGTACAACTAATATGGACTGTTTATGGGCACATATGACACAGATTACAGCTGAATGTAACTAATAACGTCAACACCGTAGTAATTTAACTTACTCAAGGTTACAATATACCATATAAACCTTATGGGAGGGAGAGGGAGAGGGGGAGGGAGGGAGAGGGGGAGGGGTGGTGGGGGGGAATAGATCAGAATCATCTCAAAGGATAACACTGTTTGCCTTCATAGATGATGTGGAAGAGAATTCTCGAAGATGTCTTCCTTGCACATAGGGGTAAGCAAAGGCAAACTAGTGACTGTTGCAGCGCAAAATTATTAAATCAAGGAGATAAAATTTTAAATCATGAATGTGCAATGAAAGAAGGAGAAAAGCATCTATAACAGCACAATGGCACTGAATTAAGGAGAACCTTCTCTGAGCTACTTTGCCGTTGATCACCCTCTACGAAAGAAGAGCTATCATCTCTGGGGACAACATTTGGATGCAAAGAGCTTTGCACAGACTCTGAAAACCCAGAACCTGCAATTTACGCAAAAGAAACAATCTTGAATAGGAGACCAAAAGATATTGGGAAATCAGCAAAAATATCACATTCTCAACAATCAAGCGGTTCTCTATGCTCGCCAATGCCATGCTCATGATAAGGTTTTGTAATCTATGTTTATATATATATATATAGGGGGCCGATCCACACCCACCAGTGGAGGAATTGTTATTTCTCCACCGAACCGCTGCAAAGAGCAGCGGTTGCAGTGAAAGGGAAAAAACCCAACCGCAACAAAGTGTTGCGGTTGGGAATTATTTGCCAAAAAAACCAACCGCAACACTTTGTTGCGGTTGTTGCATTTTTTTCAAAAAAAAAGGACATATATATTATAATAATAATAAAAAGGACATACATATATATTATAATAATAATCAAAAGGACAATGGAGAAAACCCAACCGCCACACTTAGTGGCGGTTGGTATCATTGCAAAAAAAAAAATTTGTCGCTAAAGGTGAAAACTTAATTAGCAGTTTTTCACGAATTTATAAAAAATAGCTAGAGCTAGATTTTGCCAAATTGCAAAAAAGAAACCATAGTTATTTTTAAAAGATCTATATCAGGGAAAAATTTCAGATTTTTCCAAAAACTGGAAAGGGGTTAACTGAAACGGAGAACCTTGTAACTTTGCAGTATAATTTAAAATATCAAGCTAGCGCGATTTCGTGCGAAACTTTTATGAGAACCCTAGGATGTTGAGAAGTTCCATTTTCCAGGATTTTGGGCCATTCTGAAATTGTTAGCTAATTTTTTGGCAATACTTTGTTGCGGTTGTTGCATTTTTTTCAAAAAAAAAGGACATATATATTATAATAATAATAAAAAGGACATGAAAGGACAATGGAAGGACATGGAGAAAACCCCAACCGCCACACTTAGTGGCGGTTGGTATCATTGCAAAAAAAAAATTTTTTGGTTGCTAAAGGTGAAAACTTAATTAACAGTTTTTCACGAATTTATAAAAAATAGTTAGAGCTAGATTTTGCCAAATTGCAAAAAAGAGACCATAGTTATTTTTAAAAGATCTATATCAGGGAAAAATTTTAGATTTTTCAAAAAATTGGAAAGGGGTTAACTGAAACGGGGAACCATGTAACTTTGCAGTGTAATTTAAAATATCAAGCTAGCGCGATTTCGTGCGAAACTTTTATGAGAACCCTAGGATGTTAGGAAGTTCCATTTTTCAGGATTTCGGGCCATTCCGAAGTCGTTAGCTAATTGTTTGGCCGAACGGGCTAATTCTTTTAGGTCCATTTCCCAAAAAATTGCACCGTTCGGCCAAAAAATTAGCTAACAATTTCAGAATGGCCCAAAATCTTGGAAAATGAAACTTCCCAACATCCTAGGGTTCTCATAAAAGTTTCGCACGAAATCGCGCTAGCTTGATATTTTAAATTACACTGCAAAGTTACAAGGTTCCCCGTTTCAGTTAACCCCTTTCCAATTTTTGGAAAAATCTGAAATTTTTCCCTGATATAGATCTTTTAAAAATAACTATGGTCTCTTTTTTGTAATTTGGCAAAATCTAGCTCTAGCTATTTTTTATAAATTCGTGAAAAACTGTTAATTAAGTTTTCACCTTTAGCGACCAAAAAAAAATTTTTTTGCAATGATACCAACCGCCACTAAGTGTGGCGGTTGGGGTTTTCTCCATGTCCTTCCATTGTCCTTTCATGTCCTTTTTATTATTATTATAATATATATGTCCTTTTTTTTGAAAAAAATGCAACAACCGCAACAAAGTATTGCCAAAAAATTAGCTAACAATTTCAGAATGGCCCAAAATCCTGAAAAATGGAACTTCCCAACATCCTAGGGTTCTCATAAAAGTTTCGCACGAAATCGCGCTAGCTTGATATTTTAAATTATACTGCAAAGTTACAAGGTTCCCCGTTTCAGTTAACCCTTTTCCAGTTTTTGGAAAAATCTGAAATTTTTCCCTGATATAGATCTTTTAAAAATAACTATGGTTTCTTTTTTGTAATTTGGCAAAATCTAACTCTAGCTATTTTTTATAAATTCGTGAAAAACTGCTAATTAAGTTTTCACCTTTAGCGATAAAAAAAATTTTTTTTGCAATGATACCAACCGCCACTAAGTGTGGCGGTTGGGTTTTCTCCATTGTCCTTTTTATTATTATTATAATATATATGTATGTCATTTTATTATTATTATAATATATATGTCCTTTTTTTTTGAAAAAAATGCAACAACCGCAACAAAGTGTTGCGGTTGGGTTTTTTCCCTTTCACTGCAACCGCTGCTCTTTGCAGCGGTTCGGTGGAGAAATAACAATTTCTCCACTGGTGGGTGTGGATCGGCCCCCATATATATATATATATATATATATATATATATATATATATATATATATATATATATATATATATATATAAAGCTAAAGCCTTCGCTTAAAATTGCGACACATAGGATTTTTAGTCTTTATATTTGCGACAAGTAAGATTTAAGAGGCTTTCTCTATGTGACAAATCAGCCTTTAACTTTCATTTTGGAAGTCCCCCAACTTTGATGGACTCTTCAAAGTATTACATTTATATAAAGCTTGATTTTCAATGAAAGTCTCCTAGGTCGTTGAACCCAACTCTTTAACAACCAATTCTAAACTTAAAACTTCTCATCCTAAGATTTTTTATTCTCTTATATTTGTAACACATAGGATTCTTGGAGCATTTTCCTTGTGCCAACTAAGCTTCAACTTTTATTGGGAGAGTTTCTCACTTTATTTGGACTCTTCAAGAACAACTATTAAAAACTAAATCCATAGATGATACGAGTATATGGGACTGTGTAAGGTTTACACTCCTACTGAAACATAAACTCCTATCAGCTTTGTTTACTCTAAATCTCTCCCACGCCAACCTTCCCGATCCTCAATCACTCCTTACACCACGCTACTTCCTCCAGAATAATGCTAGAGATGGTGGAAACAAAAGCTTCCTCCAGAATAATGCTAGAGATGGTGGAAACAAAAGCTTCCTCCAGAATAATGCCAGGGATGGTGGAAACAATTTGTCAGTGTATATGTTCTCCATTCCCGTGTCTGCAATTTGTCAGTGTGTATGTTCTCCATCACCAGTGCTATAATTCCTGTGTCTATTTTTCGTATTAACCCATTAAAAGGGCTATAATTGTTGTGTCTGTTTTTTGTATTTTTTGTATTAAGAGAATAAGCACATTCAATTCATGTTAGTATTGGTCTAAAACAATGAGTAGGTACTTCCTCAAGCTCCAGTCAACATGCAGGGTAACATAACTACACCATGTTAAATTTCACACTCCCAATGAGCTCTTGCTTGAGGCATAAGTTCCATTGCACTTTTTCATGGAAAAGCTACCATGATTTTCCACTAACATTTTCTTTTCGCTTCATATCCAAAACTAGATTCATACTTCCTTCTTGCGAACCATCTACTAGTGCGAAAGTTTTGGCAAGATATTAAGAGATTTTTCTTAGTCCAAAACCCGATCGAGTTGTAACTGTTAAAGAGCAAGCTTGTGATTACATGAAATGTGTATATTAAAACATATATGCACTTAAATAAGTTATTTGTCACTTATCCAAAATTATATTTATATTCACAGTTAATCTGATTCTGTTATTACAGTGTGTTTAGTTGTTTCATTTCACGATATATATTTGCAAACCTTTCAAAAGATTTTTAGTCGCTACATCCAAGACTTTGAACGTCAAATATCAAGAGCATTTTGATTTTGAACCTTCCTTTTGTGTTCCCATCACCGTTTTGTTTATTTTTAGCATCTTATACGGGTCAAATGTTCATGAGGTTCTAGAACAAGCCAAAGCTTGAGATTCCTGGTTGGGCTAGACACTCTGTCCTATTGTCTTCTCTAAATCTAAAATTTCTTCAAAAAATTTTGTTTAAGATAAGTATGTAAGGGTGTTAAATAGCCTCATAAGTTCGTACTAATGCAAGTTACTTTGAAGTTTTAATTTAAGTGACAACAGCTTTTAATTCATGATAAAGTGATGGAAAACATATTTTTTGATCAACCACTTTAATCCCAATGCTTACAAAAAGTTTTTTTTTTTCCACTACATCTGGAATTCTTAAATACATGTTTATTAGGTGCATTTTGGTGAGGAACCTTTCTTTGGTACTTTCATTACTGTTTTGTCTATTTACCACACCTTTAAGTTTTTATTGGTTTGACAAGAAGTTGAAATGCATATGCCGTTAGGTACCCAATGCCCACGAGGCATGAGAACAAGCTAGAGTGGAAGATTCCTGCATTTTCTCTGTTCTTTGTATTATAAAGAACAACAGTTGAGTATTATATAGCCTCACAAGTTTTTTTTATCCCATGTCATGGTTCATGTCATAACAAGCATATGTGTGTTACTTTTAAGTTCTCAACTTAGCTGATAAGAAGCCTTTCAATTCACAATAAATTTCTCTCAGTAGTAGGATAAAATTACTGAATAATACAATTTTGATGAAATCTGTTTTTGACCAGCCACTTTTTATCTAATTCTTTGAAAAAGTCTTTTCTCATAACATCTGAAATTTTGGTTACAGAGGTTTAATATCAGGAATAGTATACGAATTACCTTTTATTTTGTCTTGAAGTCGAAAGTACAATTATATATCAAATGTCATTATTTAGTTGGTTCAGTTAAAGACAGACTTTCCTTTTGTGCTTTTCCCACCATTTTGTCTTCGCAGCATCTCAAGTCTTTAATGGGTTGAAGAGAAACTAAAGTTCATACATGTACTATTAGTGGTGAAATGCTCATTAGGCTTTAAACCAAGACGAAGATTGAGATACCTGTTTGCAAAGATACCTTCTTCCCACGCACACTTTAAGAGATTTTTGTAGCTAAATCTAAAATTTACTGGCTATTAACGTTTTGTTATTCATTACAATTTAGGGGTGTTACATAGCCTCACTAAGTATTTTTTTTTAACCCGAAGTCATTGTTTATGTGACAACAAGCTTACTTAAGTGTTATCTTGATTTTTTGACTTTAGATGATAAGTTTGCACTACCTTTCAATTCATGATAAAGTCTTGTAGCGAACAATTCATGGATCTATACTTAAAAATTATTGTGAATGTTTTTTCTTGACCAACCACCTTTTATCATGTAACATGGAAAACATGTTGGCATTTTCATATTTCTTACGCCTTGCTAGCATCTTTAAGACCATATATTTTCCCGTACACTTCTTCTTAGACAAACAAATATTTCCTGTAAGTTCTAAAATAATGTTGCTAATTGCTTAATTTAAAGTTAATGTTTTTCATTTTGCCAGGAAAGACAATGAAATGGTAGACCTAGGCTTTAGTATAACATCAAACAAGATAGGGGTTATTGTGTTAAGTAGCATTTGGTCTTTGAAACTCAAAAGAGTAAGTAACAAATACATACTTGGTCCACTTTGAATTACTCCTTGGTAAGTGATTACGACATTAATAATTCATAGGTCTATGTTTGTATTGCATAAGCTTTTATTCATTTTATTTTTTGTGAACAATAAAAGACAGCTTAGAATTCAAAGAAAATCTAAGGCTGAGCAACAATATTTGCTCTTTTGAGATTGCTCGTGATAACTTTCAAGGGAATCTTATGTTTTTATAAGCTTTACCTTGAGTAAGCAGTCTTATGGATCAATCTCTTAAGTCTAACATGTTACACTCAGGTTGAAACCAATTCTCTTGGTATTTGGATTACAAGGAAAAATTGAAATAATTGGAGAATTAGTTCTCACAAGTGGGCAAATGGAAGGGTAATGAGGTTTAAGATAACTTTTGCCTAAATTACAATTACACATACGATATGTGGTACCATTGTGTTGATGGTGGCTTGGGTGGTTAGTGGTTGTAGTTACGGTTATAACACTAGCAGGATGGTAAAGTTAGATGTCGGCGGCAGGTGAGGTGATCGTGAAATTAGAGGTGGGAGCAATGGTGCAAGTGTTAGCAATAATTATTATAGCGGCAATGGTGAGGGTTATGTAGGTAATGGTGGTGGTTGGAGTGCGATTAATGTATACATAAAATGTTGAGATATCTGGTATTGGCAAAGATGGCGGCGAAGACCTTCGGAATCACATAAAAATATTCTTTTGGATTATGTGCGGTGATATTAATATCCTTTCTACCTCCTCGATGCGGCGGTATAGTTTTTGGTGGCAGTGGTAACACTAATATAATGTTAGTGGTGGCAACTGCAGATACGGTGCTAGCGATAACAGTTGGTCACAATATTGATTGTTATTATAGGGAAATGATAGCACTAAGGTGTTGGAGTAGTAAAGGTGTTGGTCACAATAATTTTAGGTTTAGGTCTTGACGATGGTTAATTCACTAGAATGACTTTGTACAATAATGAATAAGTTTACTTTGATCAAGAGATCTTATTCGAGGTATTCTTTCTCCGTGCATGTATAACTTCAAAGATATATAGGAATACATTCATACTCTAAGCATTACTCTATTGACATTTAAGAACTTTCCTAGAACGTAGTTAGGTTTGCTATATTATACATCGTTATTTGAAAAATTCACACTCATTTGTCACTAGAAGAGGCAACGTTAGGCATGACGTTGTGATTGTGAAATTGCAAATATTCTTTGCTCGGAACAAATGCATGTTGTTCAAAGGTATAATACGTTTTTTGTGATAGGAGTTTAACGAGATAGATTGGTAGCACCAAAATTTGAACCAAAAGATTTTTTATGCCCTAAAATCAATTATCATCAAATGATTCTTATTGTCTTAAGTTGTACGTAGGCTAATTTTTTTTTCTTCTTGAAACTAGAACCTATTACACTATGCTAAACTATTCAACTAACAATAAAATCAAATTGCATACGATCCCGTGCATTGCACGGGTCCATTAGCTAGTGTTTAGAATTAGCCAAGCATCTTCACATCACATCTATTTATGTTTTGGATAGTACATGACTTTTCGTCAGACTACACTGTTTAAGCTGACAAACTAGGTTGCCGCATATGTGCCAAGTATGAGCTGCTCCTCTGTCAATAATCTTCCATAAACAACAAAATCAAACAGCATCCACAAAAGCTTATATGAATTAATATAATTTAGAAGGTAAACCTGTTGTTTCATCATTAGAATGAGTATCCACCGGTCCTGTATCTTTAGGAGCATTTATAACATCAGCATCATCAAAAGTTCCAGAAGAATTATCGACTTTCTGATCAATACACTGTTGCAGAGATGTCAGTTCCTGAGTTGTTTTAGTAAGTAGCTAAAGTGAAGAAACATGGAATTAATGAAGATTATCAAGTCCAAACTCCTAATATACCTGATGATTCAGCTCTTCAAAACTTTCAACACCAACACAAGAGGTGATATCAGAACTTCTTAACTAGTCATTGCGTAAGAATTACATGTTAGCCTGAGGTACTACAAGAGAAGCACAAGCACAGACGAGGTAAGACTTACCGTAGCATTTGAACTTTGGTTATCAGCCACACTCTCAGTTTCCTTTGAGTTTGAAGAAGGGACACCCGCAATTACCTGAAAACGAAAGCGAAACTTGAAAATCTGCGGTATTTCACAACCAAAGAGCAAGATGAAGACACAGTAGTGTCAATATAATAGTTGAAAAATACAGATAAGGAACAGCGTCTAGTGTCTCATGCAGAGTTATCACAGCATCACATATAAAATATGCTGCATTTTCTAGCATCTGTGTTGACTATGTATGCACAAACACTAAGAATCAACCTCACTAGTTCAGTGGCAGCACTTAAGGAAGTTATACAGGATATGATTCATATGATTTCTACATGAATACTACAGATTAAACCAAAAAGGAGAAGAAAATGCAGAAAAAAGGAAGGAGGTAAGAAAAATAAGCAGAAGTTCAGATGTGACCGAGCAAGAAATAATCATCTACTCCATTCTTGGTACAATAATGACAAGTCAAGGAAGGATTTTAGAACTCATTCTAAACTAATAATTCTGACTACCTCATGAGCATTAAAGGGTTGATAAATCCCCCATTCTGCAAATCCATCCACTCTACATCTATCCATTTTAATTGGTGGTGCCTCTACCGAAACTTTTTCGCCACATGAACCAGGGGACTTCAAATCATTCAGTTCATTTTCCAGCTCAGAAGAACATCCTTTCCCAAAGGTGAGGCTTTCTCTAAGACTATGGATTTCACTTTCAGCGACCTGTACAGATACAAAATTTTCATTTAAAATCCAGAGATTCACTTGACTACTGTTCTTTTATTTCAACTTTTTTTTCAATTTGGCATCATAGAGAGGATTGGATATTCAGCGAAGTATGCTGACATCTACCTGTCTAGGATGATTATATACTTATAGGACAAAAAGTAGGTCTCAACATTGAACCAAAATCTGAATGCAACAGAAGGCTACCTCACAAGTTTTAGTGGGTTGACTCCCAAATTCTGAAAATCCGTGCTCTCTAGACTCATCCAATTCACCTGGGGAATGCTCAGGTGAAACTTCCTTCCCATTTGAAAAACAGGATTCCAAAGCATTCACCTCATATTCCAGCTCTGAAGCACTTGCTTTCTCAATGGTGAGGCTTTCTCTAAGACGAAAAGTTTCACTTTCAACCACCTGTTCAGATGCAAAGCTGTCAACTAAAAACAAAACGAATTGGCCTGCCTCACAGAGAATATTACAGATCCAAAATTGTGTTTCTATATCTAATTGTCTCCGAATAAAATAGAAGTTCACTGACAAATAAGTATGCCTCAGATCTAAAGCAATATTTAAGTTAGTTCTCATGAAGAATGTGCTAGGAGGATACCTCATGTGAAATGGTGGTTTGACCCTCCAATTTTGCAACTCCATGCTCTCTAGATTCATCAACTTCAACTGGAGACGCCTCTGCTGAAACTTCATTCCCACATGAGCCATGGGACTTGAAACCATTTGCTCCATTTTCCAGCTCAGAAGACCTTGCTTTCTGAATGGTTAGGCTTTCCCTCACATCAGCTGGAGTCTCCTCCGCTGAAACTTCATTCCCATATGTTCGACGAAACTTCAAATGATTCAGTTCATTTTTCAGCTCAGAAGACCTTGCTTTTTCGGTGGTTAGGCTTTCTCGAAGGCAGTTGATTTCACTTTCAGCGACCTGGTCAGATGCCAAATTCTTGCCATAAAATCAACGATATAATGATATAATGACTAGTGAAGCCTTGGGTGTAAGCATATTAGCATATCAATGGATCGCACAAGCTTATAAACAAGATATAATGACATGATATAAATTAGAATTTTACCTCTAATTTTTTCTTCCATTGCTTCAAGACATTCCATAAAGCTTTTGTAAAACCTTGCAGAATTTGATTCTCTCTGTCTCGCTTTGCCAACTCAATGTCGTCTTTCTTGAGGGGCAAATCGCGGTTCATCTCCAAGTTCATTTTCAAGGATTGAACCAAACTCTTTGTAGCACTAACCTCCTCGATCTGTTCTAGAGTGACCACTGCTTGAAAACAGGCAAAGCTGGTCATAAATTCTCCTGAACAACAGCAAATGAGCCAAGAAAAACCAAAGTCGTGCAAAACAACACAAATGAAGTTCTTCAGGTGTTTCTTAACAACCTTCTTTCTCAAGTTGGTCATCTCCATCACTCTTCCCTTCATTGGTCTGAAGAAAGAAAAAGGTTGAGACCACTAATCTTAAAAACATTAAGGAAAGATAATAGCAGGTTACCCACAAAATTCTAATTTCCAAAGTCCAGAAACTAGCAATCCAATCACATTACACACACATTGCATGAATAGACATCAAAAGAAGTACCTATGTTCGTATGACGATAAATGTAATTCAGAAGATCAAGAGTCAAAGCTCATAAGAAGATATTACTTTTCATTTAAAAGTGTAAAGCTTGAAAGGCACATCTTATTGAATTGTTTCAGACATAGCCAAGTATTACAGCTCCAACTTGCAAGCATAACTCATAGACTTGGGTTACCAATTACTGCTAACATGGGGGGGGGGGGGGGGGCATTAAACATAACCAAATGAACAATTGTTTTGAAGTTTAACCAATTACAGAAGTACAACCATTAAGTATTGAACTTTTCATATCACGAAAACTGTTTATGAAATGGTCTCTTTTCCATCTTTATTTTCTGCAAATTCATTTTTTTGGTATGTTGACAGCCCAAAACCTTGTGAATCGTCTAACTGAAGGTAAGAAAACATCAAATACATTAAAAGAATGGTACCCTACTAACCAACAGAGGTTTATGACTCATTGCCATAAACTGTGCATTCCTCGCCATCAGTTTCTTGAACACCGATCTTTGTAATTATATCAGCAGTTAAAACTTAGTGCTTAGTGTTACTTGAAAGGCAGTTGCAAGGAACAAAGGCCAATTCAGTGGTACTAAATGTCTTACAGAAATTTTAGTAAAAAAGTGCACATAATGGAAAGTTAAAATACCGTGCCATCTTCAAAGATACTGTACTTCATTTTTTTAAGTTGCTCTGCTCTAGACAGTGTTTGAAAGCGCCTCTTATTACCCTTGGCATTAGAAGGTTCTTCCACATTGCTGAACCTACAGCAGATCATGAAGCTCTCAGGAAATCATGTGTGAGTCATCATCGGTTGAAGGGAATTCATTTAGTTCCAAAGGACATTAGGCTTAAAATGATGAATAAAAAGCAAAAAGTACTTAATGAAGGTGATGTACTTTATGTTCATAAAAGGTGAAGCTTGTCTTAGTAGAAAGGATGCATCAAGATAGTCTTCTTCTCCCGGTTTTACAGTTAAAATCTGCAAATAGTAAGAGTCAACCCACCAGCCATAGTTCCAATACTAATATAACAAAATAACAGCACAAGAGTTGAAATTAACAAGGAAAACCTCATGATCCGGATTAGAAAATTAACAAACACCCTGAGTAAGCAAGCCCGTGTGTGACTAGACTACATACCAAAGTCATCCGCTTCTTGCCTTCCAGATAATCTCGCAAGTATCTAGTTAACTTGTAGAAACATGAATATAAAGTTAGTATTTCACTACTACCTCTTAAATAGATTCAGAACCCCATTTAAAAAAGTTTGTGATGTCAGTACTAAGAATGACATTAGGTCAATTTTCACAAGAATAATATAATTTAACTTCAATGCATAGAGTAAAAATGGCAAGGCAATTACCAAGGAGTTTTGAAAGTGCTTTTGCAACGGTTTCTTGCGGTTCTTTTGGTGCTCCAACAATGACTGAAGTTAAAATGAGGAGAAAATCAAAATGATTGAACAAAGAGAGAAGCAAATGCATGTGAGAGAGCATGTGCAGAGAGGGGGGAAAGAGTTCTAAGAATACCAACAATTACGAAGAGATTTCTCAAGTGATGCTACATACCCTTAGGCATAAACCAAAAACCATCGATGTGTTGTTGATGAAGTTACTTTCGAGCAATCTAGCTCCCTGGACAACAATAAAACTGTACTCATATGAGGGACATAAAACCACTGTTCTTGAATAACCAAAAGTGAACTAGGAATCCTGTAGACAATGAGGGCACAAGCTAAAATGTGTACAATGTACAAGCCAATTGAAAGGCCTATAGGCCTTTCCAACCATTTCCAACTGAAATTTTGGGTTAAAAGCATTTGATTTAGAACAAAAGGAAACATCAATAATTGCTGATCACCAAAATATCCACTTTATCGGGTAGGCCAATTAGCATAAGAATGTTTCACATCCATTTGATTGTATATTCTTCTTCGCCCAACTCTAGCATATTTGATGAGTGCCCAATTCTACGAATATTCTTTTTTGGCATGTTTTAAGCATTGAAAGGTTAAGTTTGTTGAGTAGCACTTCTAGGGTAGTATTAATGGTAAAACTTTTAGAACCATATCATCATCTCACTCTGAGAAGTAAAAAGCTGGTCATATGTGCCACTTTTGGAGATGTCACAATCCTGAGGGTGTACCTGGCATTCAAATAACCCTGAATGTAAGTCATCATTTACTCCGGCGGAATTGTACCTGATTGCCCGTCCTCTTTTCTCTTTCAGCTCCAGCAAGGTCCACAATAGTCAAGAGAGCACCCTCTGATTGAACATGTTCTTGTTCATCAAACTTGTTTAGACCACTGCGAATGTTAATGATGCATTGCGAACGGCTGCACATTGAAATCCAGAAAACCAAAACAACAAAAAATTGCTAATCACAACTAATAAAATGCACATTAGAAATAAAATCATATTGAGGTTCCACAAAATGTGAAAAACAACTCCATAGGTCACTGCGGAGCAAGAGTTTTTCTTTGTATGTTTCTCATTTCACTGGTATGCAAAAGAAAATTACGAAGGTATGATCTATGCTTGTTGCATAATGAAATTTCACAGAACACGACGAATATAGATCAGAAAAAGATTCATGTCTTGTAAATCACGCTTCTTCAACATGATATGAGAGTCGAAGTATCTAATTTCTAAGTCAAATTGTAGAAAGGTAGAAAATAGCATTTCAAACTCTCTCCAGTTTGAGAGAGTAGGAAATGCTACACCAACTACATGCAGTAATCTCAGGTCAATTGAACATATACAAAGGAGAGATAATGGACAGATCCGTATGAACACCGATAGAACCGCATGAAAACACTCCAGTATTCCCTTCTTCATGGCATCACCAACATAACAAAACATAACAAGCAATCCCATTCACAAATTACCATATTATTGCCTTCCACGCACCTAGACTGATTGTTTGAGTTTGTCATGGCCGTAGCACGTCTTATCATACCCCGTGCAATCAAGGATTCAGCCTGCTGGGCATCATAAACAGTGGTCTGTTTCCAAGAACCAATAGAAAACACATACATTGTCAATGCCTCGGTTCAATCATCAATGAAATGATACAATGTACAGCCAAGTAGGGTAGGAAAACCTCTTGAAGGCCTTTAATAATTGATTGCTGCATGCTTAGTTCACCTCCATCTTGAGACAAATCAATCACCCGTTCAGATTTCCCCCGCTCTGAACGTATCTCAAACATCGACAGGTAAAATGTCCTATAGAATCCAAGATTAACACCAACTCTTAACATTTAAGTGTCACTATCCTACTTTGTACTCAAAATTGCAGTAACCATCACCTAGCAGCCTAGACAATCCAATGCACAATAAAGACTGAACCAAATAAATAAACAGAAAACAAAACAAGTTACCTCGACGGCTCAATTTCACTGCCCTCAGCCCGAGCAAAAATCCGATGAAGAGCAAGTGGAATCATTCCAGGCTGACGCGTACTCCCAAAAATCGTATGCGTCTTACCTGAGCCACTTGGCCCCAATGCCGCCAGCATCCCACTCTTTCCCCTCATAAAATCCTTAACTAATGGATTCACCATTTCCTCGTACACTTCATCCTGATGCAAACAAAATTAGGAAAAACCCAAAATTCACCATCACATTAACTACACTAAACTCAATTGAACACAAAGATAATGAAAAAGAACCTGAGACGAATCCACAGCGAAAACACGCGAAAATCCTTCATAAATTTCGGATTTGACGCGCTTTAGGTCTTGCAAACTTTGCGGCGGTGATAGTGTAACCGAATGCGAATCAGTAACCTTAAGACAAATTTCACTCGTCTTTTTTACCTTCAAGTTTTTGGTATTCTTAGCCGTAGGATTTTGAGGCCAGGCGTTCTTAAATTTCGCGGGTTTTGTGGAGCTCTGCAGCGTCGTTTGGGGCCGGATTCGAAGAAAAACTTTCAGATTCTCTGAAAGTGAAGATCCTGCTTCGACTTTAGGGTTTTGAGGCAGTTGGATTGGGAGAATGTCTTCCACGGAAAAGGAAGGTATGTCGTGTGGAGTGGAGGTGGAGGAGGAGAAGGGCGTAGGGAGCGGGATGGCGGAGGACGGCGTAGCCCTAGCTTTTCGAGGCGGGTTTCGCCGGACAGTCACCGTTTTCGGACACTGCAGTGGACTCTTCAGGTCCATATTTCCTCTCCGGTTTTCTCTCTCGCCGACAGTCCAGATCCCGAATGGCTATTTGAAATCCAGTTTGAAATTTTCCCGCTTGCCAAAGGAAGGGAAGGGTTTGGAAGGAAGGTCCTCTGTAGCATTGATAAGATTGTCACTAAAAACATTTTACTACTTCTTATCATTTAATCGTAAAATGTACTGTATTTAGTACGGGTAATATTTTTTTTAATTACATTCTAGTCTTGTTTGGAATCATTACATTGTTGTTGTAATTATAATATGAACCATAACTGAGACTGTAATTAACATGTTATGTTATCGTAATTTTATAATAATAACTGTAACTGCGGGTGTAACAAACACGTTTGACTCATCTTTTTACAGAACAGCGAGATCAGGGTTGTGATTATATAATGACACATCATTCATCATAATTAATCTCAACGAGATACTTGATGGTATACCATCAAATATTAGTTTAAATTGCAATTCTATTGATCACAAATTATGCCCACATAGGAGGAGGAAGGAAAAAACAAACTCAATAGAAAAAAAGCAGGACAAACAGATCGTACATCTCTTAAGGATTTAGTGTTGCCAACCAGATTTGCATTTAGCGACAAATAGCATTTCCAAACTAGTGTTAGCGCCGCTGAATTTTTACTATTTATTTTTATTATTATGTTTAAAGCTCATTTATGGGAATTGTGATCTTTTGGTAGCAGCTAAATTTTCCCATCTCTGAAAACCCAAAACATGAACAAATTACAAACACAATCCCTCGGCTGAAGTTTAAGCAAACTAAACCAAATACTATTAGATACTTTTCCTAGTCTAAACTTACTCTGGGCAAAGAATTATTTACCGATGTCATGTTGCAAATGCAAAAAAGTGAAGTTTTGGTGAGATTGTGGGAGCCTCGACAACTTGACCATTTCAAAGCATAAAAACTCAAATTTAATTGGCGGCGACCTTGATGCCCTTCAAGTTCTTATACTAGAAGAGGAAGTGGAAGTGGAAGTCGAAGACTTCAATGTTGGAGAAGTCTCTGAGCGCCTTTCATTAGCATTTTTACAAAGATCGATCTTATTTAAAATGGTCATCTTTTAAGTGCCGTGAGCGAGCAATAGAGATTTTGCAAGTGGTTTTTCAGTAAGACCATGACCGAACTTATACCAACACAGACTGATTTCAAATATGTGTGTGCAGATCATCCTCTAATGTTTATAATTGATCAAACATCGTGCGAAGTACAAAACTAACAGGACAAACTGCAGGCAGTACTATAATTCCTCGTCTATTTGTGTCATCTGAAGTCTGATAGTTTGACCATATACGGGGCAGCGGGAGATGAGAAAAATGAAGAACACAACTACGACATATAAGAGAGCTTTACGTAGTAGGAATTAAAGGACAAACCATTACAGTTTAAGGAAGTAGCCATAATACCAAAAGCAAGTAGCCTGTGGCTAGCCAAGATGGAGTTCTGCATTGCAGCCCAACCTGAATCAGACCCTTTTTCGAGTCAATATGGTGGTATCTCCTTTCCGTAAAAATTAAAGTTGGTACCTCTTGTTGATCCGCTTGTTGCTAACTACATCTGTTAGGCCTGTACCCACGTAACAAGATTTTCGGAAGAGAAAAGCTTTGAAGCAAGGAAAACTTTTGCCCAAAAATGGTCTCTTTGTTAGCTCCATATCAGTTTGTATTCCTGGTTAATAGGATCAAAACCAAAGCCGTAGTTATGATCATCCAGCCAAAGATAGCATCGGTGTACATGTGACGCTGAGGGAAGCTTGAGAATTTCACGGGTGGAGAGGTTGAAAACAAAGAGACCATCCACACCGTGAAAACAAACAATGCCGTTAACAACTTCTGTAGCATGTTGGCACGCAGGGAAGCAAAAACGTCCTAGGGGAAGGGGTGTTTTATTCGAGAGGGTTGAGCGGAAAAAGCATAAAGAATGCAAGCCAACGACGGGGATGGCAACGAGGAAGCAGTTGCGAGAGCGAACATGGTGTGCCTTGGCGAATAAAGGGTCCCTGCTGATGGTTGAGCACCAGAGCTTCGATACGCATTTAAATCGCATCAGAGACTTGGCCGGAAGCCATGTCAGTGTTTGATAGACTAGGTCATGAGGCCGGGACTTCCTTGGCTCCTCCCATCAGTCTATAGGGTTAAGGAGAGAGACAACAATCGACTAATTATGTAACTCACAAAATCACTGATCACAACGTTATCACAAACGAACTGTATCCAAACGAAAGGAGACAAGAATATTCTAGACCATTATCGATTTAATGGGATTTTAAATTGAAAATATAATTTTATTTCTTCGGAACTCTTCAAAGTAGATTTTGATCGATTCGTATCAACCAGATTTTGATCGATTCGTATCAACCAGATTTTGATCGATTCGTATCCCACCGAAAGTGGGATTTGGCTTAAGCGTTGTGGTCTACAACTCACTTTCCTCTAATAGGTTTCTCAACGTTCTTATAGATTATGTAGGAGCATTTCAGGTACTTTATAATAGTTCCGTACCAAAATCTGATCCTTTACGTCGTCATTTGGCATATTCACAAGATCACGCGAAAGCAAACATTGATAATATTCGTTATTCCGCTAGGTCTCACTCTAGTTTATGCCTATTTGCGTAGGAAGGCCTATTGAAACTCCTCGTGCTCGAGGTCAAAAGCTATCAGAAAAAAATTTCCCTTTCATCCAGTATGGTGTCCCATCAAGACTACATTTTCGTAGTCACCAGAACGATTACCCTGTAGGCGAATCAATTACTTCCCTCCATGACGAGCCTCTGCTGCGCGAATCTCACATTCTCCGCGTCTATAGTTGGCAAGCAATTTGTATTCCTTGTTAACGGGATCAAACACGAAGTCATATTAGTTAAGACTAAAATCGTCCCCCACGCATACTGTGAGTTAAACTGAGGGAAGCTTGAGAGTTCCATGGGTTGAAAGGTTGCAAACAAAGGTACCATTGATACCGTAAAAACATACAAGGCCATTAACAACATCAGTTGCGCCTCACAGTCAGCGCGGCCCAAACATGCTCGTGATTCAGCCCTTTCCCAAGGGGGTTGAGCTGAAAACGCACAGATAACACTGGCCACCACAGATGGCAATAAGGAGGCGGTTGCCAGAAAAGAAGGATTAATATTGCTGATAATTGAGCACCTGTTCTTCGATACACATTTAAATCACATCAGAGACTTGTCAGGAAGGCATGCGAGCCGTGGACACCATGGGCCATTAGGAAGTTCCATTGCTCGTCTCCCAACCTCTCAATCCCACCGATCTATCTAGGGACTAGGGTTATGAAAGGAGACCTGCAAATGATTAATGACATTCTTTTGGAAGAGAAAGAACAGAGCCAAGAGGAAAAGTAACAAACTTGCAGGACAAACCTGCAGAACTTTTAGATTGGATGTGAATAATAATCTCTAAAAGCCAAAAACATGGAAGAATCCTACAAGTCCCACATCACTCCCATAAGAATTTTACATATATTATATATTCACCCTCCATGTCATCTGAACTTTGACCAGATGTGGGGCAGTGGGAGGTAGGAAAAAATTATACAACAATAAAAGAGAGCTTACCTAGTCCAAACTCGCTCTATGGAAGTTATTATTTACCTACTCAAAGGAACTAGTGAACTCATCCTACTAGCAGTTCACAGAGAAGCAATTTGCAGACTTTTTCTCTTGAAGGAGATAAGGTGGTGGTAGAGCAATTCCCTCAAGATGAAGTTCTCCATTGCAGCTCAACCTGAATCCGACCGTTCTTCGAGTCGATAAGGTGGTACCTCTCATTGATCCGCTTGTTGCTAACTACGTCTCTTAGGCTTATATCCACATAACCTAGATTTTCCTGATAGTAAAAATGTATAAAAAGGGAAACATTTGTCACTTGAACTGCTTATAGGACTTGCAAGAGTAAATTGGGAATAGTACCAATCTTTGAGGTCAGTGAGGAACAGATATATACAAAAACTCGTAAATTTCCAAAGAGGTTTCAATGCTAATAACGTATAACGGAGAATTTTCAAGAGCAGTAACATTGAACTGCCTAGGGAGAAAAGATATAGATCTACCTTGTAAAAAAAACTAATGCATGTGTACCTTGGGATGCAGTAGACCCATCCTAGATGAAGTGCTGACGACTTCCACATGAAGTCTTTCATTGGTGGGTGGCTCCTCCAGCATGAACTGAAACTCCTCTTCCCATCTCGGATCTCTGTTCTTCTTCACAGGCTATAACAATCCCATAATAAAAAGACTATCAGTTGATAGAAAACAACGATCTGACCATTGCGGGACTTGAATACAAACAGCCAAACTCAAATGAGCCAAGCCTTTAGCATTTTATAAAGTTAGAGGGGTTGAAGAGGCAAGAATAGACTATAGCAAACTTTGATGCTAGCAGCAGTCATTTCCAAGGATGCTGTTAAGCTTGCCACGAGATAAATGATTTCGTTGTAGAAAATGCATACATATTACCTTAGTTCTTTTCTCCTCCCCTTTGAAAAGTATACGTACAGACGGATTTGTGTGGTGCTTTCCTTCAAGATCTTGGGCTTCGTGGACAATAACTACAAGCAAACCACCTCCATCAGGTGTTCCATCGGGAGCCTTTTGTACTGCATTTGGATCATCAGTGTCATTTGGGATCTCATCATCCTTGAAAGGTTTATACATCACTTCAAGCACAAGCTGGCCGCGTGACTTCTCATTTTGAGCATCATTTGGGTCCATATTCTTTAAAAGATCAAGGGTCATAACCTTGGGCTCATCAGGTGTAAGGTCTTTCAATGGCATGACATTCATTCCCATCTTGTCATGCTTGCCCACCTAAGCAGAAAGAAAGACAGCGTGAGATGCATTGCATGAAAGGAAAATTTTCTATTAGAAAACGAGCCCGATATGGTCAAAAAGTTCTTTTCACTTTGGCTAGAAAGAAACAGCAGAAAAACATGATAGTCCTCAAAAGACAGGCAGCGGCATACTATTCCCCTAGTCTCCCATGACGAAATTAAAAAAAGGCAAATAATGGCTTAACCTTTGCTGGAAAAATCTCAAATAGATAGTGAACTATACCTGTTCCCAGTCATAGACATTGAACTCCAAAGCTTGAGATTGGGGGTCCTTAACAACCACATTAAACTCCTCATTCCATTCAGGATTCAAGTTTCCGTATTTCACTGTTGTTTTCTTTGCTGGCAGTTTGTCCTCAGTGAGTTTTAGTTTCACATAAGGATCTGCACCCCCCAAAAGATCTTTCTTTTTAAGCTTCATTGCCTTCAGAACCTTCACACTGAGAATCCCAACAGGTCTCTTCATTGCCCTGTTGGTTGGAAAAGTATAATTGGTTAGAATTGGGTAACTCTGAAGTGAAAGTCAATTGATGGGTCACGATAGCAACAAGAAGACACAAAAAACAATAATAACAGTTATAACGGTAGAACAAAGACTAAATCCACACTCTTTAGCATAGCCATAAGTTTGTCGCTGAAAGGTTCATGGAGACAGAATATTATCTTTCAGCAAAAAACGAGGCATGTATATTGAAAAATTTTACAACAGCGACTGTTTAATAAAAGCAGGAGTCTGCTAAAGACAATACTGATCTATAATACAAACACATCCACACTATAGACATGCATGAAGCCATGAATACTTACTTTGCAGGATCCATTATTGGTATCTCTAGTGTTTTGGGCCATAGATACATATTTGCAACCTGATCTTTGATAAGCTCCTGGAGGAAATACTAACATATGTTACCATATTGAATGTCCCAGAGGAAAATTTTTAAGTTGAAAAGCAAAATGGACTAGTTCTCATGGAATTCATATTGGAAAAAAAAAAAAAAAGCACCCATTTAAAGGACTATTACAAGTACAGAAAAGTTGATCCATCACAATAAACGTTACAGATCAAGACATTAAGGAAACATGCGAGAGGAAGAAATTGGGACAATAAGATAATTGTTCGGTTACTCGGTCCAACTCTGTGTGTAAAACCGCGAGGGATGGCGCCCAGCCTAATGACCTCAACTTATTCAACCCTTGTATGCACAATAGTCTTAAGGTAGTCAATGTAGCTATCTCACCCTGAGGGGGATTAAGGGGGGTAAAGTTCCTATTTAACAATGACAGGTGTGCTAACAGCTAAGAATATAGACTAGAGGAGCAAGGCCTCTATTCCCTTATTTGGGAATAAGAAAAAGGCCTCGCCTTATGCTTGTAGGTATATGACATTAAGGAAACATGAGAGAGGAAGAAAATGGGACCATTAGAAAAATTTTCTGAATAACAAGGATATAACTTAATTCAACATTGACGGGAGTTGCAACTTGATCTACCAGGCCACGAGAAGAAGGAAAAAAATCCACGTTGCAAAATTTTTACAGTACCAAAAGGTATTTTGAAATATAGGCAGACAGGATCAGTTGTATTGGAAAACAACTTTGCAAATTTAGGCAGACAGGATCAATTGATCCACTAGACTAAGTAATATTTTTCTTAAAGCCAAGAACAGTCAGCACTCTCATTTAAGTCTTAACTTCGTGGTTCACTATAGAGTTGTGTCTCAACAGGTTTATCCGTATAGTGGAATCAACTTCATTTAACTTTTTATTGTTGTTTTATGGCCTAAAATATCAAGAACCATTCACTGATATTCTGCATCCTCTTCGAAGAGAGAACAAAAAGATCCTAAAGATGATGGAGGAACATTCTCATAATCAGAAACATACTACCATATATACCTGGACAAATCTATACAGGCCAGGGATAGACATAGCATCAGCCCCGAGTAGTTTTAGTCCAAAGTCAACATGAGGCTGCAAATATTGAAAAAAGCAGGAAAAGTAAGAGGAGAGACCTTGCATGCTAAAGGAGAGTGCTAGTAAAAAAGATATCGACATGTCAACATTTTGGCAGCAAAAATGTTCCTATTTCATTTACAATGTGAATGGGACTCTAACCATCATGACTCACCTTTTCCATGAGAGACACTAATATTTTGGCAAAACAGGGGAAGCTTGGTACCAATGGCTTTAAGGTGATTCGTGGTAAAGCAAATACTTGCAAGTCAACCACCTGAAATACTCCAAAGACATTCACATTCATTATTACATGCTATATACCAGATGTACGTTAAATACTCTATCAACTAAATTAATTGTTTGTTCGTCCTTGTGTCTGCATGTGTTGTGTCCCAGAGAGAGAGAGAGAGGATGTAATTTGTGCGTGTGCAAGTGAGATGTGAGTGGGAAGCTTCTTCATCAACGTGTAAATGAGAGTGCATGCCTGAACAGTGGCTCTCAACCCAAATGCCTTGACTGCGATGGTAATGTTAGGATTGGCTGCCCACTTCAAGGATAATTCCATAATCAACTCCTTCTCCTCCGTAGTATAGACTTTCATTCCTGAAATAAAATGCAGAAAAAGAGTGCAGAACATGAATAACATCCTAAAACTAAATTAAAAACAAAAAAAGGAGCACTTCTCATTTAAAGCAAGAGAAGGAAAAAAAGGTTCTCTACTGACACAAAACTATAACATGAAGAACGATAACTGTGTCGCACAGCCAATGAAAACAGATACTAGTGAATAAAGGAGGATTGCAAAGAGCCTTGAATAGAAACAGGAGACAAACACCAAAAGTAGTAGGGAGGCTGCAAAACAGTGTGAAACCTGTCTTCTAAGAAAGCCCAACGTATATGTATAAGTTACAGTTGTGATGGGTAGGATCCAGCTTACTACATAGACAAGATGAACATCTTGAGTGAATTATTATAGTAGGATTCCGCAATTAACATTTTCTTGAGTTGGATATTTCACATTATAAAAAAGTGGTGGGAACATTAAAAACAAAATACAGCAGGTATGTTAAAGGCGGTATAAAGGGCCAGAAGAGCTTAACCTTGAAAGGTAGGTGGTAAGCTTCCCAGAGTAAGTGCTTGGAATTCAACTGACTCAATTTTATATTTTGGAATTTGCTCAGCAATAATGGGCTCTGCAATAGTCTTGACAGTCTTGCAAATTGCCTGAGAACATTGATCCGTCAATAGTTGATCCAGAAAGATAATAGAACACAAGAGAACACAAAACCGTACCTTGTCCAAATAAGGCCACATATTTTCTATAAATTTGTTAAGCCAATCAACCTGCACACACATATGCATAAAAGAGTCTGGTCGTCAAATAAAATTCAAAAAAGAGGAAAGACAATACTTGACAGAAGAGACTGAATAAGTTCCAGTTGGAGTCATAGAAACCTATGCTCCTTTACAAAAAGAAGCGTAAAAAAATTTAACATACACGATCATAGTCTGGATTTTTCACCCAAAGGGGTATCTCTGGAAGCAACCTTTGCAGAGTTTTTGAATCTTGTTCTACCAAAGGACGGATAACAGGATCCTGGACAAAGTATAAATCCTAAACACTGAGTATGTTTCGTATCACGTAACTAACAATGGATTTACTACCAAATGAAAATAGGGGAAGCATAAGTTAGATGGGAAAACAAGAGAAGTTGCTATCGAATTATTTGACGTTCATCAAGATGCAAGTATGATTCTAGATGGAATTATCAGGAACCAGTCTGGTACATAATTAGGCGTACTAGAAGTACAACACGTAACTCTCACACAATATTTACTCGATATCATGCTAGAATATAAACATACTAAGGATATCTTGCTTCTACATGAATGTGAATAACCACTACGGAAAAAATTGCAGGATTATTGGGTCAAGGCAAATCGCTGATAGAAATTGCGGTCATATAGGTAATCCAGCAGATAAATTACGTCAAAAGAGAGCTACGTATAAGCATTAAGTAGGACTGCGCCCCTCCATTTTGGCTGTGACTGGAATTTAGCTAAGGTGAAAAAAGTTCTTTTTTACAAAGCAACAAAAGTTAAGTTGTGAAATCCATCAAAATTTGAAATAGATAAAGATCCGAATTCCAATGTACACACTGTTAGCTTCTATGCAGAAAACAGTACGATAAATCTATACGGCCCACATTCTGAGCCAGAAATAATATACATCTATACACAGAGCAATGCAATATCACTAGAATATCCCAACTCTGTGCCAGATGTACCATAAATTCTAACAAGATTCCACTAATGGGCAGTAGAGAATACAACTATTGAACAGTATAAGGAACGCCATGCAACTTTTGTTCTTACTCTTGGAATACAAAATTCTCGACTATCTAAGATTTTGCGGGGCAAGCTTTTGCGCTTGTAGCCCGAACTTTTGAGGGGAGGCCTTGAAACAAGGGTAAAGTTTCTCCATCCTGACACGCTGCTCATGGGTTCACTAGGAAAATAGTGGTAAGGAACTAAGGTTGCATACAGTATTGCTCCTCAGACTATGACTAGAGCCTCATGAGCTGGACTAGCTCTTTATCCTTAACTTGTGCATGCTCCATCGACATAAGATGGCAAATGAAATGTTTGCACCTAAACATACTGCCAGTGAATTCACTGAACTACATTGATGTTGAGCGTGAATAGTCACACACTACACAAATCGAAGTACTTGACCAACTAACAATGCCAAAGGAACAGTAAGCACACATCTGTTAACAGATTATCAGCTAACAAGTGAAAAACAAAATTGCAAACAACATTATAGTCAGACCCATGAATATCAAGAAAAGATATACGATCAAAATCAGCAGAGCAAGAAAACTGACCTTAACATCGGTAGGTTGATAGTAGATGAACAAGTAATACCCAATGACAAGTCCAATTCCTATTCCCACTCCAAACCCCAAAAAACCCATTATGGTGCTCAGTATACCCATCTTTAATCTCCTTTCCGATCAATCAGAATCCCCACTATACTTCCCTAAAACAAAATTTAAATAAAACTATGCTTCAGAACGGCTAAAACACAAGAAGGGTCCTCAAATTCACCATTTTTCTATCTTGAAACGCATTGAAAATCAAGCATAAAAACAAACAAAAAGAAAAACCCTTTTAAACTCCCATAATTCCAAAAAGAAAATAAAGGGTTTTCAAAAAATGCATCACCAATCTTGCACACGGAAGGGTCTTCAAAATCAAGGTCAATGGGAACAAAAAACCAAAGGAAACCCAAATGTTGTAGTCACAGATACACATTATTCAGAGCTATTGCATTCGTTATCAGGAAACGCAATAAAATGGGGGGCATTAATGCTTCGCCGTTCAACGACCCACTGGATCCCCACGCACGCACGCACGCACACACACACACACGCATTACACACAGTTGGACACGCGCTAACGGCTTGAAGCGCGTGAGAGGTTAATATAATAAGGGGTCTGTTAAGTGTCGGTAACGCACTTGGTGGTTTTCCAAAATGGAGAGAAAAAATCTCCGATTCAATTGGGGGCTCTGATCCCAATGCCTTTTTAGTTAGCGTACAAGCTGTCTGTCTTCTCCTTCGATTTCCTCTTTCGAGTAGGTTTTTCTCCCATTTCCTCCTTTCCTTGTAATCATCCCCCTTTGCTGTCACAACTGGTCACACATTTCGATGCTGCTACTTTCCTTTGAGCTGCACATTACTTAATAACAGGTTTGACTAATTTATCCGGGTAAAAATTGTCTCAGAGTTAATTTTGCATCTTATTCAGGATTCAATTAGTTGACGCGTAATCTTAGTTGACGCGTAATCTAGTTAAAGAAAATTTAAATGTACGGTTCATACCATTAGTTTGTAGCCGCTAGACTAATCTCCGGAGGGTTCATAATGGCACTCGGACGTTGTATTCTTCTTTTTTTGCATTCACCGTTTATTGTTACTGATTAAGATATACTATATATTTGTGACAAGATGCTATATAAATAACTAATTAGTTTTCCCAACTTGTGATTGCAATTGAGAGAGAGAGAGGTGATATATGAATCCCGCGGTTAACCGTTCAAGCTTCACATGGTCAATAGAGATCATCGCTATAGGCCTTCGAACTTAAATAACTTCTTAGAAGCTCATTTATTCATTTCATATAACAGTGCTATTTTAGGGTACCTTAATTATAGTTACCTTTATTATCAAAGTCCACTTTCTAAGGTATTTACACTCGGCAAAAGCATGTGATAAGATTAGCCAAATGTACTATAGAATTAGATTATAATAATAATGTGGACTATTTTGGTCTGACTTTTCAAGTGCAGCCAACATTTCGCCGGATGGAAGAAGGCCGCCGGCAAGGATATTTTTGTTAAATATCCAAATGTAGTAACATGTACGCACGGCCCAAATTTCACAAACGGTAAGCTACTAATAGTGTTGTGTGTGTTGGGTGGTTTTCAGAGACGGGATTTACCGTCGGTAAAAGTCTGTCGTAAAAAAATTTTACAGACGGATTATTTTGTCGGTAAAATAATTTGCCAATGAACTTTTACCGACGGACATTTAATGACAAAAAAAACGTCGCTAAATTGTTTTAGAGAATTTATAATTCTCGATGGTTTTTTAAAAAAATTTAAGCGACGGAATGACCGTCGATAAAAATGTTTAAAAAAGATTTTTACTGATGAACTTTTAGCGACGATATCATTCGGTCGCTAAAAGGCCGCCCTTAAATCATTGATCTGCTTTTCTCTCTCTCCCTGTTTCTCTCTCTGTCCCCATTTTCACCCACCGGCATTCTCACCTCCGGCAACCCCCCTTTGCGGCGACCCACCTCCGGCGACAACCCCAATGCCGCGCCACCTCCGACGGCCCTCACGGCCTCACCAACTCCAGCCAATATATCTCGTAGTCTGCCTGAATCTACAACTCCGGCCAACTCTGATAAGGTTCGAACTTCGGCAACGTTTGTGTATATCATAGTTAAAGCTTTGCTGTGTATGGCTGGAAATGCCTGTAAAGATTGATCTAGTTTTATTCAAGAGCTTTTGAATGTGTTTCTCTGAGTCTGCTGTGTTCTCTCCATTTATGACTAGTAGATTCCCCTTGTGTAATATACGAGTTCTGACCCGGTATAACATTCTGTACAACATTCTTATTTAGTCATCAGTTGATGAGTAGGATTACCTTACAACTGGTGGAATATTAAAATTGGCTACACTCTCATTACTGAATATTGCAAACTGATTTGCAATTACCCGCATGTGTGTCTGTCCAAACCAAGTGAGCCAACTTAGGGTTCATTTGACAAAAAAAAAAAATTGGTTTTCAGTTTTTAAAGAGCAGTTTAATTTTATTTTTTTTACAAAAAATAAGTGGGTATTTGATAACCTTTTTTTTTTTGAGTTTTTTTTTTTTGTGTGTTTAGTAACCCTTTTTATTTTGACTTTTTTTTTTTGTGGTTTGCAGTGGCGGTGGTGGGGCGTAGCGGTGGTCGACAGTGGTGGTGGCCGGCGGTGGCTAGTGGCTGCCGGAGGCCGGAGGTGGTGGCCGGCGGTGGCTAGTGGCTGCCGGAGGCCGGCGGCCGGAGGTGGCTGCCGGCGGTGGGAGTGTGTTGGTGGTGGTCTCCAAAAAAAAAAAACCAAAAGTGAAAAAAAAAAAACCAGTTTCTGGAGTTTTTTTTTTACTCTGCAGTTTAAAAACTGGTTTTTTAAATTGGAGATGGAAAAAAAAATGGTTACCAAACACACTTTTTTTTTCCAATTTTCAAAACTGAAAAAAAAAAACTGGAAAAAAAAACTGCGTCAAACGTGGCCTTAGCTTTTCAATCTCGTAATGGTATATTCTTATCTCAGGTTAGTAGTCACCAGAAAGATACAATCGACATAGAAAAATGTATTAAAAAAAGGCATAAAAAAGGTAATAGATAATGAGGATGATTTACATAAATTTGTTCTCCACAAAGTACGTGTTTTACACTAAACATATTGAATCAATATTTCTTTTGGGACATTTAAGTAGCTTGTATATTAAATCAATTGGCCAAAAAGCATATTGTTGTAATATCATAATGATTGCAAGAATTACCGTCGATGGCTGCACGACACACGGGACCGGGTGAAGAAGATGCTGCCCGAGAGTGCCCCGATGGAAGAGTTGAAGAAATATCCCCCATATTAGATATCTCCTTCTGTATGGGAGCAGATGGTTGATCGGTGGAGCACTAATTCTGGCTGGGAGGCCAAGAGTAGGAGTGGGGCCGAGAACAAACATGAGAAAGATCCCACGCACACGCGGGGGGGGGGGGGGGGGGTTCGGTGGCACACGACGTCATCCGACACAAGAATGCGCTTGAGTACCCAAACCTGGAGGAGGATGAGGTCATAACTCTGACGTTTAGTCAGACGCACGTGAGGAAGAAGGATAATGACGATGTGCACTGAGCAGGGGACTATGTTTCAGATATTGCCCAGCAGATCGATGTAAGTTCGAGTCAACTTGTTTTATTTGTTAAATTTTTGTCTTTGTATTCAAAGTATGTTGCGTTAATGTTTTCAAATCTTTAAATCACTGTTTTACAGGCCTCGTAAGAACAGATTAGGAGGTCCAAGCAGCAGTCCGAACAGCCATCAGTGTCTACAAGTACGGGTACGAGTACTGGGGCATTGAAGCGATGATTTGATACACCAGAGGTCGTCAATAGGCCGAAAGGCCGCATATGCAGCCTGCCTAGCACGACTGCACGTGCCGTGATAGGAGCGTCCGCACCCCCCGCTGCCCCTCCATAGACACAGGCACCGACAGCGCAGCTACCGTTAGACGAGGACGAGATCCGCTGTATTGCTATGGAGGTGTTTAAGATGACCAGGGTGCAGGATCAGATACAAACACAATATACGTTTAGTAAACACTTGGAATTACGATTGATATCGAGAGTAATGCGTCTGTGCTTTACATTCAGGGCACTACTGTTGGACATGCTGAGCCGATCCAGATCCGGGACTCGGCAACTCCTGAGCCCCTTCTTGTGCCCTCCCGGCTTGTATACTCCCCTCCCGTTCTCTTGCCCTCCCAGCTTGTACTCCCCTTCCCTCCCCTACTCTATTGTATCCGGATCTCGTGCCCTCCTGAACTATATGTATATTTTATTTTTCGATTACAGTATACATTTTTTAAAGTGATATAGTTGTATATTTTGTTTGTGGATCAGCAATTTAACCCTAATGTGCATTTGTTGGATTGTGTCTTGTTAAGAACTTGAATTTATAATTATAGGTTTGAGCATTTAAAATTTTAAAAATAATTTGACTTTTAGCGATGGATTTATTTTATCATTAAAGAGTTTTAACGACGGAATAAATTCATCCCTAAAGGTAAACTTTTAGCGACGGAATTTTCGTCGCTAAAAGTGAACTTTAAGCTAAAAATATTTTGTCCTTTGTCAACATTTTTCCGTCGCCAAAAATATTTTTCCGTCGCTAAATATTTAACGTAAAAAATAAAATAAAATAAAGTACGAAAAATACAATTAGCAACGAAAAATTCCGTCGCTAATGTATAAATATGTCCATCTCTGAAAGTCCAATTTTAGGTGACGGATTTTGAATTCTGTCGCAAAATTTTTAGCGACGGAGTTTTACGTGAATGACTTTTAGTGACGGATCTCCCCGTCGCTAAAGCCTAATTTCTTGTAGTGTCTTGACCCATTTTCTCTCTCTCTCTCTCTCTCTCTCTCTCTCGGTCGAAGGAAGATTTATATTATAGTAGACTCAACAGATCCAGAGACTAAACTAAGTTACAATGGTCCGTCTCAAGATCTTACACCTATTTCTCTTCCTGTTAGTCGGGTGCTATTTGAAAGAAAATCCTCTTTCTTTGATATCATTTCTACTAAAAAGAGACATGGGAACGGGTTCCGGGTTCACTAATTATTATAGATTACTTCCTTCCCCAGCAGCTTCCCCTAGCTGCGCCTACTCCTTCAACCTCGAAAAGATTGGATTTGTGCTAATGCAGATTTGATAGCGCCGTCTGCAAGTCAAACACAAGCAATTAATGAGGTATGAACGGAGTATTAACATATAGATATAGAAAAACTATAGCAAAGATGCTGGGCTTAAACTTCTGTTGGGCTAACTTCTGTTTTTGGGAGATGGCTGTGAGTTTCATAGTTTATTATGGGACAAGTCGGTCCATCATCTTATGGTACCAAATTTTGAAACAACTTGGCCCAATTAAGATTGGACTAGGCGGCCCATTTCTTTGGTGCCAAAGCAAAATGTTCATGATAAAAGGAAAAAGGATGTCAGTGGTTAGGAGTAAGAATCACAAGAAAATAGCAATGGTGTCACCTCAAGTTTAGGACAGCCAAATCAAATGGCCAAGTAAGATTGGTGTAACATGGTTTCAACCGCCTTTGGATCTCATGCCTCTTTGTATCTCTTGCACCTTGTCATTATTTAAACTTGTGATTTTGAAACCCAACGATAGTGATGCTACTCCTTTTGCTTCCTTTCAAGGCTACACTGGTCATTGTAATTTGTTACAATCAAGCATCTCCTTGTACTATTTTTAGACATGAAAAGTAAGCCGACCTCGTAGATACGGGTAGCAGTCGGGCGGGTATGGTAAAACACGTAAGGGCAAATAATTACTCAACCTTTTTTCAGTAGCCATGTTCTATTCATGTACCCTACACGGGCTGTTCTGGTAGATCCACGAGTAAATGACTCAAATTTCAGACACACGTGGTGAGGTAAGGTGATGTGAGGTGTGGACTTCGAATCTACGAACCTGTGTGCGTAAGGTGAATGACGAGGGATTTGTGAGCATAGAAGGATGAAGATCTCGTCACTTCGTGATCATGTGGATTGTCGTCCGTGGTCTAAAGAAAGAACGAAAGGGAGAGCGCAGGATTGCGACGGTAGTGAGGAGCTGCGACTGTGTGTGGCTATGAGTGGCGGCAACGAGGATCTGTGGATTCTAAGATTGTGGAGTCACTAGAAAGTGTGCCTATGAGTGAGAGAAGAGAGAGAGAGAGAGAGAGAGAGAGAGAGAGAGAGGGGGGGGGGCATCGATCGACAGCAGAAAAGTGAGGAGGAAAAAAGAGTATCTTAACCCCTAAATGTAAAATGGCTAAGTGGCCTAACCCTAATGCAACATGTAAAAAGAAAAAGGAAAAGTTAACCGACTAGATCCGTATTCGCTTACCGTACCAGGCTTGCTTCCTCGTAGCTTGACTACTCTTTCACTCGCTTCTGCTTGAATGGCTTATTTGTACCCAACTAGCTACATGATGGAACTCCCCCGACCAATCGCCACTTAACAACAGCTCCGTCCTAGCGTAGGCGATTGAAGTAAAGCCTCTACCTCTATCACTTGATTGAAACAATCAAACACTTTCCCCTACTTTTGACAGCAGAACAGTGCAAATATTCGTGTAAATGCAGGTAATCCATATGAACCAAATTTTACAGGTCGATTCGGGTTTGGGTCAAATTCTAACGATTTTTTATTTTATATGCTCATACTTGCTTTTTTGCAGCAAGTTGGGTCGACTCGACGCACAAACACTTTTTTGCTGGATCTAGCTCTTAACCTGTATCTTTATGTTTAGCTAATAAAATAGTCAATTTAGCAAACCCCCCCACAAAAAAAAAATGGTGTAAATGGTCCCTCCAACCTATGATATCCTTCTTCTAAAGAACGTGGGGCTTAAATGAATTGGCATGGACGGTGCCGAATGCAAGTGGGGTTATAAACTTACAAGCTAACTCTCGCGTCATCCCTTTCTCAAAGCAGCAATTCCTTTCCTACTAGAAGCTCCAAGTTTTCTAAATTATGATGGGCTTTCAAAAGATGCTTTCTAAAGTTGAGCCAACATATTATTAGAAAAAAGGGAAGGTTGGATGGGGATGCCATGTGACGTTGTGGAAGATAGAGGGCTCCATATTAAACTTTTTCAAAGTTTTGCTTTATACCAAAAGAAAAGAGGCAAAGGGAAGGAAGACTAGTCAACAGCTTTTATTTCAACTTGAATAGACTTCACTAGTTCACCCCTTCCAATGATGGTGTCATTCAACCTCTGGGAGAACTTATAATATATAATAATGGTAGATTTTTAGTCTGAACTGACTTCCAAATTGATATTTCACAGGCAATTTGTTTTTGTGTAAGAAGAATATTGTTATTTCAAGAACTATTTCTAGTGCTATGTCGGTGCTTATTTGAAAAAGATTGAGAGCATTATTTAGTTTTCAGTGAGACGGCTATGTTTGGATAGACAAGCTTGTCAGGGTAGTGAATACGCCTTTTGTCAACTTAAGTATATCGATTAAAGAGTATACTGATATATTGTTTTTAAACGAGCAACAAGTGCGCAAGAAGAGGATAAGATGCTCATCGCCTTAGAGATTCTATTTTCTCTGTTATTTTTGAATTTCAAGATGAATTAAAAAAAATGAGGAAATAAATAACTAGTCTCTATATATTGTCTATTAGGATTAGAAATAAATATACTTGAAACACAATTTTCTTATGTTATTACACTAGGCTTTCACTTACATTGCCTAATTATATTTGGTTTTCATTTTAATATATTTTTAGCTGTCCTATGCCTAAGTGACAAACATTTTTCTCGCTTTGAGTTACTCTGTTCAGTTACCCTTTGAAAAGTGTTTTTAGGAGATCCATATTCTTACGTCATACTCTAGCACTCTTATCAGTTCGATCGAATGCCGATACCCTAATGTTGCTAAAAGTGATGTCACCCTGACAAACCGCTTGCCACCATCATAGGGCACAAGGGTAGATCTAGAAAGTCTAACCGTAAAGTACTAAAAAAAAATCATAAAAAAGATTTGATGACTAACATAGAAGAATTCAGAAGGTTTAAGTTCACATAAAACATGAATAATAAAAAATATATTATAATTAGCGTCGTTATTGAATACGTTAAATATAAAATAGATTGCTCTATTCGACTACTAAACATACAATTTTACTATTTATAGTGTTTTATTTAACTTGGGGAAGGTTAATCAATAACAGATTACTAATATTGCATGACAGAAGCTTAACTCTTACTGTGTAGATGTATTACTAATGTGATTATTAATTGTATGAGTACAATAGTCAGTATAAGTTTAAAATTATAAGAATTGAAACTAAAAAATAATAATAACTAATCGATGGACTAACAACGACGGAGCCCACTGAGACCCTGTAACTGTCATAACCCCCAACCTCCACTCTCCAAACTCCAGGAGGCAGCCCACTGGCAGACCGATGGATCACCACCGATCATGTCGAAGGATACCAGTCCCTCCCGCTCTTTTTACCCCTAAACAACTACGTGGAGGATCTCTGCCCACCCCATCTTTTATGAAACCTTACATGCCATCCTCTTCAATGCATGCCTCACATTTACCCTCTTCGCATCCAAGTGAAATTCACGTTGCAATGTCACATTTATCCTCTTTGTCTCCCGGAGAAATTTACGTTGCGACGTCACATTTTATCCTCTTTGTCTCCCGGAGAAATTCACGTTGCAACATCACTTTTATCCTCTTCGTCTCGGGGAGAAATTCACGTTGCAGCCCTTTTGCCAACTAAAATCCCGAGATCTATGTTCTCTGATATTGTTGAAGTGGATAAAGCTGGACAAATTCCAACACTTGAGCTGACCTCGTTCCAGAGGCTGCAAAAGGCGTTAGGGGCTACGGTCAACGCTATAGATGCTTTTGAATTGGTGCAGCGTATAGCGTCTATACCCCAAATAACCTAAAGATCTAGATGTTACATATGAATGGTTGCTATTCAGATTTATTAGGTTTAATATTTAAAAGAAAAGCATCAGAAACACCACATAATTGCTTTTATTATTGAAACATTTGCAGGGTACTTAAAACTTAACGTAGATGATGTAGTTTGTAATGCATTATGAGACTGCGTAGCTTACTTTTAGCTGCACAGGCTTTCCTTTCTGAAGTTTTTAATTAAATCTCGTGACACAATGAAATTTTTTTTAAAAATTAAATCTCACTAGAAAAACTCCACTAGATAACGATGTCCGCACTTCGAGGCTGTGAAGGGCGTTGAGAACTGCCGCTAGAGATGCCTCTCATGAGGTATATAACGTTATACCCCTAATAACCTAGCGATTTGGAAGTTGCTTTTAAATTGTTGCTATTCAAATTTGTTGGTTTTACCGAAAGGAAAGACAGCTATCAGAAACACTAAACTGATTCCTGCAATTTTTCCTGACATTTGCAGGTTACTAAAAACTTGAGTTACACAGACTCACAGGGAGATCTACAATGCATCATGACTCATGAGACTGGGTGGCTTTACGTTTTAGCTGCATTGATCTATTTATTGAAGTTTTACATCTCCAATGACAAGAATAATAATTTTATATCTGTTTCTGTGGGCCTCATAAAAATCATCCAGCAAACCAACTTTGTGGCAGCAAAATCAATTGCTTCCTAAAAGGACACTTTTAAGCAACTCCTCTAAAATATTTTCATTTATATAATAATAATAATATAATACCGAATTGTGGTTGCTGAGCCTAACCCAATTCCTTCCGAATCAGGGCACATGGACCACACGTAAGATACAAGATGAGGCCACCATGAAACAAACGTGTATGGCCTCGATTTCGCCTAAGGTAACTTTCCGACTTTGACCAGCTTCGAGGAACCCGAGGACGAGATCAACGGTCACAATTTCCTCAACGGCTATTTTCTAAATAACCGCATCCGACGGCCACTGTCCCATCGGCGGTTGCCGCCCTCTCTACAGTGTCCTTTTGCCCCCAACGACCCGACTTCCAACATGTCGTACCAGACCGCCACGTTTTTGTCGGCTAATTAGTATCAAAATAATATTCAAAACACAAAAAAGTCATTTTCACAGCTTAATTTTTCTTTTGAGGTTTTACAGTTTCGTTAAGGAAAAAAAAAAAGACACAATCATCTATTAGCGACACTAGAGTGGAAACAGACATCGAAGCTTCTGTCACGATATCATTTAACATCAATGAGTGTCAAATGCCAATAGTCATTTGAAGCTAATAGTGTACATCAATGTTAACAATAATTTTTTAAGTCTACTAACACTCGATTAGAGTTACGTAAATAACTGGACTGATTCTCTCACATACATGTTGTAGATAAACATTTCCCCCTGGAGAGAGTCCATTTTGTAAAAATACACATTCTCGGTCTAAAATTTCAAAGAGTAAGAGAAATAACAAAAAACTTGAGGAATAAATGAACATGCTTTTAATTTTCATGCCAACAGATCATGTAAATTATAATTTCTTAATTAAAAGAAAAAAATCATTAATTAAACCCATTTAATTAATTAATAAGCAGACCCCACAATTAAATAAAAGTAGCCGTTACGGCATTTGCCTATAAATACACGCCACGAGCTGCAATGCAGATTCACCAACTTTACGTTCTCCGAACAAACCCGCTCAGGGTTTCTTAAAGACGCCTTTTCTTCTCCATGCATAGATATACAAACATATAGATCTTCATCCTTGTTTGGCTTTCACGTATCCATATCTATCATCTTCCTCTTCCTGTCCGTACATAATCTGTAGATTTTGCCTCATAATTCGATTTGTTTCTATCGATCCGTTTTTATTTGAGATCCCTAGCAAACACATCCATGGAGGCAGCTGTGTTTCATTCATCTCCAGATCAATCTGTTTCTGTTTATAGCAAGCAGGTGAGAAACACAAGGAAGATCAATGGTCCGTTCATTTCGAGGCCATCTGATCAGAACATGGCTCCTTCGAGCTTCCTCGGCGGCCTCTTACCCCCACCTTCTCTATCTTACTCCTTTTCTCATCCACAACAGCGGCGAAATCATTACCAGCCACCACTTTTGCCTCTCCCAGTCCCGAACAACAATTTGAGAAGCCCAGGCCTTTCTTGCCCTCCCGTCAATAGGAAAACCAGTAACAGAACCAAGCATCAATCTCTCGCTCCGAAGAAGTCGAAGCCTTTGGTTGCCAATACCAGAAGAGGAGATCCAAAAATGCCGGAAGGTTTGGTCATGGCGTCGACTACCCGGTTGGGGCCCGACCCAAAGGATCTTCCGAAGGATGTTTCTATATTTGCGTCCACGTCGCCACCATTAGGTAACTCTGTGATTGACAAGTTTTCAGGTCCGATAGTGTTCACTTCTCCTCCGCCGAGCAGCTTGCCCTTGCCCACTTTTTCGCTCAGGCCAAAGCTTAGCTGCAAGGCAAAGGCGGCCGGATTTGACGCCGGAGCCACCGACAATCTCCGGCGACTTTTGCGGCTCCCTTGATGGCTGGCCGTGTTTATCGTCTGTTTCTGCTAGAGTTGGGTAATATTGTAAATAAAAGCGTACTTGCTTATGTATCTTTGTGATGGTCCCCCATGTTTTTTTGAATTGGGGTGCGCTCGTAAGAAAAAAAGATATGCTATTTCTGTCGAGTTTCATGTTCAATGTATTTTTCTCTTACTAGTTTTTTTTATTAATATTTAGGAAAGCTTTCGTAGATCCATAATAATGACTTTTTATCGACACTTGTATACTCATCTTTGCAGTAGTTTAGTGGTATATAGCGGATTAAACTTGCAAAGCAGGCGAAGATTATTGCTTAACGGCACCATAAATTGCAACGCCGCGTGATTATTAAGCGATGATTATTGCTTAACGGCACCATAAATTGCTTAACGGCACCATAAATTGCAACCGTGGCGTGATTATTAAGCCATATGTTGCCAGAAACGTATCAGACGTCGTCAATCACAGCCCTGGCAACTCTCCGGTCATGGATTTATGCAGACGAGGACCCGTCTTTCTGTCTCCAACCGTTTTTTTCTTTCCAAGTGCCAACCTGTGTTACCCAATTGGAGTTAGAGAGAGAACCGGTGAGAGATCACGGTGGATGTGGTGGCTGTCAGTCGGGTGGGGTTTTTCTTTGAGACATACTGTGATGGGACCTTAATATCAAAGACAACGAAGATAAAGAGTGGTGTAACAGATAATTTAATAATCAAAAAGGTATACAATGGTAGACTAAAATTTTCCTTCACTTCAGACAACTAGGGAGAGAAGAAAGCCAAAAAAAAACAAACAGACAAGTAAAGCACGTCCAGCAGCGCGATTCATGAATTCTCCTTGTAGGTATCTCCGCAATTTGGGCATGAGTAGAAAACGGATTGTCCTTCATCAGCAGATCTAGTCTGTAGAGAAGTAAGAGCGAGGCTTCAGAACACAGAAGTTCATCTTATTTTCTTACCTTTATTCTTTGTTTTTTTTTTGGTTGGTGGGGTTAGGGGGGAGCTGGAGGAAACTGAAAATAGTTGGGCATAAGTTAGGATATACCTGCATGGTTTCGTAAGCAAGTCCCACCGACGAGCATTTTCTACATTTTGCATTGTAATCCTGTTCATCAAAATTAAGCATGGCAGCCGTTAAACAACAAAACAAAACACCAAAACAAAAAGAGAGTCCAATGCTAGAAATTGCAAGCACCATTGACTTTGTTTTCTTCACTTCTTCAATGTCATCCAATGAGGACAGGCCCAGCTGCCTTTTAACATCCTGCAACAGGACACAAAAATAGCATTACAAATCCAGAAGTATGACCTGCAGATCCCAATGGCTAAAGCTTATATGCTGAGATACAAGTGAGAAATAGCCAATAGAATGTAATAGTGGGTGCAGTCATGCATTCTCGATGGACACCATCTCCTCAATGGATCCTCATGTCCAATATGAGTGTTTGGGCAGGGCACAGATCCTGAATCCATGCCCATAAAGCATTCTTCTACAGCTTGTATCTTGAGTCATGAAATATAGGACAATACTTGCAAGGCCATTTTTTGGTATCCGAAGCAGGGCATAGATCCTGAAACCATGCGCATAAAGTTTTCATTCTACAGCGCGTATCTTGAGGAATGAAGAGTCATGTAATACAGGACAACACTAGCAAGAGCCTTTTTTGTAACTGAAGTACGGGATATGTCCACAGATTAGTCTTATGACCCAATGCCATTGAATAAAGGTGGAACTATGGTGGACATGTAAGTCGGGAGTGTAGAGTTCTCATTCTAATGCCAGAACAAAAAAATTATGACCATTGGAGGTTAAATTTTATTACAAGTAATTTTAGAAAATGCTGACATCATGATGGCATAATAGAAACTCTACAGTGGAAGAAATGAAAAACAAGCAGGTGGAGATTAGAGTAGGAAAAGAATGTAGATGGACGGATGAAGCTGAAGATAAATATATCACATTGCACTTTGTATCCTTCAGAAATTTCATGGTAAACTTGTACAAACAGAACGGTTACACAAAAGCACAAACATGTTCAATCTACAGGCAGAAGATGGAAGCAATTAAAAGCAGAGGCTGTTAATTTGTTTTTCAGGGTTACATCCCCCACACCCATCCTCCTTAATCCATACATGAATTTTAATTTCGGTTCGTTCATTTCACCCAAGGACAATGGTCAATTCTCTATGAACTTTACATTGCTCGTGCCCACAAACATTAATTGCTTCTTTTTGCAAGGAGAGAAGCAGGTTACTCTCTTCAGGTCACCATCCTGAGTGCATATACGAACCGAGGCATCATACAAAAGATGGGGTTATTGGGTGTCCCAAAGCTCACGAACACGACTGACCCCAGGCCTAAAAATATTCTCGGAAAATAACACCGCTCTATTCATGTTAAGGAAGCAAAAACGATGATGACCTGTGCGTGCTATTGGAATAACCTGTGCGTGCTATTGGAATAACCCTTATCCATGAACTAGCATTTGAAACTCAACTTGTTGGCATGTTTCCAGCGGTCGACTAAGGTCAGAAGTGGAAGGTACAAATATTTTGGTCGTTCAGTTGATTCTTCGCTGTTTGTCAGTACTTATGAGTTCAATATCTAGCCAAGACACCTGGATCTACCCTAGGCGTATACGATAACCTCCTAACTCCTTGCTACTGGAGCTTTTTCTGTTTTTCTTTTTAGTGAAATCAGAGATTAAGCAGGAGTAGCGATTTACAAAATCCTTCAAACTGAAACTTTTGTTAAATGTTGTCATTTGAAGTTAGTTATGAAAAATAAGAAAGGGTTAAAAAAGGAGTAATAGGTCATTTCCCCAGACCCCCTCTCCTCCCCTTTTACAATGGAAGCTAAATTTACAAATTTTGATTCAATCAGTACTGTTAAATGGGTTCCGATATCCACATTAATCACAACATATAGTTGTGATATGTTCTTCCAAAGAAATTTAGAAGGCTTTGAATGCATAATTACCTTTTATTGCATCTACAAACATATGTTTCCCCATAAAAACTCGCTATAAAACTTACCAGCGTGCTACACTAAATTAGGTCGGATAAAAGACATGCCTAACAAAAATTTGTTGTACTGCCAGTAACCTTAAGATTACAACATTTGACGGTAGTCATTCCAAACATACCTGAGCAGTAATAGTGTAACCTATCTCTTGCCCCGCAAACTCTGAAATAGTGTAGTAAGTTGATAAGAACAAAAATAAGCAAGTACAAAACCTTCACAGGTAAGGGAAGTTAAACTTTAGTGTGGCAATGAGTCTAGTTACTTTTGGAGCAAATTCAACTAGTATAACCAGAAAGATCAGTCAAGAAATAAAACAAACAAAAAGGGCACTCCCATCAAACAAGAATACCACAATGCATAACTAGCCCAAAAATACCTTGAAAGCTATTCTAAACATCAAAATTGACACTCCAAATAATCATTCTGATATGCATATTAAAAGAAAGTTGTCCAGACTAGGTGATCTCCTTTGGTTTCATAAAGCGTAAAATTTTCCTTTCACTTATTCACGTTTTAGTGGCCAAATTCCACAAAAACTGCTGAACAAGACCGGTTTAAAGGGTTCTGAGCAATTCAACAATTGAAATTAGCCTAAAAACAGTGGCCAGCCTACACCTTTCATGCAAAAATTGAAAAATTAAAAGGAATAAACTCCCATGCATGCGACAAAAAACTTTACCATAACTAAGGAGTAAGGACTCAATTCGTGATCAACACGAATACCAGACCCAGAAATTCATAAAAAATGCAAAAGGCGCAACCGATTGCAGTTGCCTATACAGAACCCATCCATTAATTTGAGTACATGAACTCGTGAAATTAAGAACCTGTCAAAGCACTTATCACGAAATAACCAAACAGTGTGTGGAATCTAGCAAGGAAAAAAAAAGCAAAGGATGACAGATGGGCAAAACCTCTGAGTCTTCGCTTGAATTTGCACAATGGGCAAGTAGCATACTTGGGTGACTTGAAATCCAGCATTGTTCCACATAAATCACAGAACATGAAATCACGTTGATGGCAGTAGGCCATGGGAAGCTATAATTAGTGCAAAGACGGGAAAAGTTGATTCAAAAGAGAGGAAGAACAGGGTTTAGCTTTAGGGTTTTTGGATTTAGGACCAAATGGCGAGGAGAATTGATCGGTTGAACAAATGGGTCAATCTTCTGCCTTTCGGTCAGTCAGATGGGCTCAATCTCAGTTAGCCCTTCTTAAAGCGCGTTTTATTGTTAAAAGCCAGTCCATATTATTCCCCTCCACTCCACAGTTCACATCACTGAAAAAGGCCCACGATGGGTCTGTAGACATTAGTCCTGGGCCTGGGCCTGGATCTGGGCTGTACAGAACTAAAATTTATAAGAACTATAACTAGCTTTGAAAGAACTCATAACTTGCTTGGCCTGCCCAAAATCACCTCGTTTTGGTATGACATCTCTGATTTCAAGCGTCTCCGTGTGGCCCAATAGTTCATTAAAGCTTGATTATTATTTTTTTATTTGTTCAAACGGTGCGAAAGTTTCATCAAGGTCGAAGAACTAACAAAAATCAGCATCTCTCTGTATAGAATTAATCAACCACCCTAATGACACTAAGTTTTTCTTGTGTAGTTCCGTGTGAGTTGTTCGGTTAATATAAGAATTACCTCGTTCTCCCTAAATAAAGACTGACAATGATCGAAGGACCTAACTAATAATCAATTCAATATCTGATTTTGGTTCGAAGTTCTGTCCCCTTCCAAGACAACTGAACCAAATCTCAATTCTTGTTCCACTTCCAAGTAATCTTTGCCTGCTAATGCTCCGGATGCGAGGACGGTCGCCCAATTTTCCAGTGGACTTGTTCACTGAAGATTGATCAAGTGTGTTGTTATTGCGCTATTAATTACTACACAACCCAGCTATTTGAGCTAATTTGAAATCAGCCGAAGGTAAACAAGTCAAGCTTGACTAAAATTAAATTCGAATACGTTATGTGAACGAAGCCTGAAAATCTCCAAATTTGACTTGGCTCGGCTAGCCTCGCCTCACTTTTGGACTCGGCTAATTTTCGTGCTTCTGAAAGTTCTTTCAACGGCCCGTCAGGTATTTGATCTTTTGTCCCAGTGATTACTGACTCCATGCTGAGCTGCTGCCGTACCGTTGGAGCACTCGTGACATTGTCCTTCACATGCAAGACGGTCGAAAGCTCAAGAATCACAGCAAAAGTTGGTGCATCAAATGGAGTATGGGCCTCTTATACTAAACCATCTTGTTGTAAACTATGAATGGTTTCATGAAGTATCTCAAGTTAGCTAGCTGGTACGTAAAGTAAAATATGAGTGACGCATAACATACCACTGCAAATGGGCGGATGGAAAAATTGAATGCCAACGGTGGCAACACAAATGCCTGCTCTTCAACTGTACTCTGGCCTTCTATTTTCGTTTACTAGTAATTCTTGAGTAACTTTAATGGGCAACTGGACTTTGAAATTTTCTTTTTTGCTCGACAGTACGTTGTTGCAAACTAGTGATTAGATGCTTCATCCGTTTCATGCTTTTTGTCTCCTAGGTTAGAGTTTGAATTTTGAAACCCTGACCTTGTCTTTCTCTGTTTGACTCGTCAGGGAATACTTATTCGATATATAATTACTGTATGAGTTCAATTACTATCCAAGTATTATGACATTGTGAAAGCAAAATGCTTCAGCAGAAGTCATGCTTTCCTATGTGCACCGTGTTTTCTTTTCTTAAATAACGAATGACTGGTGTTTCTTCCTCAGGAAAGAATATGACCTTCAAAAGGATGAGCTCTTAGCTGCCAATCTCATCATTGTGGTCCAGTGGTCGAAGGGGCTATCTTTGAACTCTGCATGTGCAATACCATTAAATGTTTACTGCTAAGGATGTTGACCTGTGATTGCACTTCTCAACATGTATCCAGGCCCAAGTAGCACCACTTTGAACCATGTCCTGACAGCTAGATCTGCTAAAACTGATCCCAACAATATTCTTGTGTAGCTTTCATGGCGTTCAGAGTATACCTCTCTATCTGTCTATACGTTTTCCTTCTCAGTTTATAGACAAGTGTACAGATTTCGAAGGATTTTTGGGTTTTAGGGGGATTAGGTGTCAAAGTGTCGAGCGTGTGACCTTGTGCATGAAATGAAGAGACCCAAACCACAAAATAGTCATCTATGTGTCTTGCGTTACTCATATTAGGTCCGAGAAGGGAGTCTTTCTGAGCCCTTCAGAACTTAGACCCTCGCCAGGCTACCTAGTTCCTTTGATTCTCCATTTTTATACCGAGATAATGAATTTGGTTCATATAGGCATTTTGGACGCTGTTAATGAAATAGTCCACACCTTTATGAACGTGATCACATGGTTTAGTGGTCCTTATATTTATGGTCATTCTAATTACTTGAAACAATAGCATTTAGTGGCAGGGGCCACAACAACCACCATAGAAGAAAAAGGATTGCTGCATTGATGCTAATGAAAGAAGAAAAGGGGCACAATGTCGTTGTTTTAAATAAAGCGAATGTGAGATGTGTTGGTGCATGCAGAACTGACGATGTGCAAGGGCTAACGTAGTCCCTCTGGTAACCTTAAGCTGAACATCACTCAAATTTCAAATGTCAGTTAACAAGCCGAGCTGTTCGTTGGCTAACCATAAACCATTTCATTCAGTGTCTGGAAGGGACCTCCCTCACCCTCCACTAGCTCTGCATGGCAGTAGTACCTTTCGTTCTGCATTTCCATATCTAAACCTTTATTCTTCTTCTATCAAAAATATAGAATGAAAGTAGTGGAGCTTCCCCCGAGTCAAAATTCCGACAAGGATGCGCTTCCAAGTATCAACCCGCCATCCGAGTCAAATTCAAACACGAAAGAGTCTGTTCCATTCTTTCGCCTATTTGCTGCCGCGGATACTGTGGACTACTTTTTGATGCTCTTTGGAAGCATGGGAGCGTGCATACATGGCGCTGCACTTCCTATATTCTTTATTTTGTTTGGTCAAATGATTGATTCGTTGGGACACCTATCTTCAGATCCTCATAGACTGTCTTCGCAGGTTTCTAAGGTAGCAATATACTTATTCCCCCTTGTTTACTCTGGGCGATGTCTCCATTTGGACCTGCTGGATTTGATTCTGAATCATGTCAGTATCTTGATATTTTTGTTGGAAGAATCTAAGAAGTTGGTTTCTGCAGGGCTTTCACACTCATAATTTGAGTTTGAAAAGTTATTTCCCTTACTGCAATGACTTTTTCGTTGTTCTTAAGGTTAATTTTGTAACTGTATGGTCATATTCACTTGTTAAAGTTTCCACTCTGTGATGCAAAATCCAGTCTAATGTTCTGATATTACCTATTTATTAGTATTGGTTTCGTATATTTTAAAGTGCAGCACATTGTGACTTCCCACCATATTTCCTCAAGTAATAATTCCAGTCCTACTATCCCCAAATTTTTAGATTCTACTTATACACAAAAACAAATTGCTTGACAATGGCTCTTAATCATGAAACTTATGTATACCTGTATTTCTTAAATTTCTTGTTCCTGAAGAATTTCATCAAATGTTTTCATCTAAACGGCTGTAAAACCTTTTCTTTTTGCATGTAATATTAGTGGTATCAAGCAGATGATAAGTCCCTAACCTTTTCACGCTATACTCAATGGAAGATAGAGTCCAAAATTAAATGGTGACCTGCAGACCTTAGGAACAATATGTACAGGGAACTTGGTTTCAGTCTATCATAGTCCGTGTGTGACTTCATATCTTTTTATCTCCAGGCCTTGTGAATTTGTTGCCTTATTTGAATGAGCTTGACACTCACCCCTACATCTTCTTCTATGCAGCACGCTCTGTACTTAGTTTATCTTGGAGTAGTTGTTCTGGTATCAGCGTGGATTGGTATTTCTCCATGCTTATTTACTTAATCTGACTTACATACTCAACAAGTGCTTATTTGATAACCAGTGATTTTCTTCTTTTAAGAGTTTACGTATCTGCTACCTGTTTCTAACTTTTCCAGGTGTTGCTTGTTGGATGCAAACTGGGGAAAGGCAGACAGCTCGTATGCGATTGAAGTACCTTCAGTCAGTACTAAGGAAGGATATCAAATTTTTTGACACCGAAGCCAGGGATAAAAATATCATCTTCCACATCTCAAGTGATGCAATACTGGTGCAGGATGCAATAGGTGACAAGGTACTTGAGCAAACTCATCCTGGACAATGCTTAATTTTCCGCAATAGGCCTTTATTCATGTCCATCTTACAATGGGTAATAGCCCATACCATAAATCACCCATCCCCAAACCCCCACCCAGAAAGAAATAAAGGAAACTAGATGAAGGTGATTCAGTTCCCCAAGTGTGAAGTATGTTGGTACTTCTGAACTATGCTTGATAATGTGTCTGACTTTTTCTTTGACAAGATTACTTATTTTGTGCTCCCTCTGCATTTTAATGCAGATAGGGCACGGTCTACGTTATCTTTCCCAATTCTTTGTTGGATTTGCCGTAGGATTTACCTCTGTCTGGCAGCTCACACTTCTCACATTGGCGGTTGTTCCATTGATAGCTGTGGCTGGAGGAGCTTATACAGTAATCATGTCTACCTTGTCAGGAAAAAGTGAAGCTGCTTATGCTAAAGCCGGGAAGGTTGCAGAAGAGGTAAATTCACATGCCTCCCTCAGCTCCAGATTAGTTCCCATTAGTGCTAGATAGAAATATCTCACAAATCATAGAGTAAGGACTTGTAACCACTTATTACACCTTGTAAGCATTGAAAGCTTGATAATTCTTGAGAGCGCTCCATTTATTGGTTTTCTCTACCTGTATGGTTGCCTTGTCTGCCACCTTGCAAAAGAGAGCTCCTTTTTCTCCTTGTCTCGTCATGTGGGCAATCTATAGCAATTAGGATGGAAGATATCTCTAGGCAGAATAACTTAATAAATGTACCACCGCCAAAAGCTATCAGCCGAAGTAAGACACTAGTTTCATAGGAGTGGATAGTTTGTTGGCGGTCATGATCTCTGGGCACGGACTCGAGTCTTATAATTTGATGCTGCTTTTGGGAGATTCAAACAGGAACAACTCGATAAGATAAAAAGTCCAATATAAATGCATACCTTGTGAGTGTACTTGTTTTTGGCTGACAGATATGGTTTTTTTTTTTTTTCTATTGCTTGGATCAGATAATTTCACAGGTTCGTACTGTTTACTCATTTGTGGGAGAGGATGAAGCGGTTGAAGCATACTCTACTTCACTTAAAGATGCCCTCAAACTGGGCAAGAAGAGTGGGTTTGCTAAAGGAGTTGGTGTTGGCTTTACATATGGGCTTCTGTTTTGTGCATGGGCATTACTTCTCTGGTATGCCGGCATACTTGTGAGGCATCAGGACACAAATGGTGGGAAGGCATTCACAACGATTATCAATGTCATCTTCAGTGGATTGTAAGTTCCCAAGAAGGATCTGGGGCTACATTATTATAGCAGTCATTACTCATAACCTAACAAAAAGCCAGAATTTTTGTCTTTGTAGTGCACTCGGACAGGCTGCTCCAAACCTCGCAGCCATTTCCACGGGCCGTGCGGCTGCTGCAAATATTTTATGCATGATTGAAGAGGTTTCTAACTCTTCCAAATCATCAAAGGAGGGAATAGTGTTGCCAGAGGTGGATGGAAAAGTTGAGTTTTGTGAGGTATATTTTTCTTATCCATCTCGACCTAATACAGTCTTCGAAGATCTGAGCTTCTCTGTTGGCGCTGGGAAAACATTTGCATTTGTTGGTCCCAGTGGTTCGGGGAAAAGCACAATTATTTCCCTTGTCCAAAGATTCTATGACCCTAGTTCAGGTATTGAAAACCATTTTTCGAAAGTTTGTTCTCTTTAGAGAGCCTTGTACCTATTATTAGCAAATGCATTAGTTGAACTTGTGTAATTTAATTATGTTCTTGTCGTGCACAAATGAAATTCCCAGGTAAAGTCCTTTTGGATGGACATGATCTAAAAAATCTACAGTTAATATGGTTGAGGGAACAGATTGGGTTGGTTAGTCAAGAACCAGCATTGTTTGCCACGACTATAGCTCAGAACATTTTGTATGGTAAAGAAGAAGCAGATATGGATCATATTATCAAAGCTTCCATAGCTGCGAATGCCCACTCTTTTGTTCAGGGCTTACCTGACGGGTATCACACTCAGGTATGTCTACTGCAAAGCCCCTCCTCAGTAATAGGACACGACTTCTTACATAAACGTGCTCAGCTGTTCATTGACAGAAATATGTTCTCAGCACTTCGAGAGTTTTCTAGAATTGATTGGAAACTGCGTTGTTTAGATTCCACGTGTAATCCTATAGCTGCAACTAAACGAACACGTTGAATATCCCAGAAAGACAACATTAACTGCCTTTGTTTGCATGGCCAATTCTATTATTATGAGTCTGGAGTGCTGTGACTTTAGGACACTAGTAAAGGTGTTTTTTCTTTTGGCCGTGTTCTATTTTGCACCTCCCTCCGGGCATTAAACAGCCAGTGCTATTTCCTTTCAGCAAAACTAAAAATCCACCCTCAATGTTAGTATTGTCAAAGTCAATGCATCGTTTCATACTCGTATGAGTTATCGTCTTAGAAGTTTTTGCGCCCCTAAAACATGCGGTGTCCCTCTAGACACTTCCATTCGTGATCATGATCTTGACCATAAAACCCATGCCAAACACAGAGAAGTTTTGTTTCTTCAGCTATCTGATGTATTTACACACATTTTCTTAGGATTAGCAGGTGGAATGAGAATAATACTTCAGATTGACCCTTTTTACTAACTTGTTTCCAGTTCTTGAGGAGCTTCAGTTTCAGTAAGGTCGTTATCGGTCTTTCCTTATGCATGGCAATTTATTGAATTTAGGTTGGAGAAGGTGGAACTCAGCTTTCTGGAGGGCAAAAACAGAGAATTGCTATTGCAAGAGCAGTGTTGAGAAACCCAAAGTTGTTACTCCTAGATGAGGCAACAAGTGCTCTTGACACAGAATCCGAATTCATTGTTCAGCAGGCACTAAGTAGGGTCATGTCCAATCGGACAACGATAATTGTTGCACACAGATTGTCCACGATTCAAGATGCTGACACAATCCTTGTCCTGAAGGATGGTCAGGTTATAGAGAGTGGGACTCACTCGGAGCTGATATCTAAATGTGGAGAGTATGCAACTCTTGTGAGCTTGCAGGTATCAGAATATGTAAATTACCCAACTAGTAGAGATTCAATTGAAGCTTCTGCAGATTCTAGCTTCCAGGAGTTTAAGCCAAACACCACAAGGGAGCTGCAGCAAAATGATCAACACCTGGCCTCGCCAGGGTTTGCTTCAACGCCATCAGTTTGGGAACTTGTTAAACTAAATTCCCCAGAATGGCCTTATGCAGTACTTGGGTCAGTGGGTGCAATTTTAGCTGGCATGGAAGCTCCTCTTTTTGCCCTTGGAATTACATATATATTGACTGCCTTCTACTCTAATGACGAGTTACAAATTAAAAGGGACACACAGCGGGCTTCGCTCATATTTGTCGGAATAGCTCTTGTTACTATCCCAATTTACCTGTTACAACACTATTTTTATACCTTGATGGGAGAGCGTCTTACTACTCGAGTTCGCTTATCAATGTTCAGAGGTTCTTCCCTTTTTCTATACAGTCAAGATTCCTTTTTGTTTTCATCCCATTCTTTCTAGTGTAAATATTCTGAGACGACTCCTTGTTCTGGATTCCAGCTATCCTCTCCAGCGAGGTTGGATGGTTTGATTTGGATGAGAATAGTACTGGGTCGCTGACATCAAAGTTGGCAGCAGATGCAACACTAGTACGAAGTGCACTTGCTGATCGTCTATCAACAATTGTCCAAAATGTAGCTTTGACGGTGACTGCATTTGTCATTGCCTTTACATTGAGCTGGCGCATAGCATCTGTCATCATTGCAACCTATCCCCTGCTAATTGGAGCATCTATAACTGAGGTATATCTGATACATAAAAACCATTAGTCTTGTTCCAGTCTTTCTCAGATAAGTACTACTGTATACAAATCTATTGGCCATTAGTTGCTTGTGTTGGCATTTTCGCTTTTACCAGTCTAGTTGTCTCTAGTCCTTCTCTTCGTTCATTTCTTTTATTTTATTGATGTGTAGGACGAGGTTTATACAAAGGTAAGTTAATTCTGTCTTTTTTTTTTTAATGTCTGCAGCAACTATTTTTAAAGGGATTTGGTGGAGATTACACCTGTGCCTACTCCCGAGCTAGTGCCGTGGCACGTGAGGCTATTACCAATATTCGTACTGTTGCTGCATTTGGTGCTGAAGAGCGGATATCAATCCAGTTTGCCTCTGAACTAAACCTCCCAAACAGGCAAGCACTTATACGTGGTCATATATCTGGTTTTGGCTATGGATTGACACAGCTCTTTGCATTCTGCTCTTATGCTCTCGGCCTTTGGTATGCATCAGTTCTGATCAAGCATAAGAATTCCAATTTTGGAGACATAATCAAGTCCTTTATGGTTTTGATAATAACTGCGTTGGCAGTGGCAGAAACACTCGCTCTGGCACCTGATATTGTAAAGGGATCACAAGCACTTGGGTCAGTTTTTGCTATTCTAAAGAGGAAATCAGCCATCGACCCAGACAATCCCACATTGTTGGGGGTGTCTGATATTAAGGGCGATATAGAATTCCGGGACGTGACCTTTAAGTACCCTGCAAGACCAGATATCACAGTTTTTTACGACTTGAACTTGAAACTTTCAGCAGGAAAGAGTATGGCTATAATAGGCCAAAGTGGGTCGGGAAAAAGCACTGTAATTGCATTGCTGATGAGATTTTATGACCCTACTTCAGGCACAGTTCTGATTGATGGATTGGACATTAAGAGTTTAAACTTAAAATCATTAAGGCGCAAAGTAGGTTTAGTGCAGCAAGAGCCAGCACTGTTCTCTACCACCATTTATGATAACATCAAGTATGGGAGCACAGATGCATCAGAAATTGAGATAATGAAGGCTGCCAAAGCAGCAAATGCTCACGAGTTCATTAGTCGAATGCCTGAAGGGTACCAAACTCAAGTTGGTGACAAGGGAGTGCAGTTATCCGGAGGACAGAAACAAAGGGTGGCAATTGCTAGAGCAATATTGAAAGACCCCTCAATTCTTCTATTGGATGAAGCAACAAGTGCATTGGACACAGCATCTGAAAAGCAGGTTCAGGAAGCTCTTGATAAGCTAATGGAAGGCAGAACAACTATAATGGTAGCACACAGGTTGTCAACGATACGTGATGCAGACACTATAGCCGTGCTGCAAAATGGGAAGGTGGTTGAAAGTGGAAGCCATGAGCAGCTCATTAGCAGACCTGGGAGTACGTATTTGCAGTTACTAAACCTACAGCATTCAAAAAGCATACAAATTAGCGATTAACTAGTTTAAAGAATGGAATTCAAGGAGTAAAAGTTTTGCTGCCTCGCATGACATGTTTATGCTAAAGTTTACAAATTTACTTTGCTTTGCCTTCAAGACTGAGGTTTGTGCATCAGCAATTGTGTTCGTTGCATAGAAGAAGAAGCACACACAATTACCTGAAGATAATGTATGCTTTTGTTTTCTTCACAAAGATCTTCTAAAGAGTGGTTAAATATAGAACTGTTTGATGTTTTTCCCTGCGAAAATGGCAGTCTAATTCTGAATATGTGCCCTCTTCTTTGCTAAGCCATGTTAAGAATTTGGGAAGTGTTAAATGAACTGTGTAGTCTTTCTCAAGTTGTACAAGTATTTCATGCCCTTCGATCTTCAGGTCACATTAGAGTAACCTTACCGCTAATAGAGTTACTCTTTAAACACCTGCCGACCAAAATACTTACAGAAATCCTTTCATTCGTCCAAAGAAGTTTGTCTGATTAAAGAATAAAATAGATATGATATTTATTGTTCATACAACTAGTTTCTCATATGTTATGACAGTTGAGCATGGGCCTTAAAGCTTCTTTATGTTGGTTTCGGCTTGATCTGAAACTGAAACTTTACATATTACACGCATGAAAACGGACCGGGATCCATCCAGTTCCGGATGTAGGCACGGAAACCTTATAGAATACGGCCCGTTACTAGCATGGATAAACTTTTGTTGCTAGCCAGTCGTGGCTATTCACCTTTAAACGTTCTTGGGTCCCGCTCTCGCTACACTTCAACAATGCTCAACGGTCAAAAGTTCATTGCTACCAATCCGATCATTCCAAGGCCCACGCTCAAGTAAAGTGCCCTTTGCTTTTTTTCTAAAAATCTCCTTAAGTGTTGGCTTGGATATGCCTCCTCCCGTAACCAAAGGAGTCGACAACGCACTTTCCTTCCCCGTGGAGTTCGCGGCCTTCTTCCCAAGGAGTCGCCCTGCGACCTTCCCCTTGGGGAGGTTGGCTAGAGTCCCTCCTTACCCCTTGGGGGCTCTTTGGAACCTCCTCTCCTGGACACCCATCATCGCGCCCAAGCGTTGTGACGTCTAGTTGCGCCCGAACGCCGACCCTTGTCATACATACCCGTAAAACTTCCTTCCATTGGTCACTCCCATGCCCTGCCGCCGTTTCATGCGCCCTCGCACAAAAACTTACTAAAAGCATCCCCGCTCTATCTCCATTGAGTGTGTCGCTGCACCACATACATCGCCGCACTATTTATGCAGTCGTGCCCCGGCACCTTGTCATACTACCACGCTCCTAACGTTAGTCCATCTATTCACCACACCATGCACACTTCACCTTCGACATATAACATGCTTCGACCCGCCCTCCACAGCATGCAGTATTCTGTGGGGCTCTGCTTGTAATGTTCCGGCCGAAGTACATTTGCATCCGGATATGTTGGTTCTTCAAGGCACTATCTGGGCGACTCGCATGATTAGGCACGCCTGAGTTGTATCCCGTCGCACTCATGATAGCGGCGATCATCGACGCCAGGACCTTGACCTCAAGGTCACTCCGAGACTGGAGTAGCACTCCGGAGGGCATCTCGCCTAGTCTGCCTGATAGTCGGGCTTCGGGACCTGCCCCATCACTGTTAGGTTCTTTGCATCTCTTCACTTCCCCATGGGACTTGGTAAGGGCTTTTGACCGGTGGCTAGACCATAGGTGTTTACTGGCCACACTGGTGTTTAGGGCTGTATACGAACCGCGTTGGAACCGACAGGGGCATGTTTGAGATGGTTCGTATACTTTCAGGAATGCTCGGAATCAGCTCGTGTTCATTACCTATGAAAAATTGATGTTCGAACTCGGCTCGAGTTTATTGCCAAAAAAATCTAAGGCTCGGCTCGACTCGTTCATTTAATGAGTTCAAATCCCACTGCTCCTACCAAATCAACTCTATCTCGAAGGAATTTTGAAGGTTCGGAGAGATATGATGCTCAGATCCCATTTCTCAATGAAGATTCAGAGTCATGGTGGAAAAAATGACGTACAATACCAGATCTGATCGTTTCATTGTTGTTAGCGTGCACGTATATAAAAAAAGGTGGAGGGGGAGGGAGGAGAGAACTAGAGAGGATGGGTGCATTTTGTGGAGGAATTTATGTACAGGAGAGTGGAGAACTTAGAGTGCGTCTGTGAGACGGAGGAGAGGAAGGGGGGAAAAACTGAGAGAGGGAGTTGAAAGATTAGAAAAGTTTTGGCAGCGTCTCTTAAATGGAAATGAGGGAGCTGGGGTTAGTGATGTGGGCTGTTTGGTTGCATATAGAATAATGGGCTTGGGTTATATTTAAACCATAGTAACAAATTCAGTATTCGAAAATAATTCAGTATGTGGCAATAATCCGAAATTCGGGAATTATTCGGAGAATTTCGTCATTAAATCGGTAATAATTCGGTGTAATAACAAAATTCGTATTGTAAATCGGGAATAATTCGGTAATTAATCGTACAAGTTTCAATGATTTTAAGTGTATAAAATTTTATAAAGTATGTAACTGAAATAACAAAAATATAAGAAATCTTCCATTCATTAAGTTATAGGTAAAAAAAAATGAGAGAGAATGTATAGCTAGTGTGTTATAATTATGTGTGGTTCACAGGTAGGGCTGTAAATGAACCGAGCCGTTCACGAACGGCTCGTGGTTCGTTCTCCATAAAACTCGTTCATGTTCGTTCGTCTAATATACGAACAGAACATGAACAAGTTTTTAGAACTCGTTTAATAAACGAGCCGAACATGAACACGCCAAAATGTTCACAAACGTGTTCGCGAACAGCTCGTCTAAATAATTAATTAATAATAATATGTTATAATAATTAATATTTACTTAAACCATATAAATAAAAATTTAAACTTGGAGGGCTTAAAGTTAATTAGCCCAAAACTCTAAGCCCACTTGTTAACATAGCCCATTGTATGAAGCCCAATATCTCAAAAGCCCTAAGTATATAAACTACAACTAAAATTAAAACCTAAACCTACACACTCAAAGTCACAAACTCTCTCAAGCAGCAGCCGCCCCCACTCCCTTTCTCCCTTGTCTGAAAAAGACACCCACACTCCCTCGTCTCAAACTCACACCCTATCACAGATCGGCAGCCGCCGGCAGCCGCACTTGCTCTCTCCGGCAACTTCCTCGTCTCAAACACGTACACCCCTCATAGATCGGCAAGCCTCTCTCCCTCACAGATCGGCGCCCAGATCGTCGCCTCTTTTCCTCTCTCTCTCTTTTTAATCCCGATGCCGGAATCTGCTTCCACGCGAGTCACCGGAATCTGCTTCCACGGGAGTTGCCTGAATCTGCTTCGACAGGAGTAGAAGGCGGAAAAAGTGGTGATGTCGCAAAAAAATCAAGACCTCTTTTTCATTTTTTTTTATTCTGCATGTATCTTCAGTATTGTGATTTTGAATTTTTGATTCATTATAGCTTGATTGTTTGAAGAATTTGAGATTTTGAGCAAATTTATGGATTTGGTTGTTAGGGAGAACACGAATACGAGTCGAGTTTGCGAACTCGTGTTCGGCTCGTATCGTTAAACGAGTTAAACGAGTCGAGCCCGAGTTTGATAGTCGCGAACTCGAGCCGAGTTCGAACATTGTATTTTTGGCTCTAAACGAACTCGAGTCGAGTTCGAACATACCAAAACTTAAACGAACCGAGTTCGAACACACCTATGTTCGGCTCGAACTCGGTTCGTATACAGCCCTATTCACAGGATATGTATTATTTTGCTGAGTTTAAGCAATAAACATGGGCCGGTGTGATGGCACAATGCTTTCGTAACAGCTAGAGTTACCCAATTCGAATCCCACCGGAGGAAGCCTAGCTTCTATCCTTTTTCAAGAAGAAGGAGGAGGTAATTTAACTCGCGACATATTTGCGAGATATCGCGATAAATTCGTCAATATCGCGATAAATTTGAGAATATTGCCAATAAATCGCGAAATTTGTTACTATGATTTAAACATGTTTAGCTATTGGACTTGGATTCCAACCGATTGAGCTTAGGTCTTTAGGCTTTAAACATCATTTGTAACTTGTAAGCATATTGTTAAAATCTTCATGCTATCAAAATAGAATTATTAATTTATTATTTACACAAGCTGTTCACGAACACTTTCGTGAACACTTCTATATATTCTTGCTCGGCTCATTTAATAAACAAGTTCTAAAAAATTGTTCATGTTTGGTTCATATATTATACAAACGAATAAGAACAAACTCTGAAGGGAACGAATGGCTCGGTTCATTTACAGCCTTACTGGTGTTGCGTGAGTTAATCTTCTTAGACAGACGAAGCGAACCTAGGCAGGGCAGGCCCAATGAGTACTTGATCTGACAGTTCACAGAACACCAACACAGGTGCACCCACAGCGAGGTGGCATCTCCGAGGAGCGCCATGTGTCGCTTGGTAACAAGGCATTTTAACTATAAATAGTAGACTTTAAAGCTCATGTTGAGAATTAGAATTCATTTGCACACTTTCACTTTCTCGCTCTAAAACTTTAAAGTTAAAGATTCCACATAGAGAGAAGGAACCTAAGAACTGGACCTTACGTTAGCATTGGACTTTTGACCGTTTATGTGTACTCAATCTGCACCCTCGCCCTCGTAGCGTTACCACTCAGACTCTGTCTATGTTGTTTTGATCTCTATCTGTCCTTACTCCAGTCTTCACTCTGTGCAACATGATCATACTTGACATCTGACTCGTAGTGTATTCACTGTAGCACCTCCAAGTGTATTATGAACTCACTTCCTTGACATCATATTATACAATTATATATTTGAAAATTTTCTTCTTCAAAAATATTGCATGATCGCAATATTGTGACCTTATTTCAGTATTGCTCTAATGAATACTTTCTTAGAAAGAGATAGCCTCTTCCATTTAGAGGAAAAACTTATGAACAATGCTAAAAATATAATCACCAAAGTCTTGTAATTAATCTGGCCTTATTTTACTATCTTTTTATTATCTTTGCATTCGAGATAAGCATAGAAGTTAATTTCAATTCCGTGACTGGGAGCTTAAGTGAAAATTCTGATGAATCCCGATTATCAGAAGGAAAAATATGTATATATATATATATATATATATAAAGCCTGCTTGGTCCCACTCTATAGTTCAATACATACAGGGCTCTGTTTGGCTTGAATGTAGGACCAATAGATGGTTATGGACAAGAGGTGGTCCTCTTCTATCTACACCTTGAAATTTTAGCTGTCTTTGAAGGATATGACAAATGGAATCTCACCAAAGCCCCAGGGAACACGAGGTAGGGGGATATTTAAGAAGATTTTTAACAAAAGTAGGTGAAGTTTGGTCACCCAAAAGCACATAGGGACTTTGTATTTAGCTTCTCCCTCCATGTGCTTCTCAAACTCTTGCTGTACACCAGCTGCTTGCCGTGACCGGCGGGCCAATCATTGGTGTTTACTGAAGTTCGGGAAACAATTTGCTGCCGACTAATTACAAGTTTCAAGAAGTCATGGTTGTTCTGGTAAGATAGTTTTGGACATGAAATCTAACGAGTGCAAAGTTTGGGGTAAAATATTGGAATACCATCTAAACTAATGACTCGTGACAACTCGGGTCTACTGGACCCGAATGTTTAGATTTCCAGCACTAGTTTCCAATTTATAGATAGCCGAAAACATCCGCATGCTTACAATGTGCTACAAATGTACAATTTTACGACAAAAGTGCTCATTTATTGGACTTTATGCTTCCTACTCTACTAAGCTTGTCAGATTTGTCTTAGTTGTCATAACAATCATCCTCAGTCAGCGAACTTAGGCTTTTAATATGTTACGGAGCATGTAACAAGTATCATCGATGCATATATGTCATCGGTCCAATAGAGATGTGGTGGAAAATAGATTGTATCCATGAGTGAGCAGTAGTGTTGGGCGGTCATCTTGGCACAATCAATTGTTGGTTAGGGACAAGTTCATTCTTTTTCCACTCTTTGTTAGTTATGCGAGAGGAAATTAACTTATTTGGGCTCGCTCAGTAAAATTAAAGTTCAAGAAGATTATGGTCACACGTCTATCGATCTATCTTGCCCAAAAGTTTGAATTCGCCAACTGTATTAGAATGTCTTAAACATGTGCATCATTAAAAGGATCTTGATAGGCTTCTGTTGTAGAGCTGGGCACGTTTCCAAGAATATACAAAAATAGGTCTCATTGCAGACGGTACAGTAGTATTAATAAGGAGTGGCCTGCCACCTTCATAGGGGTCGCATGCTGTCTGATGTTTTTTTTTTTTTTGAATAGAAAAGCTTAGTTGGTGGGCATGATTAGCTGGTCCCAATGGGCTTATTATTGTTTATGGGAAGCTTCGTTACAAAATATTCTCAATTCCAACTTAGCTCTTCTCTTTGTGATCCTGCTCCGGTGTGAAGGTATATATTAAGCACAATTTTGTCTTGACAGTGGCCTTGAAGATGAAGTTCAAGATCGTTAATTTTAATCTGAACTATAAATTACAGTATTATTCATAATAAAAAAGGCACAATTTTATTTCTGACAACATAACTTATTATATAGTAGCTCTTTGCTGATGTTTGCAAGATTGAAAATCTTTTTTTTTATTACTAAAAATATTTTTGTAGTGACAACAAAAATAAAAATGAAGTGAAAATAGTCTCTGTATTTTTATCGCAAAGAGTACCGAGTGACAAAATCAGTCAGGCCAAGACAATGGCTAATAACTTTTGGGTCCAAAAGAATGAATTATTACTGAAAGGCGAAAGATCAGAATTGCTAAAACTAGATAGCAACAAATTTCTCTCTCAAGAACTAGTGTGTGCGCGTGATTGTGTGTGAGTGAGAGAGACGGGAGAGAGAGAGAGAGAGAGGGGGTGTCTCTGTTTGGTTTGGTTCAAACGTTATAAGGTGTGGCCCGTGTGTGTGTCTGTGTGTTGATAATTAGCTGGCAAAGAGAGTTGGGGCTCTGTTTGGCGAACGCTTCAACCGCATTTGGTCCCCCCGTCGCCTAGGATTGGTGGGTCTCTTCTCATCTTTCTTGCTTTGTTACCAGACATTACCCTTTTGGGATCTTTCCTAACAGGATTAGAATCTGTTTCTATCTCTTCGTTTTTAGGGTTTTGGAATCAAAGCCTTAGCCTTGACTCACTGTTGTTGATTCTTGTTAGGTTTCTTTCTTTTGTTTTGGGGGCACATGGGTTTTGAGTTTTCTTGTTGACCCAATGCGTTTCACATCAAGAATCACCCATTTCTGAAGTCTCAAGAAAGAAAGGGGAATTTTCTTGATAAGGGGGAGAGATCTGTTGCGGCCATGAGCGCGTCAAGGTTCATAAAGTGCGTGACGGTGGGTGATGGTGCTGTTGGCAAGACCTGCATGCTCATTTCGTACACCAGCAACACTTTCCCTACGGTTAGGCTTTTTTAGGCCTTGATTTTATAGGGTCTTCCTGCATTCTGTTTTTGTTGAATTCTATGCTTATTTATGCTATTTTTTGGGCATTGATGTACCTCTGTGCAAGAAAAGATTTTTGTGTGTGCGCGCGTGCTCGTGCATAGGAAGCTGTAATCTGACATCGTTCTATGTATGGACTAACAAGTTTAGGAGAATGAAAATGTACATTTTTCTCCTTTCTCAGTTTATGTTGCGAGTTATTGTTTGCAAGTAGTTTTTACCATTGTTATTGGGTCGTAAGGGTCATCAAGTTAGGTGATCTATAGAGTATCAATGTGATCCTTGAGCATAAACTGCAAGTAGATCTTTCTTTAGCAACTTGCTAGGAGCCATTAGTGCTCCTATTTCAATATTCTCTTGTAGAGGGGGTTTGGGTATGGTTCTCAACGAATTCGATATTAGTGGTGGGGTTAGATGCGTTGAGAAGCTGGTTAATGTATAAAAAGCGGAAACATGAACTCAGGCTTTGGAGCGTTCAATTCCCCATGTACTTTGGTGTTTAAGGAGGGACAGGAACAGGATAGACTTTGATTGTAAAGAATTACATTAAGGTAAAAGCCTTGTATTGGCTTCTTGGTTAGCGGAGAAGGGTGGTATTGACATCCAAAGTTCTAATCTTGATGTCATATCCTGCTGTCTACAGAGAGATGAATTGCATGTCGTGTTCTTAAAAGGGTTTGCTCAGTTATAGCAAGTTTTCAACTTGCGTGTGAATATAGGCTATGTGAAAAGGAAAAAATGACGAATTCTGAAAGATTTACTCACTGCAAATGAAGTTCAGCAATGTTTGTTTGTGCTAGTAGTGAGTGATAGTCATGCTGATGCAGCTTGGGTTATGGAACTCTTTAAATGCTATTTAATCAGTTACTTTTGTTTTTTGTTTGATGGAGCAATTTCATGTGAACAAGAGAAATTTCCGATACGTGTTTGAAGAAATTGAGATTGTAGTTTGTATTGCTCTGGCATTTTCTCATTTTAACCTACTTGCTAGGCATTTCTGGGTTACTTTTGGAGCATTTTGCAATTGTGCGATTTGGTTATTGGTCGTTGTAGATCTTGTTTGTTGACGTAGAAACTATTGTTTGATAAAACAGTAAAACATTCTTCAAAGAACTGTAGTGGAGTCTGGAGTCTCGCTTTTCAAGGAGTTTGTTACAATGTTTGGAGTTTGTCTTGGTATTTCTGCTTTTGTTGCGTAGAATAGTTTTGAGTGATGGGATCTTGACTTTCTTTTCATAAATAGGATTATGTGCCGACTGTTTTCGACAATTTCAGTGCAAATGTGGTTGTGGATGGGAGCACCGTCAACCTAGGGTTATGGGATACTGCTGGTAAGTGGTAACCAATTGACAACCTAATTTAGGACTTGTTATTAAAAAGTGGCAGTCCTACAATTTTCTAATTCCATTACTTGTGTAATAATAGGTCAAGAGGATTACAATAGATTAAGACCCTTGAGTTATCGTGGAGCAGATGTCTTTCTCCTTGCATTTTCTCTCATTAGCAAAGCCAGTTATGAAAATGTTGCAAAAAAGGTTAGCATCACTAATGCAGCTGTAATATTTCGTCTGATACATATTCTAACGGATGGTACTGCTACAGTGTGCTGACAACTTGTTTCTGTTTACTTTCATCATAGTGGATTCCTGAACTAAGGCATTATGCACCTGGTGTTCCAATAATTCTTGTTGGAACAAAGCTTGGTAAGATCTCTGTCCCATCCTATCTTCTGCATTTATTTGTTTGTTTTTGCATTCTTTCTTGTTTTGGGTGCGTGTGAAGGGATGGGGGTAGATCTTGCCAGATTGATCAAGGAATCTACAAGCTTAAAAGGAACCTAGTTGAAACTAAATGGGGGCATTGTTGTGTCATTTGTGGTCACAGTGATTCCATGTGTACAGAACCGTTTGTTGTCCCAGCACTTCTGTATAAAGATTAACCTTGGTTAGAAATTTCTATTGCATTCGAACGTGCTGCCTTCAAAAGTTTGTTGTAAGCTAATAACCTGAAATGCCAGCTATACGGTGACGATGACCAAATTTAAGTGCACCTGGAATCACTGTGGGCCACAAATGACGCAACAATGCCCCATTCGGTTTTAACTAGGTTTCTCTGTGCTGGGACAAACCGGCAGCCCCAGATATTGTCCGAAAATTACGGACTACATTTGGCCCTTAACTGCTTATGCAGCAATTCAGCACTCTTGTGAATTGCTGTATTCAAAGATAATCATCCTTAATTGTATTCCTATCCTCCAAGTAGGTATTTAAATTAGAGTGCGGTTTATGTGAATTGAGAGCGATGTTGCTAGTAAAGGCCATCTTAAGTCATAGACAACGGTAGCAATTGCCATCAGGTTCCTGATGTCAGCTTTCTATTAGGTTCTGTTCACGCTTCATTGATGTTTTTAAAAATAGAAATTTCCTTTTTCTTTTGACGACTAAAGTCCGGAGAAGATTCTAGCTGCAACTGCCTTATCATAAAAAGAGTCTGCTGCTGCTATGCTTGAACTCTTATCCTACTACCCATTATTGTTTTGGAACTCCAAAAGCACCTTTATGGTAGCTTCCTTTGTAGTTTCTGATTCAAGTTTTGTGAAGAAAGGAACACAATTTGGTTGCTCTGAAGCATCACTGACAGCAAGAAATGCTACTGATTAAAACTCCTAATACAAGAGTAGTCCATGAATAATTCATTGACTGGGTGTTTGCCTGTTTGGTAGAAAAAATATCAGACACATGAGATCTGTTACTTTCTTTAATCTATTCATTATAGGGCATAATGTAGATAATGTTTCCGTCCATGTTAAGCCAGTATTGATACATGACCACTCAGTTTATTTCCATATGAAGTACTTTGAGTGCATACAAGTCTGGAGGATGCTTTGTTCTTTTCTTTTCCAGTGGAAACTCTCTCATGCTTTTTGATCTTCTACACCTGCAGATCTTAGGGATGATAAGCAGTTTTTTATTGACCACCCTGGTGCAGTGCCCATTACTACAGCTCAGGTAAAGATTTCTGAAGGCATATGTCTCGTATATTTCTTTGTTACTCTGGATCACTGTGATATTAATGTTTTCCATTTTTCAAAAGGGTGAGGATCTGAAGAAACTGATTGGATCCCCCGCCTACATTGAATGTAGTTCAAAAACTCAGCAGGTATATCCTTCTTACTTTCATCAACTTTCTGTGAAGAGGAATCCTTCGTGGCCTTGTTATTGACGGCATACACTTTATCTCCGTGTAAATGCAGAATGTGAAAGCAGTTTTTGATGCAGCCATAAAGGTTGTCCTCCAACCGCCCAAGCAAAAGAAGAAGAAGAAAAAGGGACAAAAGGGCTGCTCCATATTGTGAGCAAAGAAAAGGTTTGTCAGAAGACAAGATGGCATGCCCTCCTCTCCTCAAAGCAGTCTCTATCCGTCGAGTTCTTTCCCTGTCAAGGAAGCAGCACAAGCCTTGGTGTATAGTCTCCACTGACTGATTAGGGATTATTGTTAAGGCATCAGGTGGTTTATTGTTCTGTATCAACTCACAATTGTAATTGTTGACTAGCAATCCTTGATAACAGGAACTCCGCTGTATAATTCCGGGTTTAGATCTATCTTATATGTATATTAATGAGATTTGAAGTTTTTGATAATCCTGAATGAACTGCACTTTCCAATGGCGTGATCCTTCCTGGAGTTGGTCGTGCACCAAACATCGGAGATGCTCAGTGTGGCTCTCGTGCCAAGTTTCCTTGCATGCTTCGTGTTAGTTTGTACGTTCATAACCATGTAGTGATTCACCGGTTATGCGTTGAAGGATGTTTGTGCATGCTGAAGTGTTGGAAGGATGGGGGAGCTTTTTTTGTGCTCCAGATTATTCCGTCAGAGTGGGGCTACTTTCATTCTTGGCCTTTTTTAGACTATCTGTAGCACCTCTTTTGTTGCTCAAAGTAAGTTTTCTGCACAATTACTGCACATCATTATCAAGCTTAAAATCATGTTCTCCACGTACGTACGTTTATTACTTGAAAAATCACCCGTTACAGAAAAAATTGTATCCTCCCAGCAGCATTGAAGTTCGAGCGAGAAAACAGGATTCGGTGATTAAAACAACTAAGATTAACAGAGTGATATCATTATCTCACCCTCAAAATCAAAGAATAAACAACATAGAAGTCAAAAGAAAAGCAAAATGATTCACATAAATAGAACCAAGTAGGTTTCCTTTCCTTTCTCTAGATAAATACATGAATGCTATAGAAAAACAATTTGCACAGCCCAAAGATACATGCAGGGGAGCAATTTCTTTCCACCTCGAAAACGGCAAGCCACCTCATTCCTGTCGAGCAAGGAGACTGCAGTTTAATTTAAGGCAGACTAGCTGTCCTGGCTTGAGCCAACCCAGCTTCATTTTCATAGCAGACATCATGACAAGCTCCAAAATGTCAGACCTTGATCGGATCATATTTCTCACCCATGGCACCACCTTTCTGTTTTTGAAACTCAATGTACCGTAACGTGCTGGCAAAGAAAGCATCTGATGCTGGATCAGTGGTGCGGGTGTCATTCTGCATCTCAGTTCTAATTAGTTCTACGAGACCTTGAATTGCAGCACTTGTTACCTGTGGATTTCCTTTCTCAAAAAAATATAGATACCTGAACCATATGTACCAAGAAAAATCACTGTTAAAAAAAGAAAATGGACATAAATCTGCACAACTCTGCTTTATGAGTAACTCAATCTACTGACTTGTTCAGTATTTCAACGAAGAGGGTTACTGGTCCACTGCTACCGCGTGTGACATTGGCCATCTGTTGTGCAGCATTTGCTATCCTTAACGAACGCTTCAGGCAGAGGAGGACTCTGTATTTCCAAATATATACACTATATCACGTCATTTCATCATTTGCTTGGCCTTTAAGCAGTAGTCAAACAAGACATTCAATTCCAAGGATGCCCTATATCTAAAGAAAATGAACTGTTGAAGAAGCTGAAAAAATGCTCGGTGGTTCATTCCAAGAACAATGAAATAAGAATGCTAAACCCTACAAAAAACCCAGAACACCTATGCATCTATGAAAGGGGAGATGTGGCACCTCACATCCCTTAATGGAATGCTTGTATCGAGGTGCTTTCACAAGTCCAAATAAGAAAAATGCAGCTATATTGCAACTTGAAAAAGTTCAGGCAAATATCCTTTTTAGCAATAATTCTTCTGTAACTCATTCCTAATGAAACCGAAAGCCCCTTCATATCAAGTTTCTCTACTTTTAGTCTAATACCTTAGATAAGAAGACCATGTTATCTTAATGTTGCATTTCTCTACAACTAAATTATTCCGTCCGCCCCTGAAAAAAGTTGTCCCCTTGGACTCAGCACACAGTTTTAGGTGATCTAAATGACTGCAATAAATGCCAGTCCCAATTGCTTGTGGTTCAATTGGCACCCTATAACGCTCATTGCATTCACATAGTGTAAGAAGAAACTGAAAGGGGTATATCTGAAAAATCAGCATTGTGCCTAACTTTTCAAAGCATCCAAAACAGGATAACTTGTGGCAGTATGTGAAATCTCAGACTGTTAAAGAATGGTATATTAGATACTCTGTAATACGCATAGGACTTTAAAAACCTAGTAATAGTCTTCATCTAAATGGAGCGGATACTTGATGTGTAAGGGCCTACTTTTAGGACAGTTTTATGTGGATGGCAAGCGAAAACAATAAATTATGTTGTCAATTTACAAACCTTTCTCCATCCTTGATACCGTCCTGATCATCGACCCAAAAGAGATGGGAACATGCATAAACTGCTCTGCATTGGTCAGGCTTCTTTAAAAGTTTTGCTGAGTACTGAACAAAGGGGAACATTAAAAAAATTCATGTTAAAGTTTTACAACTTAGTTAATGGTGGGTTTGTCAAATAATAAGTGGTAGGTAAGCATCATCAACAAAGCATCGTCATTACCCCTGTGGCCTTGTGTGTTAAGGTATCCCTATTCTCCACTCCAAATACATTCATCTTCTGAAGAGTGCCAATTATTAGGTGTATTGCAGTCACTTGGGCTTTGGAGTCCTAGCAGCAGGTACATAATCATGTGAGAAAACAACCTAACAAGTAACTCAATCAAACCATAGTCCATTCAGCCACAAGAAATTGAATACCGCAACTTCTTCCTCATACAGCACAAAAGCCTGAGTAAAAAATTCATAAGCAACTGGTTCGACATCACAGTCGTTGGCAGCCTGTGCATATGAAAATCCAAACTCGATTACAATATGATAACAAGCTACATCTACATTCTACATACAAATGGTTGTAAAAGCCTTCTGCTGACAAGAATTTCTGCATAACTTTACCTCTGCACATTGTAAGTACAACCTCAATGCCAGTTCAGGAGAGGGAACAGATGAAAGAGACTCAATAGTCTGAAACAAACATACAGACAATATTATTGCACAGAATCAAGAAAACTGATGTATATTCGGGAGACGAGGTAGATAAAGTGACGCAACAGTGGCATGTATGTTAAAAGAAACACGTGTTTACGCTGAATGAGCAACCTTAAGTCAAGATACAGATCAGCATATTGTAGACAGGAACGTATATATAAACATAAAGCACAGATCGAACCGATTCTAAGCGGAAACCAGCCAAATGACCAAGTTGGATGCACGATTGGATAGTTTCTGTGAATGAACTGGAGCAAACTGGATTGAACAGTATGCACAGCCAACATTAAGCTGGCTGGACCAGGTGACCTAATAACCACTCAATGGTGATATTGGAAAAGAGTGAAGTCAATGCGCATGATAGAGAGTCAAATCTGATGTATTGCCATCAATCTGAGAGGAAGTGCCCACTGGGCTGCATGCCTGCATCAGATGTGAAGTGAACCAAGAAAACTAGTATCCTTAGATTCTCCAAGAATATACTTCTCCTGTCAGGCTTTATCTCATCCTTTCCTTTTTATCATTTGCGGTCTTCAAACATAATAGGGGTAAATGCAGTTTGCCCACCTGTACATTAGGGCGGTTGCCCATGGCCCCCTCTTCTAGAATAAATTGAACTAAACCTCCTTGTACTCCTCAAAACTGGGCAAAAATGAACGGCCGTAACTGAGCTTGTTGAAATGTCACAACAACTATCCCTTATTTTAAACACAACATTGAAGATCCATTCTCAAACCATTCGTGGTGGGTGAAGGTGGTGGTGAGGGGAGAATGGAGAAGAGCAAAGAGCAGCGGTGGCGTGGAAAGGGGCGGCGGCGCTGGCCCGTTGCGGCCGCAGGGGGAGAGAAGAGGAAGAGAAGGGGGGGGGGCTGTTGCAGCCGCAGGGGGCGGAGGAAGAGAAGAGGAAAAGGGGGGGGGGGGGGGGGGTCAGCGTCGCCGACAGGCGAGGGGGGCTGCCGGTGGCAGCGCAAGGGGTTGATGGGTGATAGAGATTACAGTTTCTGTGGGGGGAAATTAGGGTTTGGGAAGGGCACGATAGGGACAGGTGGGCATGGAGCAGGTCGGGTAAGGTTTGGGTCAGTCTGTGGCTCTGTGAGGAAAAGGAAGGGCGGGTCGGGCATATGGGTTCAGGCTATGCCCACTAGATTTTTGAAAATGAATTTCGAAAATTCAAAATTCGATCTTTTTTTTTGGTTTTGCGGTTGGCCTTTAAAAGAAAGGGGGGAGATGAAAAATATTTTGGGAAGATGCTACTAAGGCCCCAAAAAAAGAGGAAGGGGAGAAAAAATGTCTGTAGCACACTCTAGCACCCATAAGATTCCTTCTTTCATTTACAGATTTTCTAGGGTTTGCAAATGAATTGAAATGAAAATGGTGGATTTTTGGGTGATTTTTGGCAAGTGTTTAGCATTTTATTAAGTCAAAAGGGTAGTTTCATTCTAAAATTTTAGGTTATGGGCACCAAACATTTCCCACCCAAAAACTGTGTTAACTTGGATGGAACCGTCCATTTTGCCCTGTTCTTAGGAGTACAGGAAGGTTTAGTTCGACTTTTTTTAGAAGAGGGGGCCATATTGCAACCGCCCTAAATTACAAGGGGGCAAAGTGCATTTACCCCAACATAGTGATCTTCATTTTGAACTATATCCACAAGAATCAAGCATGGATCATGGATGAATAAGAGAGCGATATACCTCTCTAGACCAATGAAGACTACTAATGGAGCACTCGTATGGAACCTTTAAGTCTGTCACTATAAATTAGAGCATTATTAAGGTATTGATTATTCTATAACTTGTGCCTCACTTTACACTAATTACAAATTCTACTTTTGGACTTTTGACGTCATTCAACCCAAATCTTGGATATGTTTAGTATCAACTAATCCTGTAAGATCTTGAAGAAATTGGTTGACAACATATAAACTTGAAACTAATGAAGCTGCAAGATAAAACCAAGTATTTGCTCCAAGAGGGCTCCTTATAAGTAAATTGGTATTCTATCGGTAAGATTGACCATTTTTAGGGCAACACATGCACCATTTTATTAGTCAATGCCAGCACAAAATAAACTACAGGAGGAACCTCAAGCCATGTTACCTGATTTAAGAGCTGAAAAATTTTCTTCGGTGTTGCAGGATCCTCTTCTCCAGCTACATCTCCATCCTGTCCTTGTAATCGCCTTACCAACTGCAATACAAAGAAGTACTTAAACTGAGCCTCTCTGTACTGATTTTGGTCAAGATTCAACTGCAAGCAAGGACTAAGATGTCCACCAAGTATAACTAAACTATTAATTCTAGAGAGAAAACATTTGTTCAGAGATTGAGCCCATGCTACGTCTATTTTGACAAACTTCTGTTAGCATCTGACGGATGATTGGAAAGTACAATGTCAAAGTCAATGACAACATGTCATAAAAAATGCTAAGTTGCAGAGTAAATTAGGAGATTTTCTTCAAAAGCTATTTTCTGGAAACGTGACAAAATATGCATCAGTTGACCCAGTAAATAGAAGTGCTCGGGTGCATGTGTGCCAATCTGGAAATTTTACTTCTTTATTCTGTTTTCCAATTTTTGGTTATAACCAGCGAAAAGAGTATGCAGCTGTGAGAAGCACAGTGCATACTGATCTCAAACAGGAATGTTCAGGAACTCCAATGTCACGAGCCTAAGAATACGGACTGATAAGGAAAAAACTAAAGGGTAGAAACAAAGAACAGATGGAAGACCAAAAGTGGTCGAGTCCAGTTCATGATGATCAATAGTAGAAACATGGAGGAGCTAGAACAGCTCAAAAATAGCTTTCAAATAACAGGCTAATAAGCAGATACATCCTTCTAGCTGTGTATCTACTACTCCACTCTATTTCATACAAAGGACATCTAAAACGCCTTACCTGGCTATCTTTGATAGTAGCATTAAATTAACAAAAACTTCTTTCTTAATATTCGAACGAAAGAAAGGACTACTTCACATGTGAACCATCCCAGCTCCCTAGCCATGACTTTGAATTTAGTTACTGATCATTGACAAGTTAACGTGTATACTCCAATATATCACAACTTAGAAGCTCAGATGCACAATCAAGGGGCCAAAAAGGAATATTTGGAGGCGGCGAAAGGTCTTTTAATCAGCCATAAGTTTCTCAATTTAATGGTATGATGCACTCACCACTAGATTTGCAGCTGACCATTATCTAGTAATGCTTTCGGACGATTCCTAATGTATATAACTCCATCAACAAACAGAATATTTTAACATGCCAGTTCAAAAGAGCAAGCAAACCTGCAGTGCGGAAAAAACAAGAGGAGGAACTGTAAAAGGTAAGCGCGTCGAACCTCCAGTCATAATATGCTTCCGCACGGTACATATAATCTGAAGCAGTACAAAAGAAACAGAATGATAATTGCAATAATACCGTGGATAATCTACAAACACAAACAAGACTTCAAGTTAATAAAGAAATAACCAGTGCTGTAAAAGAAATCTTAGAGGTAATTAAACAGAAGCAGGGTGCCATTAGTAAGAAGGGCTTCTGAAGTAGAAATGCATCAGCAAGGCATGATGATTCAGCACTTTAGCTCAAGAGTCCTATAAAGTCGGAATCAATCGAAACGCAATACACTAGTTAAACCTAGAAAGATTGGGCGCAGCAGTATTTTTATATGCAAAAGCATTATTAGTCGGCCACAACTTTATTGCATCGCAAAATATCAATAAACTTTTATACCTTTAACATCTCCTCTGGATCATCGTTGTACAGCATGTGTATAAGGCGAGCAACAGAATTTTGTTCTTCCTTAAAATCCTCCTCATCAAGCTAACAGCACAAATACAACAAAACAAGGAGAAGGTTCACTAATAAAAGCAGTAATACCAGTGAAAGGAGTGATTTCCCAATTAGCAATATAATCCAAATGCATGGAAAATTTTGAGAACAAAATGCAACAAAAAAATCCTCAAATGCACACCTCATGCATGGGAGTTCCATCCAAATCCTTTATAAGCCCTTTTATTAATTCAAATAGAACCTCAACCTAAACAGGCACAGGCCACATATTATTAAGTCAAACCCGTAATATTGGAATAGAATATGATAGAGAAGTGAGGGCACCTACCTTCTCCGCAGTAGAAACTCTAGTGTTGTTTTTCATAATGCTTTGGATAATAACCATTGCCATGATTTTGTTTGTCCCATTGTCAAGGTGGTCCATGACACGGGGATAATTAGAGAGTGTCAGAGCAGTCACGATGTCACTGTACTTTTCCAGTGGAGCACTCAAAAGGGCAACAACTTGTTTTGTTGCTTTACTGTCTTCAAGTTTTGCTTTGCCTGAGAGCTTCTTGACACATGCTCCCTGTGAATCATTGACCGACAATGAATATTAATCACGTTGGAACTCCCTGTGTAAACACAGATCACCTTGTCTTAACTTTTCTTTAGTAATATTACTTCTTTGGAAGGGGGGAGAGGGGATTGGTGTTGAATGTACTGTGCGCTGTTCAACGAGAAATGAGGGGTTGGGTTGACATTTAGAAGCCTGCTTGAATCATGGTCGTATTAGGTGTACCAAGTAAAGTACCGGTCAAAGGAAACAAAACTAAAGGAACTCAAATGGGTATATCTTCTGTTTGCTATGCAGTAACTAGAGCTAAATGCATTATGAACAAAAATTTTAGCTTTCAACCGCTTGCCATAAGCCATCAATTTCAGAAACAACATACCAGCACTTGATCCACATAATCGAGCCGATCAGGATGAACACGGAGAGTGAATGTAAGAAGCGAGACATATAAAGTAATAGCTCCAACTATAGGCATGTCAACCTGTGCTGCAATCACCTGCCATTAAGTTAGACCCCGTCAACCATCTCGAATTGTAATGAGCTTTTCAAAATACATATAAATGCTGCTGAGAGTAAAGACAATACAAACACGTAGGAACAGAAAGTACTAATGAGTTCTAAACTTAAACTAAGAGTAGCCGAATGATTGACATGACACGAAAGCACCTGATACAACTATAAACTTATGAGCAAGAAGAAGTAAGTACGATGGAGCAGAAGACGTCCTCGTTGCAAGCTTTGGTCGCTGGTCCTAACATGAAAGTACTTGGGTAACAAAAGCGAGAAAGAAACACAAAACAGCAGACTTGGGAGAATACTAAAGCCTTGATAAATGATTCCTTTTAGTACCAGAGCTCGTATAAACTGACAACTCTGATAGTCTCTTCTTAACCAAAAAGACATCAGGACAAAAAGAACTTGTCCTTAAGGTCCCGAAATATCTACTGCAGAAAATAAAAGAATCAGGATGTAATTTATGCAAAATGAAAATAATACCTTCCCAATAGCACTGCTTAGTTTAGTAAAAGCTTCTACATGCAGGAACTCAGGTAAGACCTGCAAACATAACCAGATCAATTATGTGCAAAAGCTTGACCTGTAAGAGAAGTACGTCAGCAACTTACTTCTGGACTTGAAGCAGCGTAGTTTGATAATCTCTCCATAAGCTGTGATAATACTGTCTTGACGTCAACTGTAGGCTAAAAAAGTAAAAGATACCACAACACATTAGAAACACCAGGGAAAAGTAAAATTACAAAAAGCAAAGCTGCATCTGCTATTACAGCAGTAATTAGGATGATAATGCAATATCTTTTGTACCCAAACGAATAATTTCTCTTCATTACATGGTTAGAGAAGCAACCAATCACAAGATCAATTCTTCTGTTGAAAGGACGTAGGGGTTCAGGATACATCAAACACCACACAACATTTTGGAGACAACCAATTTGCAAGGAAGTCCTCTGTGTCGACTTTCACTTCGCATAATCAAATTACAGTTAAGACAGCATTTACACAGCCAGAACTGTTGATGTCAAAAGCACAATTCTTACGATCTGTCCTATCTTAATGAAACAGTTACATGAGTAGGTTGTGCACCTGAAGCTGGGGACAAGCGCCCAATAATATCTCCAAAGTCTGCAAGTGATACTCATCTGGAAAGACCTGAATTATGCAGTCCATCAAATAATACTGCGCAAGCTCGTCCTTACAGTTGACAACCTATACCCGAAAACAAAAAGAAAAACATTACTTCGCAGAAACTTGATAAACCAAGATGTGACTTAAGACTTCGCACGTAGAGAAGATACCTGCTCCAAAACTCTGGGAAGAACAGTATCTTTGTACATTTCAAGATCAACGCCCTCTATTTGACTGAGAACATGCAAATTCTTTCCAACCTGAAATAAAATCAGGATGACTGACTAACTTTTGCATATATCATCATAACTCATCTATCTAGCATATTCACCAGCAAGGGAATGTCGACGTTACAAGATCACGAAGCTCGTTCCTTTCTTTTTCCAGTTTGTCTTTTACCATAATAGGTCCCTGCAGACCAGAAAGCCCGAATGAAAGCCTCAACTCAGGATCACCATAATGAATGTATCACAGGCATTAAACACCTGCATGGCCAAAAATCATGCCCTTGTAATTCATTTTCACCACTGAGGCATGAAAATACCCAAGTGCCATGCATGTCACTATATGGAACCACATAACATCATTAAGATAATCTACCACACCTGATGCTGCATCCGGACCCAGAGCTTATTCATTTCTGCAAAATTTTGTAGAACAAATTCAACAGCATCATTGACAGTGTCTCCATCCCTACATTAAGACAACGACATAGATGCTAAGTTGCTATACTCCAAGCGGCTAATTAAGCTGATCATACTTCAATGTCTCGATGGTGGTTCAAAAGCTGAACATGATCCAACAAACAACTGCATAGGACTCCATGTAAACTTACAAAGGTTATCTCATTCAGCATACACATACAGAATGTGCTAATAGTAGTAAGTTAAGTTCCATAAAGACATCAACGAATGAATTACACAACATTTTTGCCACAAGGCAAGCAGCAACATGTCTTACCCTTCATACTCAGAACCAATATCAGGTAACTTATCTCTACTAACTTGAGCCAGGTAACTCCTCAAAAAGAGCCCACGTAAGGGGTGTTGAACACCGCGACACATTTCAACAAGGTCCTTAAGAACATCTTTTGCAGGAGCCTCCTTTGATTTAATGTAAACAGATCCTACCGTACATAGGAGGTACCTGATAGATGAAGACATGAACAGTGTATTCTTTAACAACGTATGTTACATGATGTCGGGGAATGTAAAGAGGAGGTCATCATATGCATTCATTCAATTACAATGAAGGGAAAAATAAATGAAACAACACAGAAACATAAATTTAAGAAGAGATTTTCGTGGAATGAGTCACTCATTGTATCGCCTTCACTGCTCAAATTGCATCTAAATATAAACAACTGAATGTTTGGACGAAGGGAATACAGCGGGAAGGGAGAGAAATATGGATTATTATCTTCTATATTATGTTGACTAAGAAAATGAAGAAAGAAGTATGAAGAGGGATTACTGAGCTCTTATAAACCAACATTGTATTACTACCAGGAAAATAGAACTAGGATGGAAAAAGAAAGGTAGTTCTTAATCATCCACTTTCGCGTTACATCAATATATCTGGGTTGCCTTTCTTAACATACCACTCACATCATTATGCATGCACTTTCTTCCTTCGCCTCCTCCAAATAAGAATCATTGCTTTCCCTTCTTTTCCCTCTCTACTGATCCAAATTAGAGAAGCGTTACAACTAGTCTTTTCCTTCCCCTCCTTTCAATCATAACGTGTTAGTTGTCCTAAAAAGAGAAACTATTATCAATATTCTGTTTTTTTTTCCTCTCGCTCCAAAGTTATGCTTTCCTTCCTATTAATTGAAACAACAACTCTCAATTCCAGGTATCAGATATATAATTCTCTCACTGTATGCATATGATGACCAATGAGTAAACATTGTGCAGCGCATTAGATTAGATTCCTTGGAATGAAATACTGATTAAGCACATTAGTTAATAGCTTAAATGTTAACCTTAGGAATAGGTTGCCTTAAGACACAATACAAATTAGCCAAAGTAGCTGCAAAATCATAATTCAGATTCGTGTACTGGAAATCAACAACATTGAAGCTTCCCACGCTTAGTAAATAGCTATGCTTTCACCAGCCAAAGGACTACATAGAAAGCAAGCATAACTGTATTTGCAACAGAAGACCATACGCAGAAAGTACTCCCTCCATTTCATATTTTTGGTTGCGACTTTTTGATCGTAAAAGTTAACTTTACTCTGAGTCTTTGACTTGTCAAACATAACTTATATCGTCTGTGGTTACTATTTGAGTTCAATTTACTGTTCAGATATTCCAACTCAATCCTAAAAGTCTTCTTAAAGTCAAAAGGGGAATAAGGCAGGAGTAGTAGGTACATTAACTGTAATAGAAGTTGGGCACGTAAACATTAACTTTACCCCGTGTCTTTGACCTGTCAAACATTACTTGTTTCATCTATACTCTATTTGAGTTATTTACTGTTTAGATGTTCGAATTCAAAACAAAGATTCATAAAAGGTCAATGCAGACAAAACAAATATGCAAAGTTATTGGTACTAACAGTCTAGGCAAGATGTTGCCAGCGTGCTGAACGAGCTCGTAGAGGTCAACAACCGAGCAGCCGTGCTTGTCCTCGTCCTTAAAGAACATCTCCAGCCTCCTCAACTCGTCGAACGCTCGCATATCTTAACAAAAAATAACTCAAAACCATAAGTACAATAAACTGAAATTGAAGAAACTAAACGATCCCGATCCAAACAAAAAGAAAGATTAACGGAACGGAATTTTTACAGAGGTCGTAGTATTTGTGAGGCGAGAGGCGCGACGTTCGGAGCTCCGATAACAGCTGCGCCGAGTACTTTAGGGCTTCTCTCAGATTGTTCGAATCCTAAATTTGGCAAGAAATTGATGTTGTGAGAGGTTGGAATGTTAGGAGTGAGTGACAGGCGAAAATTACCAGGGCGCGGTGCATATAGAAAGCGTTGTGCTGGATTCCGGCGATCCCTTCGGCCAGCCATTTCTCCTCGTCTTCGATTGCGTCCGATATCATTCTCTCCCTCCGGTGAAGAATGTTTCGGGTCCTCCTTTGTTTACTTTTCTGATTTCTCTGTTTGGTGGAAACTATTTTTTTCAATTATTTTCTTTTTATACTGTGAAGCCACACATTTTGTTACATATATATAGTACATTAATTTTGATATCGTGAGTTACACACGGACATTGAGTCACGATTTCTAAAATACTTGTTAAGAAAAATTAATAGTTAAAGCATGATAACCATTCTTTTATGCTAATCAAAACATTATAAATAATACCAAACCGAATCAACCAATGCACAACTATATTTTCTAATTAACAATCATGGTTTTCAATCAAGGTTCCAATAGATGTAAGCCAGCTCCAAATTTGCACAAAAAATCATTTAATCAATTAAAATCATTTTAGATCTAGAGTACATTCAAATTGTGATAAGAATTGAAATGAAAGTAACATATACGAATTAATTATTTAAGTCAATATGGGTAAAATGCATATATCATGTAAGAAAATGACATTATAAGTGGAAAATAAAAAGGATAAAAAAATGGATGTGCTGTAGAGAAAACTCGTAAACATATCCGAAACCAAAATTCTGGTGAGTGAAATAAAGAGATCTAGGGGCTGTTTGACGGGGTTTTTTTTTTTGCTCTTTTTTTTCAGTTTTAAAAATTGGAAAAAAAAATGGGGTGTTTGGTAACTCTTTTTTTTTCAATTTAAAACCCCACTTTTTAAATTGTAGAGTAAAAAAAAGAGGAAAAAGCTCTTTTTTTTCCACTTAAAAATTTTTTTTTAGACCTCCACCGCAACGTACCCACCGCCGGTAGCCACCGCCCACCGCTGCCCGGCAGCTACCGACAGCCACCTTCGGCCGCCGGCAGCCACCACCGCTGGCCGGAGGCCACCTCCGGCCACCACCGCCGGCAGCCACCGCCCACCGCCTCCAGACAGCAACCACCACAGCCACCTCCGGCCGCTGGCAACCACCACCGGGCGGCCACCTCCTGCCGCCGGCAGCCACCACAGGCCGGCAACCACCTCTGGCCACCACCGTCGGCAGCCACTGCCAGCAACTGCTGGGACAACCGCCTGCCACCTGCCGGCGACCACCACTACGCCCCATCACTGCCACTGCAAACCACCACAAAAAAAAGTCAAAATAAAAAGGGTTACCAAACACCCCAAAAAAACTCAAAAAAAAAGGGTTATCAAACACCCACTTGTTTTTGTAAAAAAAAAAAAATTAAGCTGCTCTTTAAAAGCTGACCACTGAAAAAAAAACTGTGTCAAACAGACCCTTAGTAAGAGTGATAATGTTATGGCCAAAGTAGCAAGTTGAACAAAAGATGGAGGAGAAAAAATGATATACTTCTTGTGAAAAAGGTCTAATCGGAAACCGTCAAGGTATAAATCTTAACCAAAAAAGCATCTCTTTAAGACCAATGACCTAAATATTGACCAACTTATAAACGAATCAAATAGTGCAGCAGATGAATATATAGAGTTGTCAAAATGGCCAGGCGGCCTGCGGGCTGGCCCGGGCCGGGCCGGCCCTTTTTTGGGCCCGAACTAGCCCTAACCCTTAAGGCTTGGACCAGGGCCAGGGCTAAGCTGAATTTTTTGATAAATAGGTCCGGCTTGGCCCTAAAATGGCCCTTTTTGGCCCGGCCCTGCCCTCTTTTGGCCCGAAAAATGGCCCCCTTTTGGCCCTAAGGTTGGCCCTATTTCTGGCCCTTTTTTGACCCTACACACAGGCCCTCTTTTGGCCCAGTATTATTATATACACACATTATTATATAAGGCTAATTACACCTATATCCCTGAGGTTTGGGGGTAATTACACGCGAGGACACAAAGTTTCAAAATGTAACACTTATGTCCATTGACAAAACGGAATACAAAAATACTTAACGGTTTTGACAAAAAGACTTGATTGCCCCTGACTTTGAAGGTTATTTACTTTCAAAATGTAATTTCTCTCTTATTTTATTTTTTTCCTCCTCTGTCTTCCCAAACCATTTTTTACCCCCATAAATTTCTCTCTCTTCCTCAGAATGTGTTATTTCATTTTCTAAATTGGATTTTGGCTTTGAATTTCGTCCTCAGAATCTTCACCATGGAAATATGTAGATCTAGGGTTAGGATTCCTTTCCTCTTCTTATCTGATTGCACATGCAATCGAATTGCAAAACAAGTGATTCAAACCTATGAGCATGATTTGACACACTTGAATTGCAAAACCAGTACCGCGAATTGAATATATGGGCAAATCTGAAGGCCCAAGGTTCTTGGTTTTGGAATGAATGGGATTAGACTTGGCCAGCGCGAGGAAAATCATTTAAGCACTTGGGGCGACTCTGGATCTGGCATCAATAGGTGATCCTGTCTGATCAGAGCACTGGTTCCGGCATCGGTGTGCGCCGCCGCTCCTCCCTCTTTCCCCCACTACACCGGTGCCCCATCTCTCTTCCCTCTATCGCACCATCACACAAACCCACTCTCCCTCTTCCCCTTCTCCTTCGTGGTCGTGCGACTGCTTTTGTGATTTTGGCAGCCCCCTGGTAGCGGCGCCTTTGTCGTGGCTTGATAAGTTGGCACCGCGACCTTGGCCGATGGAATAGACTTCGATCTGGGCTAAGGGTGGCGTGGTGGGGGTAGGGGAGAAGAGGGAGGAGCAGCGACATCATGGAGGGGAGAAGGAAAGCAACGGCGGCGAGGTGGTTGGAGTGATGCGGCAGCAGCCCCATTGAGATGATGGTTAGAGAGAGAGAGAGAGATAAAGTTAGGGTTTCAAATTAAAACAAATAAAAAACACAAATTTAAAAAAAAAGGAACTTAAATCTGTAATTTGATTTGGGGAAAAAGACTTAATTTCTATTAGAGAGATCCTAATTTAAAAATAAGATTAAAACCTTAATTTGGAGATAGAGAATTAAGTTTTGAAATTATAATTTGGTATTAGGTTTGAAACCCTAATTTTGTAAATTAGGGTTTTTAATTTTTATACAGTATATATGTAAATATGTGGTATAAGGATAGTATTGACATTTAGAAAATACGCATGGATGACATCAGCCAAAAAATACACTTTTTGGACGGAACCTTAACGGATGGACATGACTGATACATTTTAAAAATGTTTGGTCACGGAATATTACATTTTGAAACTTTGTGTCCTTGACTGTAATTACCCCCTAACCTCAGGGACATAGGTGTAATTAGCCATATTATATATAAGTGTGCGTGTCCAACGATAATCAAATGAGCAGTGAATCTGAACATGAATTATGATGATCGTTCTTCCTTGGTGCAATAATCAAATATATGTTTGACGTAAAATAAGAATTAGATTACAAAGATTACAATCGAACCATGAGAAATCATGAGCCTCCTTGAAGAGGCCTTGGCGGTTTTGAATGTGCCAAACTTATTTGTCAATAAATATCAAACCGACTAATTCCACTCTCTTACATATAAATTAGTATTGGCACCGTGCGTAAGAAAATAACTGTTAAAATATATATAAAAAGTTAGTATTTATATTATTAAATAATAATAATAATAAAATAGATAGTAAAATAATAATATTATTTTGAATAACAAAAAAAATTTGTGCCCGGGCCCTGCCCAAGCCCGGCCCTAGATGTTGGGCCTGGGCTTGGACGAGGCCCAGATTTCTCCCCATTCTGGCCCGGACCAGCCCGACCCGTTTGACAGCGACCCTGGCCCGTTTTGCTGGAGGCCCGATGGGCTTGGGCTGGGCCGGCCCATTTGACACCTCTATTTTATGTCTTTGAAATGAAAGACACATTATATGTACATACATATATTTATATGCATATTTGCTAAATGAAGGAAATAACAAAAGTAACAGCAAGGAATTGCAAAGGGAGTATAAAATGTACTATTTATGATAAATTATAATAAATATTGCAATTGATATAAAATGCAATGGGCCTTAGATTGAAGCATGCATTTTTGAGCCAAAAAGGGAAAACTCAATTGGTAACACATATCATGCAACGAAGAAGGTAGGCGCTCGGTGATTGGATTCCTACAATGCTAACAAATAAAAGTTAAAGGAAGAAAAAAGATAAAATTACTTTTAACAATATGCTCATAGTTGCTTTCAAGAAGACTTTATAGCGTCTAATACGTGAATAAAAAAAAGACAATTAAAGGAAAGAATAAAAGACAGTTAAAGGAAATATCAGTCAGATAAACATATCAATATGTGCATATATTTGAGAAGCAAATAATACAATATTAAACTACTATAAAGTATAGAGAACGGAGTTGGTTATAAAAATAATGTTCAATTACAAATGAGAAACATATGGGAAAATATATTTATGAACAGACCGTTAATAAAAGTAATGAATTACCATTAATCAAACAAAATTGGGCAAAAGAAAAACGAAAGGAAGGGAAACCTAAAACCTTAAGCAAAAACTGTTTTTTGAAAATAGATTAAACTTTGAATTACAAAGACTTACTTGTTGTTCGCAGTGGTCAAGCTTCATACAACATTCTTGTAGTTGGTGTTCGTTCTAATGGCTACAAGGAAGAACATGATTCATGGTTTTTATAGTTGATTATTTCAAAATTTAAGGAGATGATAATGGATTAGGCAAAAATTAACGAAATATTACGTTAAACTTTCAACAAAGTTAAGTAAATATGGTAGAAAGTCATGGGATGAGGGGGCAAGGTGCTTACCCTCCTAGTAGCAAAGGAAAGAGGCAGGGCTTTTTTCGTAGTTATAAGTTAGGGGTTTGAAATTGATGTGGGTTTTCAAAACTGATAAGTTAATATGTTGTGTTAATTGAGGGGATAATAATGGTTTTAAAAGCCATAGAAAGGTGAGCGTGTAGGTATTTAAGCATACAATAGACAGAGAATCAATAAATTAATGGAGGTATTTTAGGATAATAATGACTTTAAAACATTAAAAATCTTTAAATCGTTTAAAATGAAAAGGTCTTAAAAATAGGAGATATGAGAGAGATTTTAGGATTTCATATTTGAAAAGCAAGAGATAGATGAAATGGATTAAAAATGGAATTCAAACTTTGAAAATTAAAAATGAATTTCATAATAATAAATTTTAGTCCATATAGCAAACTAAGAGAGTGACCAAATAGGCGGTGACGTGACAACTTTCTCTCAACTTTTGCCTTCATTCACCACACACACACACACACACACACATATATATATATATGTGAAGTTTTCACTTGCATCACGTTGATTAATAAAGCACGGTGTATGTAATTTTCACACATGAATCAACATAAAAAAGTAAAAATGGCCTTTAAAAAATTAGGTAAAAATCTGTGAATCTTGCTTTTTGTTCATCCACCGTTTCTTTTTTTTAAAATGGGTGATCAATATCATTGTATAAAGCTAAATATACGTTGATAGCCCATTTTGACTGCGTACTTTTGACTGCTTTTAAGTTCTACATCTGACACGTCAACACATATGCAACGGTCAAACAAATCATGTTTTGCACCTCTGTCACAAAAAAATATAATAAGCATTGAAATTGGCGAGCATTGAGCCTTCCCCTTAGGAGTCGAGTGGAGTGTCCTCCCTTAGGGGAAGGGCCAGAGGCCCCTCCTTTGGGGGGGTTGATCGGAGCCTCTCCTTGCCCCTTAGTCTCTCATTTCCCCGAGGGCTCCTTGCTTCTCCCCTTTGTCTCTCTTCTACTTGATGCTCCTTTGTCTCACCCTCATGTCTCTTCTCTTCTTATAACTCATTATCTCTCCCCTTGGTCTATACTCTCTTTGAGAACTCCTTGCTCCATGGTCTTCATCTATGCTTGAGTGATGCAATGCTCGACTGCGCCCGAGTGCCATCTCTGTGGCACGTGCCTCCAACACTGCGTCATCTCTACGATCAAGGGTCATTTCCTTCGATACTTCCTCTAACTAGTTCGAACGATGTCTCCATGTTACATGTTAGTGCCACTGTTGTTGTACCTGAACGTCACCTTTTTCTACACGTTTCCCATGCACCACTTCCCTTTTCCACGCCCATGTGTTATCACCATGCCGTGTGCCCCAACATAGCACTTTGTGACTGCTCCCCCGTATTGTCTCCATTAAGCATGCTATCTGAACCGCACACATTTTGTTGCGCCACTTTTACAGTCCTGCCTCTTAAAACTCGTCACACTGCCATAACCTAGGTTTTGGCCTATTGCTTCACCATACCATGCGCATGTTGCCTTGGTCATGGAACATGCTTTGACCCAATATCTGGAATATGCAGCATCCCTCAGGGTAGGCAACTCCTACGGAACACTGCCTTAGGGAGGAATTGAGTGCTCTGGCTCATCGAGCAGGCGATTCCTCCTAGACACTTTCTCTGCTCGTCAAGTAGATGACTTTTTTGAAAACTACCTCAGCATGTTGAGTAGGCAACTTCTTCGAGATACTACACTAAACGCTCTAATACTCCGGTATAAGGATTCAACTGCAAAATAGACAACTCTTCAGGGATACTATCTCCATCAAGGTGTAGGCATGACTAGTATACGTCCTCTTGTATTGGGAACTCTTCATAGGGCTTCGCGATTGGTCTGCTCAGCAGTTCGGCGTCGAGTCTTCCTCACCATTGTCAGGTTCTTTACGTCTCTCAATGTTCGTGTGCATACTCAGAAAATGGCTTTGCGTCGGTGGCTAGATCAAGGAGTTCTTTGGCTACACCGACCCTATGTGAGCCAGTATTTCTAAACAGACAGAGCAAAGCTACAGGGCAAGCCAGGTGAGTATGTGATCCGATAGTCCAAGGAGCACTGACATTTGTGGCCTCCTTAGCAATGTGTCACTCTCAGGTTGTGCCACGTGTTGCTTGATGACATCACCCATCCAATATTTATAAATTTTAGACTTAAGATGGTTTATTTTCATAAGAACTGAACTCATTTCACATTTTACTTTGCTACTTTAGAATCTTAAAGCCAAAGGATTTGAGAAAGGCAAACACCCTCACATCAGACCTAGTTCTGAACCTTGACCTAAGTATTAAATCAGTGACTATCGTCGTATATTTACTCCACACCCTCACCCTCATAGCAATGTTATTCCTCAGGGTCTGTTTAATAAGTCTTAATCTCTACCCTTATTCCGTCCTTGCTCTTTTTCCATCAGCACACTTTTGACTTCGTACCTGGATTATGTTATTTGTGTCGCATCCACTTATACTGCAAACCTCCTTCCCTAGCATCAACATAAACTCAAAAATCTTCAATGACAACAACGATAATTACCAAGAAAAATGAGCATTAGCTACCCACGCCATATATCAGAGGCGATCATTAAATCTACATTGTCTACGTCCATTTGGAGGCTCATTTTGCAGGTTATATGAATATCAAATAGAGGATTACGAAATAAGGAAAATAACAAATAAGGCACTTTTGGAGGGGAATAGACCTCCAAATTGCCAAACAGTGCAAGCCAAAAGATAAGTTGATATTCAAACCCCTGGAACTAGTTACTTGATAAAAATGAATGAAGAACATTCATAGACTTACCATGTGCCACAAACGTATGATTTAAAGACAAAAATGCCCCTTATTGGACGTCATGATTTAAAGGTTTACTAGATTAGCTTTACCAAATATACGACAGCATCCATGACAACCGTCGCCAACCAACAAACCCTAAGATGTCAATAGAATATTTTACAAATATCATAAATTCTTTCGGTCCAAGTGAGAGTGGTGAAAAATACATTCATGGTCTAGGTTATGGTAGATTCGTATATGCACGCACGCAGACAACATTGCACATACATAATCTCTCTAATTGCAATTTTCTTCGCACATTGCAAATATATCTTTCTCATTCTTCACTAAATTATACTGCTTAGCTATTTGACATAATTTATTAGTATTTTTCCCCAAGTTAGTGTATTCTCAAAAATCCCACTTGATTCATCACAAACTTTAGTGCACATATATAGGCGGTGATTAAAAATCAGACTCATCTGCAGGAAGCTAAAAGCTCAAAATCAAACCCGCTTGCTCGAGTTGATAAGATAGGAGAAACAAAATTTTGTAGAATGATGATTTTGTGTAGGGTGCATGCCCAGAGGCGGGAAAAGGAGTAGGAACGGTGATGGCCTATGGTATGGTGGGAGATTGGCAGTGGGCTTTGCTCGACAAGTGTGAATAATATGGTGCTTGTGGTCAGGTATTATGGTGGAATTGAGGACACATAAATGAAAAATAAGAGTGTGTTTGAAATCATGGAATTGATGAGTTTTTATTTCAAATACTCAAATTTTGTTGTTTAGAGCATTAAAAAAATGAACTGGAATTGGATTCCTGAGACTTGACTGAATTCGTTTCTATAGTGTGAAATCCGATCAAAAGTAATATGATTTCATGATATTTGGATTTACTTGAATTAAAAGTAATTATTTACCTATATTATCTTTTTGTGGATCTCTCCAACGATGAACCCGCCACTACCTTCTTCATTGCCGCTACCGCCACACTACTTTTACTACCACTACCAGTACCAGTACCATTACTACCTTCTAGGGATGACAATTAGATCTGCAACTTGAGGATTTATGCCTCGCCCCGATAGGAGCGGATTATTGACTTTGACCGGGTTATGGGGTGGGTATGATATTTATTTTTTAAACCAGCAGCGGGTTAGAGTCAGATATGGTTTTCAGCCTAATCTGACCCGCCCCGCAACCCGAACCCGCGCCAGTATACTAACCCAAACCATTACCTATCAGCCAATCTCAGTTGTCTATCTAATATATATATAGTTGTCCACATATGACAAAACCCTACAATTCTTTTCCCCCCTTTCTGCTGCCTCTAAGCCCTTGTCGCTGCCTTCTCTCCCCCGCACCATCAGCGGCAGCCCCCACGGCCACAAACCCCTTCCACCTCGCCACCACCTAACGGGCCATCCACTACCTAACAGTCGACCAAACAACATTCACCTCCACCTCGACCAAACAACGTCACCACCACTTCCACCTCCACCATCCGTCCACATACACCTTGACTAAGCACCATCACCACCACCTCCACCATGGCTTCAAGCTAAGGCAGATCCTGATCAGGGTCGATAATAGTTATGATTAGGTTTCAATGAATTTTCTTTTGTATTAGGTGGTGATGGGTGATAATGGTGTGTGTGTGCCGGGCTGTTGGCTGGGACTGTGGGTAAGGGGTGCCGGTGGTGCTCACTGTAGTTGGCTAATTGCTTAGCTTGTTGAGTTAGACTGGAGGATGCTAAGGTGAGCATGTGCCGGTGGTGCTCTCTTATGCACTATTTTTTTGAGTTTTGCAGTACACAATCTTTGCGAGATCCACGATGGTTGTTTAAGCCTTGATTTTATTCTGCAATCTTTGTGCCTTTTTCTTCTATTCAAGTCTTCAAGAGACTTTAGCTGTGGCATTGAGTAGGGAGAGATTGGGGCAGAATCAGGGCGGGGTCATGTTTTGTAAACTAGCTTAGGATCGGGAATGGTATTGCACTCTTTTGCCCCGATGGCGGGGTAGGACGAGGCTGAGTGGGATTTCAGGACTAGCGGGGCAGGTACGGATTTCACAAGATCTGTATCCGACCCGTCCACTACCACCACCACTAACGTCATTGCCGCCACTACTACCATTGTCATAACAACCACCGCGTCGTGGCCACCACTACCACCGCCACTACTGCCATCACTACCATCGCAGCAGTCGCCGCCACCATTACCACCACCACTACTGCCGCCACCACTATTGCCACCACCACCTCGACCACCACTACTGCCACCACTACCACCGCTGCCGCCATCACTACCACTATCATCGCCACCATTGTCACCACCACTACTTCCACTGGCGTTACTATTGGTGTCACTTGACCACCACCATTTTATCTCTTTACACCTCAATACCACCACCACCACCACCACCATTACCATCCACTTGACCCCCCCCCCCCCCCCCCAACTTCCACTTTTGATGCTGCTACACCATGTGATGCCGCCACCACACTTCAAACCACTCGTGATTTGTTTTTTCATTGTAAGTCAATGATATAATTGTCTAAATAAAATTTACCTTCCCATTTGTTCTCCAAATACAAAATAGGATTTTTGTGATTTGAATTCTTTTCCGTGATAAACAAATTCTTTTCCGAATTTGATGGTTCTAAATAGACTGTCAAGTGAATCGGGTATTGAATGGCATTATTTGACGGTTAGCTCGATATAATGGACGGTTAACTCAGTGCACCCAAATAAAAAACAGAAAATTCATATTTTCTGCTTTTAATGATAGTTTTTTCAAGTAAAGAGTCAATCTAAGGGACTTACTCGAGATGAACTAAAAGTTTACGCAGGTTTCGCCACTAGTCACTAGTTAAAGGGAACTTCATGTATTTGTAGAAAACACACTGATCTTTTCGTTTCTTTTGGAGCCATTTGAAGAGCAAAATTGCCTCATGTGCATGTTTTGCTACGGGCATTGCCATGATATGCTCAGAGTTTCTTACCATGCCATGGTGTCCTTGATAAGGAGGCTTTCTATTGCATATGTCATGGCCAGGACGCACGCTTATTCACAGGCAACATCTTGACTGGTATTCACGCTGCAGCAAATTTGCAACAAAGATATACAACGAAAGAAGGTGATAGCGCCAACTCGTCCAAAAGAATGAATTCTTCTAAATTGTACTCATAACCAACCACTTATAAGGTGAACGACTATGCATTCTAGTGCCGTAACTCCCAAATACAAGTACAACGATAGGAGAAAAATATCACTGGAAAACAGTAATCCACTATAAGCCTCAGAGAATTTGATTTCGAATGTGTTGGCGAAAATACAGGTCTCCAATTCTTTTAACAGCTCGCTCTTTCCTCAAAAATGTGTGAGAATTCAAGATTACAAATTTGTAAAAGGAAAGAGGGAAACACAAGATGGCCTGGTGGCACCGGAGTCCTCACCAGCCTTGCAAATATCAGCCAGATCGAACTGCATAGCATTGCACTGGTGCACCTCAGTGAAACCTTGGGCAGCATTGAACTTGCACACCACGGAGAATCAAAATGGAAGTCTGTAAGGTAATGCGTATATATCAGCCTCGGGTAAGTATTGGGCACGTGGCGGCCACAAGGTGGAGCTGGTAGAACAGGATATTGCAGTGGTGGGCTTATATCTTTTCTCCACCTGTTTTTCTTCATGCTTCCTACCAAATAGCCACCCTTGATCATCGAATTCATGAAGCTCTCTCCCCAAAGCTGGTGGAGTCCAATTAGTTACCAAATCTTCATAGTGTGTGTGTACTCTATCCAGTTCACTGTCAAGTGACGTGGAGGCCGCAGCAACACGTGTATATTTTTTATCAACTTCAGTCCTCCCAGAAGTTGAACAACTTGCTTCTTTGTTTCTAAGAGAAAACCCTAGCACAGGATTGGTACCAACTGATGTCGAGCAGAAATTTTCACTTTCATGCTTGCGAGGCTGCTCTGTCCTTCCGGAAGTAGAGCAGATCTGATATTTGCTAACTGAAGCATCAGGTTCCTTGTGCTTTTGGAGAGGCAATCGAATCCTAAGGATATTCCCTACAGGACATTTCAAAAACAGTAAGGGTCTGCAGATAGCATATTTACATACAAATACACGAGCGAGTACACCTCAACACTGGCAACAAGAGAAATAAAAATAGAGAGACTGACCATGACTCCGGATGCCACCCGAAGGCAATCTAACCCTTTTCCTCTTGTTGCTATTTTGGGTGCTATCAGAAGAATAGCAGGGCTTACTCGAGGATACAGGCAGCTCATGTTCTTCGGTGAGATCACTTCTTTCCAACTGTTCAACATCGTCTCCTCTTCTCTTCTCATTGAACTTTCCTGTCATATCAACCCAGCATTCCTCCCCTTTCTGAGCCAGGGTATCATGGCGAGGTTCTGTTGGGTACTCCTTTGCCTTCTTATAATGAGCAAAGCCACTTGAGTTCAGATTCGCCTTCTCTTTCTTTTCCCTCTTTTTCTCTTTCTTCTCCTTCCTCCTTTCAGATTTGGCCTTCTCTTTTTCCTTCTGGAGCTTTAAAGCACCAGAATACCAATTTAGATTTGAAGGCAAGCGTAGACCATATACAACATGACCAATCCATGAACGGAAAATTCTCGAGTATATCGTTGATAGACTCGTATCAAAATTTTCCTTTTTGTGGGATGGAGAACAACATATGAAGTCCGCTTAAAACAATTACAAGAAACACTTCTGGGCAAGCTTCAACCATAGAAACGTTAATCATCGGATTATGCAAGTCTCCTAGCATCAACTGCTCATGCCACAGAGCTAGAAGGCTAAAATATAAATCCTAGATCACCATCTGGGCAAGCTTCAACCATAGATACGTTAATCATAGGATTATGCAAGTCTCCTGGCATCAACTGCTCATGCCACAGAGCTAGAAGGCTAAAATATAAATCCTAGATCACCATCTGACAATCTTTAGCCACAAAGACTACAAAAATCAAGGTTTTACATCTTCCCTACATCGCGTTAGGAATTCAAAAAAAAAAGAAAAAAAAAGACTGGGAATGTCATAAACATACCAAATGTATACCTGAACAACAAAAGGAAAATAAAAGTTTCAAGCCTTATTAATTATCATAGTTGGAAAACGAGTAGTACCAAAACCTATAAAATAGCTGAAAAGTACTAAATGGAATAGCAAGAAAGATGTACTTCAAAAGAGAACTGGAGAACTAGCGAAGAATGTACCAAAAATATTTTAGCTGAAATTGCACCAATAAGAACCTAGAGAACAAACCGTTCGTGAGATACACAATCAGTAATCATGAGGCGCTATGATATACAAGAATGTACACTTTGGGAGCGTCAAATATAATCCCTGTCAGCATGTCATGGTTTTAAAATCCTCAATACGCCTATATTACCAAGTGCGTCCGAAGAAAAAGGCAATTAACACAAATGCCAAGTTTTGCAATTGGATCGTCAGTCGATACATGTTGAACAGCTCAACAAAGTAATAACTTTATGCCATTCAACTCAGACCCAGCCAAAAACCAATTCTAGATTTATACACTCAAAATTCAGTAAGTTCATTGAGACATATCATTATTACACCAAGAGTTTTCTGTACAACACCCACGGAGCATATTTCAAGATTCTCATCGGTCACATACAAAAATAGGAGACCTATTTACAGGTTATCGTTACACGATCGTTGAAACCGATTTTACAGAGAATCGAACCATTAAAGAAGCCCAAGGAGCACAAACACATTTAATCGAATCGAAGTGCTTCGACAACAAACCTTAATCGATTCGATCAAGGCCTCGCTGGCTTTATTCACCGAATACCCAGGCGGAGGGTACGGGAAGCACCGAGACATCCTAAGATAGGTTTAAGATTCACAGATCCTTCCGACAGTGTATTAAGGAAACGGTCCAGTCGCTCGATTGCAGCCTTAATCAAAGGTTCGATCGGCAGACTTAGGGTTAGGGTTTGGGTGGCTAATCTTCAGATCTAGAAGAATACTTCTTCGTTAAGGAGGCCAGATTGGGGTATTTATAGAGGGAATAGCCGACCTAGGAGGCGTACGTGGTTTTGTTCTACCTATAATGCCCCTCAGTTTATCACAATTTTTACTCCCGTGAATGGGTCTTTTGGACTTTCCAACTCCTTAGTCCGTGTTAAATTAGGTTTTACGCCAGACAGCCTTTTCCTAGGTGGGTTGATGACGCAACACCTTTTGTTATTATTTTTCCTTTTTTTTTACAAATTGTTTACTGTATGTTTTTAATTTTGTTTAGTCTAATCAAAATATCAAAGAAGATTATCCCAAGGAGAATATTTTTCTATTTTGGCACGGGATTGCACATTGTGTCATTAGCAATTTCAATGGAAATAATGTATTTGTGTTAGTTATAGTCTTACACTAAATTTTGTGACAAGAGGGAGATATTTTAAAGAATGTAAATTCAATTCTCCCTTTATAACATTAATTTGAAGTGAGCTATTTACTTCTTTTTTTTTTCAACCTTTAAGTCGATTAGTCGTAGACAGTTCTGAAAAATTTATAACAATCAGTAACTTAATATGTATCATGGCTCTAATTTGACAACGTATTCAGTTAGAAGTTTTTAGCTTGCGTATTTCATTCTCTATGTGGAAGTTGACTCGTGTGGGAGAATATTAAAGCACGATACTACTATTAAACCAATTTTTCAACCGCTTAAACTTTTAAGTAATTTCTATCAAATGTAATATAGTGAGCAAAAATGTACTGTGCAATTACCTCATGCTTGAAATAACATCTTTCTAGTTTTCTTGAAATAGGACAATAATGCATATGAAGTAAACGGGATTACGAATACATGAAGAAAAGTTAATGACAACATTTCATGGAAATGGATGTCGTCGCTCCACTAATGATCAACTGCACTTTACTTTCTTTACGAACGATTTAAAAGTGACATCACATCGGTACGAAGACTCCGACTAAAAGATCATTTGTGACAAAAGTGAAGTATAAAAAATCAAAAGTAGCGTATGAATATGAAACATCTCTTACATACTAAAAACATTTCATAAAACTTTATGTCGCCGCTCCTTTTTGATTATTTATACTTTATGGTCATCATTAATAGTCTAAATATTTACAGTCAAGATATGATAAACTGTTACGAAAGATAGGGAGAAAAATGACGCACAAATATCAATTCCCCCTTTCACCGTTTCACGGATCATGTACAGTTCCAGTTGTCTTTGATTTCACCAGCAAAATTATCTCATGTAATTTATCACCCGTTTCCAACCAAAATAAAGGACCTTATTTACATTTAACGACATTTTTTTCGAAGAGACCATTTGGCGAGTACCGAGGGTTTAATCTAAACTCAACATAAACCCCATTTTCACACCACCTCTCAACATGGCAACGATGAGGAGATCAATCACCGGAATCGCGGCCTTAAGCCGAGCTTTCGACGCCACCGCCGCCCCCACAAACCCCGCTCCCCACCGGCTAGCTCAGGCGGCTCTGTACACCACCAGCTGCAACCCAAACTCCACCGCAAGGTCTCACTGGTTCACGCGTGTTTGGCTCGCCGGCAACCTTGGGCTTGGGGCCCGCTCTGCTACCCACGGTGTCGCCGGTACGGTGCTGTTCTCGGCTGCCGCCTCCTCGTTCGCCCAAGAAGCCCACGCCAAAGAGCCGCCTCAGGCCAAAGACCTCATTCCCAAGGACGTCGTGCTTTATCAGTACGAGGCTTGCCCTTTCTGCAACAAAGTTAAAGGTACAATTTTCATTTCCCTTTTCACTGTTTTTTTGTATCTTTATATTACACTTCTTCTATCTCATAAGTTTTGTTGCCTTTGGCTCTTTTCCGTTTTATAGATTAGTAGTCACAGATGATGATGTTTTTTCTGACAAGTTAAATCAGGGCAAAAAATAATGAGTAAAGTAACAAAATTCACGAATACAAAAAGAAGCAAAGGGAACAACAACAATTATGGAATTGAGGGAGATACAGATTTTTTGTTTGTTATTTTATGATCCTGCAACGAGTAATGTTTATTTTTGAGTAAGAAAATGGAACAGAAACACTACTTAGCATAATTTTTGGATGGGGAATGGGTGTGTGGAAGTCACTTTATTTATTGTGTAGATTTATGGTAGCCCTATTGCCACTCCTGAGTAATTAATCGTCCACCAGTTAAAATAAAATTTTACAGATGGTATGTTACAAATGACATGCAATGCAGAGCAAGGAGTCCTTTAGCAATTTAGGGAGGGCCAATTGGCTGTGATGATGTCAGTTAGTGTCCGGATGAGTCAGAGAGGGGCTTTGGTAAGTACAGTTTGCATTAGGGCTTTGTGACATAGCTCAAACCTAATTACTTGCAATCATTTGTTCTGATGGCTTTAATGTTGGCAAGGCTGGATGTTTGGGTGTGCTGCTATACACAAAGTTGTTACGGAGAGATGTCTAATTCTTAATGTGCTGGATTCTTGCTGTATGAGATTGGGCAACTACTTTGAGTAACTATTTATCTTTAACATGCTTTTTGGCTCATCCTTAGCTGTAGATTCCAGTTGCAGCTTACTGAGCTTAGATAAGGAAATGATACTTTTAAGAAACGGGGAGCCTTCTATCTATCCACTGAAAAGAAGAAAGAAAGAAAGCAGAAAAATTAAATGGTCATCTGATGCATAAGAGATATATATCTCATTTGATTTGCATATCTGAATAATTTCATTTGTAAAAACTAAGAATAGTGTTATGCTGGAGTTACTAAGCCATCTGGTCCAAGAGCAATTTGTTTAGACTATTAAGTCCTTAATATTTGATGTATATTCTATGTGGTTTCATTTTCTACTTTCTGCTTGTCCCAGCATTCCTGGACTACTATCGTATTCCATACAAAATTGTGGAGGTCAACCCCATCAGCAAAAAGGAAATCAAATGGTCTGACTACAAGAAAGTTCCTATACTGATGGTAGATGGTGAACAGACGGTCGACTCATCAGGTTTATGTTATAGGAAATATCTTAAATACTTCGAATTTTTTTAAGGAAGAAAACGATGAAAAGTGTAGGAAATCCATCCAGTCTGGCTTCTTCATTGCTAACTGATAATCCTGTCAATCTACTTCTAGAATCAGCTTTTTTTTGCCGTTTAGTGTTTTCTAACGGTTCTGACATGGCAGATATCATCAATAAATTGTACCAGAGGATTCATCCTGAGTCTCCTGTTGATCCTGATGGCAATGAAGAAGTTACGAAGTGGCGTCAGTAAGATTATTATGTTTCGAGTTTCCACCGATGTACACCTTTGCTAATGCATTAGCAAACTAACCTGCTTGGTTTTCTAGTTACTTGCTGCCACATTGTAATCCTAATGAATGGTAGATCAAGAATCTTTATTGTATTTGATTTCGTTAGTCCGACCACTGTGCGCTCTGCATTCACTGGGTCTGTGCTAACAGGAACTGTTTATGCTCTCGTTGGCAAATAATAGGCGAGCTTTTGTTTTGGTATGTTCATCTTCAATTGAATATATGACATGCTAATACCTGTAAATGTATTTGCAGGTGGGTGGACAATCACTTGGTGCATGTCTTATCTCCAAATATATATCGAACTACCTCTGAGGCTCTTGAATCATTTGATTATATTACAAGCCATGGTAAAATTTTAAGGCGTGCATCTGTGTTACTCATGTATGTAGTAGCAAAAGATCGTAGACAATGCACACCATTTTCAGAGATGGGGCATATAGTTTTATCAGAACTGTTGATGGAAGGATAATCTTATCTTCGTCCACACCCCCACCCTAAAAACGAGAGAGAAAAACAGAACATTAAGGATACATTTAGTTACCATTTTCCCCATTTTCATCTCTCCCTTTCTCATATTCTGCTTCCGTAAACACCGGCTTATTTCGAATTCACAATCCATCCCTCCTAGTTGGCCAAATCATTGATACAAGTTCTGAGTAAAAGGTTCTGTGCATATGTGGATTTGATAAACTGCGCAGCAAAGGATTGATTTTGTTTGGATATGATAATCTGGGCAGCAGAGGAATGAACTTTTTTAACCCTATAAATCCTCTGCATATCTCTCTCTGTCTCTCTTTTTCCCCTCAAGTTTATATGTTCATTTGAGATAGAGCAGAAGTTATTTACTAACAATGTTGGTTGCATATGTGATTAAGAGTACTCAAAAGTTCTCTGTTAGAGATTGCATGCCATCTATATCATAATGCACATTCATTTGCAATTTTATCCTGATGCTTTCAGTTTAAAAGGTTATTTTGTTGTTTATTGGTAGTCGGGGCCCACATAGTGTTCTTTCGGTCTGTATGGTCCTTGCCTCTGTTTATGTACTATCTTCTGTGTTATCTGTAGATTTTGTAGTGTATCTGTGAGGAATTTTCTAAGTGTAGCTACTTAAGGCCCAGAAGTCATTTTCCCTCTCATCCTTTTCAAAGCCCATTTTCTCAATTATTGGTTTTATATGCATTCAAAGTTCAGCTATTAAGCTGCTAACAGTTAATCCTTTCCTGAAGTCTTTCTTCCTCTTTGATTCGTGGATGTTTAGCTCTTACCAGTAGCCACCTCTATAGAAGAGTGAACAAATCTTCTGATCTCATTTAGAGCTTTGGCTAAGATGCACGGATATTTGCATGACCATACTTCCGAGTGTTTATTAGAGATCACTCCTGAGTGACACTTAATGGATGTATATGCAATATCTCTATACATGATTGATTATGATCTATTTCAGGCACCCAAGAGACACTATAAATCCAATATTTCTGTACACTTCTACATCCAATACCCGCCAACTTTTGAGTTAGCATCGATGATGAGGTGTTATGGATATGAGTTTGTCGTGAGCTTTGGTTGAACTACAACAGAGATCTCAGAACAGTCGCTTATCAGAGGAAAGTAATTCAACACGTGAAGATGAAGCTAATTTAACCCCCCATAAGTACATGTTATAATATCAAGAAGATGAAAAGATCCATTGTGACTGCATAGCATACCATGTGATCGAAATAGGCCTGACATGTTAATTAGCATAAAAAGAGCTCTGGGAAGGGCTTGGAAGCATTCCAACCAAAGCGGTCTTTGCCAAGGTAGAGAACTTAATCACTGAGAGGAAGGCTGATCCAAAATAAAGATATGCAGGACAACCTTACCGTATCTTCTATTTCTCAGAGCTAAGTACAGGTTTCCGTGCGGTCATAATTGTGTATAATACGGTGGTATACAAGAATAACTAATATTTTCTTCAATAGGGAGTCTTAGTGATACCCTCAGATGCAGCAAGTGTTCCAGAATTTTGTAGCTGGAATGCCAATTTTCCCGTGATGATCAGGTGGTCTGTGCCTGATTTGGCTATGGATTTCTGTATTATTTTGGTAGCGTGTGTTTCTAAGCTGTAAAATCTCTTTATATCTTCTAATCAAGTTGATTCATATGTCCCATTGAGTATATGGCTCAATGATCAATTTTCTTTAGCTTTCAAACATTCTCTCAAGGATCCAGTGATCAATGTGGTGCTTTGCTCCTTTGCCCGCCGCAAAAAGGTAGAAATTCATCTGGATTAATCAATTAACACTTGCAAACGAACTAGTTGGGCCACTCTGGTACGACTTAGAGTGAAGCGTGTCCCTAATTGTGAAGTTTACATACATATGAATCAGCAGTAATTTGGTGAAGTGCAAAGATAAATCATTTTATGCCAGTTTGCTGTACTCTGCCTAAGGTGTATTTGTTGCATGCACTCGTTGTTGAAATCACACTTGTTCCATTTTGATTCACTGGTATTGTTGCAAGCTGACAGCCGCTTCATATCTAAAAATTCTCACAAAAATTTTCCTTGTGGTGCAGGTAATTTCAGCTTTACTGAAAGACTGGTAGCCAAATATGCAGGAGCCGCTGCTATGTATTTTGTGTCAAAGAAGCTCAAGAAAAGACACAATATCACCGATGAGCGTGCATCCTTGTATGAAGCTGCAGAAACATGGGTCAATGCTCTAGATGATCGCGAATTTCTCGGTTTGCCCAACTCTAACCAAGGAGATTCTAAACTTTAACAGAAAATTGTTGCAGCCGGGGCTAAATGTTCTCTAACTTTTCTATCTTAACAGGTGGGTCCGCGCCTAACTTAGCTGATCTTGCGGTTTTCGGCGTTTTAAGGCCCATCCGCCACCTCAAGTCTGGTAGAGATATGGTGGAGCACACGCGCATAGGTGAATGGTATACACGAATGGAGGGTAAGATGGGAAGGTTTACGAGGACCGAGGAATAAAAGCAGAGCAAATTTGTCAGGTCAGGAAGGTTTCTATCTTTTACACTTGGTTTCTATCTTTGAGAAGGTTACTATTAATACAGTGGAGTTTTCAAGACTAGAAGCGATCGGATTGACGCATGTATATGGATTTGCCGTTGGAATCCTTTCTTAGCTTCTCTATGACACACACAGATGTGCAACTGCTGGAATAATTTGAATTTTTTGCTATGGTTAGAACTACATTTTATATTGCCTGTTGGTAAGGGGATTAGAACCAGTGACCTTGGAGTTATCCTCCAAGGTCTCTGCCATTTCTCCCACCCCTTGGGGTTGGAATTTTGATTTGAGTTGTCGTGTGATTCGAAATATTCAAGCAATAAGGGTGGTTCTCTATTGTTTATCTGGTTTTGCTATTTTGTCGTTTGTATTGGAGTGATTTGGATGAGAGCAATGTTTGAGATCGACTACACATGGTTGCCCAAAGATTAGGTGGTTGGTTTTCTATGTTATCTTTATCTGCACCTATTTGTATCTTTATCAGCAACTATGTATCCCGGTGCTTTGTAATCCATTTTTATCAGCAACTATATATCCCGGTGCCTTGTAATCCATTTTTATCAGCAACTATGTATCTTTATCAGCAACTGTATATATTGGTGCTTTGATTTATTGACATCAAATTTTAAACGAGTCAAAGCTAGAATTAACCGGTGGTAATGCACAATATTAGGCTATTGTTTAGGTAGCACTTTTATAACTTCAATGGCCTAAATCATTAAAGTGGTGAAAGAACAAGCCAAGCAACGCACAAAGTGCACCAGGAAAGATCCGAAAACTGAGAGGTGCGCACTTCGGTCTTGTTTGTAAACCAAATGTTTTTCAGTTTTTTTTATTTCAATTTTGTTACCGGGAGAGAAAAATCCGTTTGACACGCAGTTTTCGTTTTCTTTCCTTTCAGTTTTGGGATTGTTTTTAAAAATTCTCAATTTGGATTTTTGGGTTTTCAAATTTGGTTTTTGTTGAGACCGGTTTCCAAATCTGATTTTTGTTTTGAGACCGGCACTACTACCCTCCCCCTCCCCCCATCACACTGCCATAGCCACCGCCCACCACTAGTTGCCGGCAATCGTTACGCCCCACCATTGCTATCGCAATCATCACTAAAGAAAAAAATAAAATAAAAATTGGGTAATTAAAAATCAAAATAAAAATTGGGTAATCAAACAAAAAAAAATTTAAAATAAAAATTAGATTATCAAATATTTATTTGTTTTTGTAAAAAATAAAAATTAAATTAATTTTTTTTTTAAATAAAGAATCAAAACTAGAAATAGCTTGAAACAGACCGTTCATTGCATTTATTTGGTATGAAATTGTGCACAGTGAAAACATACAGGGGAGACCTATTCTTCAGCATTTCCCGATGACCAAACTGACAGGTCCTAGCTTCAACCTCTGATCCGCCCTCTCTCTTCCCCCTAACCTTATGACCACTTCACGTCGCATTCCCTATTGAATGAACTCTTTTATCTCCCTCTCAACAACTCTGCCTCTCCCTCTCAAATCTCTGACCCGGGAGTTCTGTCACAAAATCTGCATGTGTACGTCGTCGCCTACTGCCTTCCTTTTCTGTCTTTCTCTCCCTCTAATAAAAGCTTTTTTGAAGCTTTATTTTTTGGTTGGAGGGTCTTTGACAAAACAGGTGAGTGAGAGAATCCAAACCAAGCTCTACCTTTTCTCTCTCTCTCTCTCTCTCTTTTTAGTTCCTAAATTACGTTAGCATAATCAAACTTTACATAACATCTGATCAACTTTTATTATATTTATTATTTATTATGTACGTACGTGAAAAGATTTGTCAGTTTCTCCTCTTATTTCCTTTTCATATTACTTTTCCTTTCGGTTAAACCACAGACCAAGGCAACAAACAAGGCATAGGTTATGCCCATTTAAGAGGGGGAGCTCAGCTGGCTTTCACAGAGAGAGAGAGAGAGAGAGTCATGCGCTCTGTTCTGATGTAACAAGGGCATGATCCTTCTAGCTTTCAACCTACCTCCCTCCATTTTATCGTTTAGCTTTTAGGTTTCTTCGAAATGGGTTGTGATTGAGATATGTGAAGAAAAAGGGTGGTGTGTCGTTTAAGAGTTATGGCTGTTCAAGCGGATTTGTGCTTAGAAAATATGTGTGGAGCTGAGGATTGGCATGTGAGCTCTGTTTTGGGGATTGATGATGCGGGTCTTGTTTGTTTGCAACCCACAACTCGATCACTTCACCACCAGCAAGGCTTCCAATTTCTTGCTGGTTCTTATGGAAATCAAGGGGCTTCTTCTGCTTCTTCAACTGGCCTGAGTTTTCTCTCGATGGACTTCTCACAATCTTTGGTCTCTGAGCTTGAAAGGCAGAGCATGGAGATGAACTTATATCTACGGTTTCAGGTCAGAATTAAAGAATTATCAACATATGTTTTCCAAGTTAATGGCTCTTTTGACAAATAAATGTTACTCGCACTCCAACGACGTCGAAACTTATATGCATGTAGCACGGTCGTGAAGGGACCTGCTGTTGTGATATCTGAAAATGGTTTTCTTCAACTTGATGCAAAAAAAAAAAAGTTTCTGGGATTTGACTCTAGTTGGATACTCTTTTTTCTCATGAGAACTTAGCCAAGTACTTCAACAGATTTAAAATGTTAGAAATGCAAAAGTATTAATATATTTGGTACAATTTTAATGTAGGTGGTATATTTATGCACGCACGAAACTACGATGTCTTTCTCAGCTGCAACAACGACATTGCCTTTGTACATGGTTTTTGGGAATTCCTTTAATCGCTTTCAACGTTTTTTTAACATGGACTTCGATTGATAGTCGCTTTCTTATTTGGTGGGGTGGGTTTAATAAGTTGGTTCTTGTTTTCAAATGACAGAATGATAGATTGAGGACAGTTTTGCAAGAAGAAACTAGGCAACGAGCTGTACTTCTGTTACAGAGGTACGAATCGAAATTAATGAGCTTAATGCGGAAAAAAGATGCAGACTTGGCAGTGGCAACAAAGAAGACAATGGAACTACAAGATTGCTTGGTTAGGGCAGAGATGGAAGCACAAACGTGGCAGAAAATGGCGATACACAACGAAGCCCAGATCATAGACCTCAACAACAAGCTCAATCAAGCCAGAGAAAGAGAAACTCTGCTCTCCAATGGAACTCAGGATGCGGAATCAGTCTGTGACTCTCCTAACCAAGAAGATTACAACAACAAAATGGCCTGTAGAATGTGTCACGTGAATAGCACGTGCGTGCTCTTTCTGCCTTGCAGGCACCTCAGCTCCTGTGTGTATTGTGAGCCTCTTCTTGGGTGTTGTCCTGTCTGTAAATCTGCAAAGACAGGAAGCATGGAGGTGTTCTTGACCTAGCTAAGAAGAAACAGACTTGAAAAGGACAAGAAAGGTAAAAAGAGGATATCTTTTTAGGTGGTATAAAGTCCAGTTTCCTTTGGGGTTTTGCCCCATTTTTGGGTCTTTGTGATCAGAAATTTTTTGTACTGAACAATGACCCAAATCTTTGGACATTATGATAGTAATATATGGAAGCCAACAGTACCAGTACCAGTAAAGTGCGCTTGCCTTTTCCTTTTCTGGGTTCATTGATTTGTTTCCTGATTCAGTTTTGTTTGCTTCGAAGACTGATTTGATCGTTTGGGTTCTCTGAGAAATGCTGGCTTCGTGCTGTACTCTAAACTGACAGAAAAGATTTTTAAGGCACAATTATGAACCCCTTGAACGGCCAATCCCAGTACTTGCCTGTACTGGGCACACTGCATTTTTTGTGTGCCTCATCCCTGCTACTGTTGAGCTGCTCGGCTAATACTCCAAATTAGAGGTTTCAAATTAAGTAATCATTACGGTCAGACCAATGTGACTGAACACCCATGTACCACTATGATTTAAACCTTTGATTCTTCCGAGGCTCAGCCAGGTATAGTGTAGAATGACATGAAAACTAAGTAGTAGGAGAATGGCAGCCTTCGTTGATTAACACTGTGCATAAGTCTGATGCAGGCAGCGTAGTGAAAATGACCACTTTGTTGGAGTTTACTCAAAACGATGACCATTTGGTCATTACTCCATGTTGTTGCTTGCTAGCAAGGATTTATGAGACTGGGATGTTTTTTGAGCGGTTCAATCTAGGATTAAATTTAGCTCAATCTTCAAGTATAGGTGTTTGAACAACTCCCTAATGCTCTATATATTTCTTATGGATGCATGATTAAAGCATTTAATGCCTATGAACTAGTTTGTATATGTGCTACTCATAGCGTTGCCAGAAAATATAAGGTGACCACCGTATGACTCACAAAATTGTGTAGTCAGAGTTATTTTGTCAATATTGTAATGTCATCTTTTGTTTGAAAATAGACGATAAAGTGGACAAGAGGCGAACAATTCGAAGACCTTCTTGCTTGTTTCGAGAGAAGAAGCAGATAGAAAAGGGGTGAGGAGAGTGGTCGCGTTTCCCTCTGTATGATTAATGATAAATTTCTCATGAATTTATGTAGATAAACTTGTCTTAATATTCTTAGACTCATCTTCTTTCTCCGATCGCTGTGGAGGATACTTCTTTCAATTCCTTTGCCTTTCTTTACCTGCAACCTTTCATCGAGCTAAAGGGTGCATGGCATAATTTTCACATAAAAAGAGAGGTTCAAATAAGTTTACTTGTTACATGTAACAATTGACACTAATAATTGTCGTTCATGTATTTTGACTGTCACGTGGATCAAACATTTACTTCTTCTTTAACATACGCGTCTGCGTCTTTGAACCAATTATCTCCTATGGAACTTAACCCTTCAAGGACATTAGATTCCGTCATGACCTTGTGATGTGTTACATTTCAAACATATATAATTATCGAAAGTAAGACCAGGTATCGAATAGATGAAAGCACTAATTCACAGTTCATTGGTTTGACTGAGGGTTCAGTCGGACTTATAATTATATACTAAAAAAGAAGAGAAAACACATCTAGATCAAAAATCTTGTGGAAAGTACAACAAAAATGATGGTTCTTTAGTCACAAACTTTGCACATGTTTCCTAAACTAGACGTCACAAGATTGAGTTATGGTGGCCTCATCCATATTCTTATAAGTATTAAGCCAAATCAACCGGTTTTTTGCTCCATTTAATCTGGGCGATCCGATTCAATTATGATAACTATGATTCAAAGCCGCTCTAACGTCCAATGAGATGACACAGAGATCGGCATATCAACTACTAAGCCGAATAAAACCAAAAAACCACATCTTACAGTGATCTCAACAATTTCGGTGATCCCCTAACTTTTTCTTAAGCGAGTCTGTGCAATAAAATTTGTGCCAAATTTGAAAGGGGGGTAAAAAGAGGTCGGTAAGTCTTGAATAACATAATCAAGGGACCTAGTATTATAGAAATAAATCATTAAGCATTTTGGAGAAGAAAAGCCATATATAAAATCATAGTTATTACACATGAACCAGACTCGTTGACCAGACCGAGTTAACTATGATTCGGTGCTTCTTCAGGTTCTGTTTAGAGGATGTCCCAAAGGCCGAAATTGCACTTGGTCCGTGCAGATGACTACGTGGTTTTGTTAGAAGCAGACATCATATTCATTACATTTTTTCAAAAACATCTGAACTATAGTACGTGTTTTTTTTTTTTTATCTAATTATAAATTTGATTGAATCACCGGAAGCGGACGAATCGTGAATCATGCTTTCACCGATTCTGATAACAATGGATAAAACGATAGTTACTGCATCTAGGAAAACAAAGAGATGCAAAGCTTTAGCAGAATTTTGCTAAAACTAAAGGCTTTGTTAGAAAACACTTTTCTTTTTTTCAGTTTAAAAAAAAATTAAATTAAAAAGCAGCTTAATTTTTTTTTTTTTACAAAAATAAGTGGGTGTTTGATAACCCAGTTTTTATTTTGAGTTTTTTTTGTTGTGTTTGATTACCAACTTTTTATTTTGAGTTTTTTTGTGGTGGTTTGCGGTGGCAGCGATGGTGACCGACTATGGTGGTGGCCGGCGGTGGCTGGTGGTTGGTGGCTGCCGTCGCTGACGGCGGTCGCTGGAGGTGGCTGCCAGCAGTGGGCGGTGGCTGCCGGCTGTGGGAGGGTAGTGGTGGTGGTGGTCTTAAAAAAAAAACAAAAAACTGAAAATCGAAACTCATTTTTTGAGTTTTTAAAAAGAACCTTGATTTGATAATTATTTTTTAAATTAAAAAAAATAATTATCAAACGTAATTATTTTTTTCACTTTTCAAAATTGAAAAAAAAATTATATAAAAAACCCGTCAAAACTTTAAACACGCAAATTAAATTAAAGTGGACAAAAATTATGAAACAACGATCAATGAAATGACTCGTGATGTGGCCCACTAAGTCACGAACGAATTACGCGTACTTCGATTGCCAATTTTAGAAGATTCAAGACCTTATAACAACAAAACTCTCCTCCGTCCCTCCGCCCAATTGTTCCAAACAAGCTGAAAGAAGATCTGTTCATGATGCAACAAGCCGATTACGGTTCCTCCTACTACCAATATCCCCAGAACCCTAGCCCTATTCCCACCGATCACAGCCCTTTGCCTCCGCCCTACGCCGCCGCGTCCGCGTCCGCCCCTCCCTTCGCCACTACCACCAATTATCCCCCTCCGCCTCCCCCATCCTCGGACTACCCCCCATACCCGCCCACCTATCCCCAACAATACCCCCAAAACCCCGATCCCCCAACTGCCCCTTCCTACTCCCCAAACCCTAGTATCCACTCCTTCAATCAGCCACCCTCTCAACCCACCTCCTTCCCTCAGTTCGAATCCCACCCGCAGCCGCCCTACCAGCCTCCACAATTCGAGTCACATGCGCCGCCGCCGTACCAGCCACCTCCCCAGCCACAGCCGTATTATGCACCCAATTCTCCCCTTTCCTCTTCGATTCCCTCAAACCCTAGCCCTAACTTCGCCCCATACAATAGCATAAGTTCATTGTCGGCCCCACCTGCATACGAAAGCCCATTTGACAATTCTGTGAAATTTGATCAACTTGGGGGTTATAGTAATGATGGAGGTTACAGTCGGAGCAGGTCGGATTTGGGATCGGATTTGTATGGGAAGCGATCGGACCGGTATGATTCGGGTGGGTATGGGGGTGATGGGTATGGAGATGGAGTGTACGCATACCAAGGGAGTAAGGTGGAGCCATATGGGGCTCGGGGCACCGGACCAAAGTCATCGACATGGTCTACTTTCGATGATTTCGGAAGGCCAATTAATTCATCTTCGGCCAAGGGCCAATCCGGGTCGCCAAAGGTTGTGAGGGCAGTTCCAAAGGTAGATTTGCAGCAGGACGCGAAGAGCGGGGTGCAGAAGTATAGGGTTAAGCTGCTTCCCGAAAGTGGCAGCCAGACCATGGATGTTCTCTGCCAGGTGTGGTGGAAAACCTTTTTTCTTTCCACTTAATCTGATTTCACGATAACCATATATGCTTTGATGTTTCATGCCATACTTTTTTAGATTCGAGCCTTCACAATCTTGTAGAAATGAAATAAAATTACCATGTTGCCTTTTCACAACATGGGTTTTGCTGCTGGCTTTTTTTTTTGTGGGTTGTAAATTGTAACGTGTTTTATTGGGTTTAAAGCAGATCATTCGGTCAGGACGCTTTAGGATGTTTATGGTGGTTCGGGAATTGAATATCCATTCTCCCAGAATTGTGTCCTCTAATGTTAGTTACTCTATACTTGAAAGTCGAATATTCATTTCGGCTCAGTTAGGATCAGCTAATTAAAGTTCATGTGTAGTAGTATGCTACTATGACATCATAATTTTTTTCTCGCCTAAACGAATCTTTTTGGTGTTCACAATGTTGCAACGACAAAGCAAGGGTTCCTGCACCATACTGGCAGGTAAAGAAGCCAGTCTAGAATCGTAGACTTAGGCTCTGTTTGACAGAGCTTTTTTTTTTGTCTTCAGTTTTTAAAGAGAGCTTAAATTTTTTTTTTTTTTACAAAAACAAGTGGGTGTTTGATAACCCTTTTTTTTTTTTAGTTTTTTTTTGGTGTTTGGTAACCCTTTTTATTTTGACTTTTTTTTTTGAGGTGGTTTGCGGTGGCGATGGTGGGGCGTAGCGGTGGTCGACGGTGGTGGTGGCCGACGGTGGTTGTCGCCGGCAGTGGTGGCCGGAGGTGGCTGCCAGCGGGCGACGGTGGCTGCCGCCGGTGGTGGCCGGAGGCCACTAGCCGCCCGGTGGTGGTTGCCTGCGGCCGGAGGTGGCTGTCGGGTGGCGGTGGCTGCCGGAGGTAACTGCCGGCGATGGTGGCCAGAGGTGGCTGCCGCCCGGTGGTGGTTGCCGGCGACCGGAGGTGGCTGTCGGGCGGCGGTGGTGGCCACCGCCCACCGCCGTCCGGTGGTGGCTGCCAGAGGCCAGAGGTGGCTGTCGGTGGCTACCGGGCGGCGGTGGGTGGTGGCTACCGGCGGTGGGTGAGTTGTGATGGAGGTCTAAAAAAAATATTAAAGTGAAAACGAAAAGAGCTTTTTCCTCTTTTTTTTTACACTCTACAATTTAAAAAGCCACTTTTAAAATTGAAAAAAAAAAGTGGTACCAAACACTCCTATTTTTTCCAATTTTCAAAACTGAAAAAAAAAAGAACAAAAAAAAACCCTGTCAAACGGCCCCTTAGGTTAGCTGGTTGAAACTCAGGCTCGTTAACTGGTAAGGTCAGGGTTGTCGATATGATGAGTAAACAAGTAAATATAGTGTCTACAGGAGACTAAGTTGTTAGCTGGTTGAACATCTACTAAGTTGTGATGACCTGAAGCTTTGGGGATCCACTCTTGAAGCTAGTTTCTTTGTTAGGCGATTTACGGAGAGATTTAGAGAGGAAAAAAAGGATCTTCACATGTGCTTTGTAGATTTGGAGAACCCTTATGAGAAGGTACCAAGGAAAGTTATGTGGTGGGTTTTAGGGAAGAATGGATTGCCTAACTTCCTAGTGTGGTTACGGAGTTGTAGTGATTCATGACAGCTATGTGCTTTAAGGAGTAAGGACCTGCATTACTGAGTGAATGTTGTGAGAACAAGCGATGGTATGACTAACGCATTCCCAAGTACGTTGCCACGAGCTTTTCAAAGAATATTCAGGATGATGACCCATGGTGTACAGTTTCAGATTGAATACCATTTACTACAGTTGTAGACTATCTTGCTTCCAGTTATATTCTGTTTGTCTTCATCCCAAAACTTATATGTTTATGTGGTTCACAAATGATGCGCGTAGTCATACATGTACTTTAAGTTGTGTGGTTGCTTTTGGGAATTCAAGGTCCGTACTCATCAATTTGACGTGTTAAGTACCATTTGTGCATTCATATATTTCTTTTCTATTTATACTTTGATCGCAAACTTTCTGATTATCTTTACCTACCATTTCAACTTTCACCAGTTGGTGACAAATGCACGACAGACTTCAGAGGCAAGTACTAACACATAATAGGCATATATATTTTTTTTTCGCTGCTCGTTTAAGAGTTCAGGTTATCAGCCACTTGCCACAAGATTATGCTGCATCCCTGTTTATGCCCAAAAGCGGAACAAGTGCACATTGCTGAATCTTATTTGGTGGTTTTGTGGATGATTAGTGCTTGAATAGATATGCATCAGGGTTTTCTCCTTGAATCTTCACGTTTCATAATAGTCTTGGAAGTGGAATGGTTTATGCAGTGCTTCCTGCAAGTTGGAAGCAGTAAGAAGTTTCTGGTTCTACTATTCTTTTAATCATTATTCAAAATTCTCTCTTTTGGTTGACTAGTCTGAGGTTCTGCAAAGATAGTTAAACTCCTAGGCATATCATGTTTGCAAATACCTTAACCCCATACGAATTGTTTGTGCGCACTTAGGCCTCTTTCCCCAATGGTTTTCTGTGGTATACTATATGGTTTTCTTTTTTGAAATCTTTTCTCTGGGTTTTTGGGACTGTGTGGAGGACCTCTTCTTTTTAATTTTTTACCAAATCTCTTTTTGTGATTGCTTGGAAGGAATCTGGATTTGACACATAATCGCTTTTTCAGATTGGCTTGGATGGGATTCGTATGCTGGATCCGAGTACTAGTCGTACATTGAGGATATACCCTCTTGACACAATTACAAGATGTGAAGTACGGTTCTGTTTTACCTACCTTTTATGGTTCTCTCTATTGCTGGCAATTTGCAGAGCACGCTGAATTCCTTTTCTGTTTAATTCAGGCAATTGATTCATCTATCTTTGCCTTCTGGTCGAAAAGCTCTGTGGACATTGATCCAAGACGTATCAGACTGCAGTCGAATAGTTATACAACAAACACCATTTTGGACACAGTGACAGCCGCTACTGTTCAGGTTATTTTTATTGCAATACAAGTATCACAGCATTCCCTTTGTAGCTTTTTTGAGTCTCACAGTAGTTGTGTTTGTTATACTGGGAACCAGGGAAAGCAAAGAGCATAAGGAAATTCTATTTCCACCATTTTATGTGCTTTTTCACCCCATTTTTGTCGCTAAAAATGTTTTCGGCAAGAAGTGTTGACCTTATAGTGACAAACAAAGGGAATGCTCGAACCAACCCCCCCCCCCCCCCCCCCCGTGAGAGCTTTTAGCAGATTTGAGGGGATATCTGGACCCCACTCTGTTTCTTTTTTTGTTCTGTTCGTTTTGGCATCTAGTCTTGGTTTTTTGAAATGTTTTATGAGAGAAATGAGCTGAGGAAGAAAGAACTAAATGACAGAAGGTGAAAGAAGTTAAGGAAGTGTGTGGATAATGTCACCGCTAAAATTTCCCAATCCTGTTTGAGCATAGGATAGAGGAGCATCAGTTAATATTACAAATTTGGGGTCTGAGCAGGAAACAGCTATTGCCTTATCTAATTATGACATATGTCGACTCTCCGTAAAAGTTTCTATGGGCAGCAGAAGATTTATTTCTTAAGTTTCGTTGCATAATCTGATCCCAACACCTTCCCGAGAATGCCCGGTGCTCGTGTTCTTGGATACATATCCGTCGACTGCATTATCGCATTGCCCGAGTTTGCTTATCGAGTTATGCACTCGAAGCGTATGTGCAAGTGTAGGCACATAATTTGTTATCTGTATTGATTTACTTGTTTGCTTAGTGGTGATTAGTGATTTCGTAATGGATTGCAGCTTAAAGAGATGGGTGGAAGAAGCAGGCCTTCTGATTCTTATAAGGGTATTGAACAGTCTACTGAGAAGAAGAAAGGTTTGGGTGACTGGATGAACATGATAAAGCCTGTCAATGAAGAGAAAGATCACTGGGTAATAATGGAACTTTTTAATATATTTTTTACTTTTTGTTGTTATTTGGTCTTGTTGTAGAGTAATAATATTGTAGAATAGAATCCCAGAAATTTCATATGCATTCCAGACTTATGACGTGCTTGTTAATCGATGTTATAATTTCTGCTGTAACAGCGTGGGTGAACTACTATTCTGTATTCCAAATATACAATGTGCTTCCTAGTCGATGTTATAATTTCTGCTGTAGCAGTAGGGTGAACTACAAATTTTCTCTTTCTGTCTGTCTGTCTGTCTTGTCTTTCTGTGTGTGTCTCTCTCTCTGTCTCTCTCTTGTGGAAGGCGCCCGACGGGAGTGGGTGGTTTTCTATGCGGTTTAGTTTTTCCTTCTTCCCAAATCTTTACAGCCCCACATTCTCATGTAATATCAAATTCTTTTAGAGATTCAACTTTGGGAAAATATGCTCTTCCTGAAATATACTCGCGAATTTCTTGGTTGTCCAGAAAAGGATTCTATGGTATATAACAACGGATTCTTTTTGTCCTTTATCTTGTGTTGCGGGTTTGTTGTGCACATCATATTTTTCTCTGCTTGCCTCCTTTTAGCTCAGCACAGCGTACTTAAACCTGATAATTACTCAAGAGTGTATCTCTTTCAAATCTACTGAATTGGCCGCATTCAGCAACTTTTTTGAGTTTCACTTTGATTTTTAGAGTTCGGATTGCTTAATATTTGAGTATATTTCTTATATGTTTTCTTCATCTTCCTTAGGTTCCTGATGAAGCAGTTACCAAGTGTACAGGTTGTGGGACGGACTTTAGTGCTTTTGTGCGCAAGGCATGTTTCTTTTTTATAATTTACAATTTAATGATGTTTTTTTCTTTATAATTTACAATTTAATGCATGTTCGACTTAGAAACTACTGCTGCTCCTATCATCTCTTCCCCTCTTTGGGGTGGGCTATAAACCTTCGCTTTTCCTCATTTTCAGCATCACTGCCGGAATTGTGGAGATATTTTCTGTGACAAGTGTACCCATGGAAGAACTGCTCTTACGTCTGAAGACAATGCTCTGCAAGTCCGAGTTTGCGACCGATGCATGGTATGTCCCAAAAGTAAAACCATCTTCTTTTATGTGGTTTCTGAACTCCAAATGGGGATCATGTGGGTGGTACAGTAATGGACCTTGGGAGCCTTGAGTTGAGAACTTGAGATGCATGATTCTAGTAAATTTTTTTGACCTTTTTAGTCGTTCGAGTCTTTATTTTGGCACCTTAAATTCAGTCCTCGACTGATTTTTCGTCGGAGCTGCTTTTGAGCCTCAGTCTGACCATTTTATGGGTTTTCACACAACCAATCCCTTATCTGGCTTTCTCTTTGCATGCGATTCTGGGTCCATTCTCTGACAGCTTGAACTATCTAGAGAAACTGATAACTAAACATGGTATCAAAGGTCATGGTTATGGAAAGTATTGGGGTCGATTTTTTTCCGCTTGCTTTTGGCCCCCTTTATATATTTCCCATCAATGTGCTACTATGATTGTTTGTGCACTTGGCTGGCTTTGCACGTGAGAGTGAGGGTTAAAGCCATGATACAAATGTTTTGCCCTTTCACACTTTTGACATTCTTGGGGTCCAGACTGTAAATGGAGTTGACAAGTTGACCTTAGGCCTTAAATAAAATTTTGTAGTTTGTTGTGTTACTCTTTTCCCTGTTAATACAGCTCTTGCCAAAGTTGAAGCATAAGCGTATTTTCAAGTATTTCTCCTAAATTGCACGTGAAGTCTTCGTTATGCAAGCTTCTTTATTTTCCAGGCAGAAGTTACTCAAAGACTGAGCAATGCTAAGGAAGCAGCTAGCAGGTCTACTGTATTGCAAAGTCATGAGGATCTTGCAAAGAAGCTTCAGGTGAGCTTGGAATTCTATCTATCTTGGTGTTTTGTGCGTCATTAGTTACATGAAGTATACCACATTTCAATTCATAGTATGAAATATCTTTTTTCTTTTTAGTCTGTAATGGCGGCAGAAGCCCGTGAAACTTTAGTGCAGGGCACAGATCTCTGTTGGTGTTTTTTTTTGGGGGTAGGGGTAGGGTTGGGGGGTTGGGCTCTTTGTTATAAGGGTATACAGTTGGTGGCCTGAAGACTTGGCTTCTACCGGTTTTTTATTGCATGCAACCCCTGCTTATATGTTTTACTTGTTAATCATTATTATCTTTGTTGTGGAGATTCAGATATTGCAATATGAACACTAATAATGAGTCTCTTACCGAAATCGATTTCAGCTGCACAAGTAGTGCCTGTTTGTGTCTTTATTTGGATGTATAAAATGATTTAAAAAGATGTGTACTTTCTTAAACTTGTAAGTGGTGCTCTGGATTTCTTAAAAGATCTCAATAATTATCGCCTCCTGTGTTTTCTCTGGCTTTGTTTGTGTGTCTGTGTGGATTGTAGTCATTTACAAAAAAAAAAAGTAGAAGAAAATGCCTTAAAGAAAAACAGCAGAAAGAAACTAAAGTCCCAGCCACTGCAACTAGGACAAACTATAATCCGTTAGGTTACTTACCAAGTCCTATTTTGTACGCATCAATTTTTAAATGTGCAACTCAATCTGATAAACATTGATAGTACACCACTGATGTTTCCTTGATGGTGGTGCAACTTCTATTATATGTTTAGGTTGGCATTCAGATACATTTTGTTTTTGGTTAAGCCTGATTGATTATTCGTTCCAGGAGGAGATGGAGAGGAATCGCAAGGCATCATCAGGTATGTAGTGCTGAAACCTCTGTTGCATGGGTATGCAGTGTCTATGTGCGTGCTTTTGCACAATTTTACCTCATGAAAAAATTGTTTGACCTACCTGGCATGAGGTCAGCACTTCTCCAGGATCCTTTAGACCCTTAAATTGATCTCGACCGTTTCTCCTAATTATGGATGCTTTTTTGATTTGCTTAATGAAAGCCTCCCTCCTCTACCTTGTGTAGCTGGTTTATAGGCTCATAGCTAAATTGAAATACATGGCATGTTGCATAATTTACCATAATTTACTAAAGTCGCAATGGATTGTGACTCCGCACTGAAGTTGATGATTTCATTTTACAGGTTCCAAGTCGGATGGATCTGGTAGGCGGATGAAAGAGGTTGCCTGTCCTACTTGTACAGTCCATTTGCAGGTTTGAAACTCTTGCCCTTCTGAATATCTTCAAATTACTTGACAGTGCCCATTTTGGCAGCTCTTGTTATGACCAGTATCTTGCTGCCAAATCATTAATTATTTGGCTGATTGATGGCTATTCTTGCAGGTTCAAGTTCCCAGCTCGGGTTCTGAGACAATAGAGTGCGGGGTTTGCCAGCATCCATTTCTTGTAAGTGCTCGCTGACGTGGGCATATTTCCTTTATAAAAATTGATTATACATGGTTCACGTAATAATGGGTTTCGTATTTTGCATTATCTAATTATTAGCTGGTTTTGTTTTGTAAATCGGGTTTGTGCTTTTCTAAATTTAATGTATAATACTTCTTATCTGGGAAGAGAAGTCCCATTGTACAAAATTGAGATCTTTATATATGTGAGAGATGTCATTGAATTGTGCGGATGTTGGCGTCCCCCATCTCCCTCCCTCCCTTCCCCCCTTTCTCACCTACACATATGGCAACTGTATGAGTTTTGAACTTACGTTTCAACTCATCTCCTCCTCAAACAATTCCACATATTTATTTGCCCTGGCAATGTAGAAATAACACTGAAAAATCTCTTTAGTGAAGCTAGCTACTTGAACTTTACAAGGAAAAATAGGACATGTTCATTTTTATCAATGAATGGATAGGGCAAAAAAGATGGACTTGTCAATGTCTTTATGGCTTTCATAGTCCTTTCTGGCAGTCCTTCCTATTTGCTCTTATGAAAGCATCTTTACTTAATCTGAAAGGCGATAGGGAGCTACAAGAGTGAACCATAATATCTTCATTAATGTTTTCAGTTCACTCTTGAGCCTCTTTTTAGGTGGTACTCGATCCATCTCCATGTGTTGTGCATGCATCTATAAGGAGTTGGAGTATTTACTAGATTCCTATTTTAGCACACTCTAGGCATTATCGAGAGCTTAGGGAGATTATATACAATCCATAACTAGAATTGAAGTTGCGTTGTATATGATAGAACCTATTTTCGTTACCACCTGTCACGGTACAAATTTTTTCCTTTTAGTCGGACCGTGCGACACTTAGCTATCAAGTCTCTGCTTGTGTGCTAAGTCAGCCTAACCCTCGAGCTGGGCAATGTTAGAAGCAAATGCACAGCGGAATACAAGAGTTTGGGGAATGAATCCTACTATATCGCTACTTGGAGAAAGCTTACAACACTTAAATACAAAGATGTCTTGGATGTCTAAGGATGCCTAGGCCAAGACTTGGCTTTGGTTATATATATTACTTTACCTTCTCAACGGATGGTGGAGATATACTCGATCCTACGGTGTACATTAACCCTCTAGAACTCTCTATATTATTCACAAGCCTCACTACTATTCTAGACTCTTACTAGAATGCTCCCCTGCCATTCTAGAGTTATCATCACTACTCTAGAATATTCATATATCTACAAGACATAATAGTGTGTGTAGAGAAGTCTTGAACCTTCCGGAACCTTGCTCATCTATTGCCAAGTAAGCGTCCATTGAGCGTCTTGTAAGCACCTAATGAGCGTCCTCATGGCGTATCCTCCAAAAATCAGCCTCCATTGTAGATGGTCCATGACATTCTCCTCCACCTATTCTCGTGACGCCTCGTCGCGCCCTCGTGTCGATCCGCAATTATGTTGAATTGCCAAAGGTCTTCCGCTGGCTCACATGTCGCCTCTCGTTTCGGCAATCCTTCCCAAGTAGTGCTTTGCTAGTGCATCATCTCGTCTTCCTTTGAGCTCGTTGCTAGACACGTACTTGGCTCCCTTGTCATAGGATTTCACCTCCACTATCTCCCACGATCATGGTCTTCCACACCCGCAATGTGAGACCTCAACAAGCTCACTTGAAAGACCGCATGAACCTTCGACTTTGGCGGCAACTGCACTTTGCAGGACGCCTTCCCAACCTTAGCTGTGATAGGAAAGGGCCTTCCATACTTCGGCACTTACCCCTTGTGCACCTTCCTTAGGGTCTTGACCATCACCAAGTCTCCAAGGTTCGGTCGCCGCCTTACATGCCTCTTCGCCTTGTCTTGCTTGCATCCATGACAAGTCTTCTCGCTCTTCTTTTCTTGCACCGTGTGACTCCCTTTAGTCTTTAGCTAGCTACGGCTGCCACCTTCTCTCCTTTTTGTACCGCCATCCCACATGGTGCCACGTTTTGTGGCTTGGCCCCTGGGTCGAGCTTGCTTTCATCATCCACCTTCCTCCAAGGTGGTTGCCGCTTTGCAAATCGCGCGGCACAACGTTCTTGTTCCCCTAAAAAACGTCCTTCATTTCCCTCAGTGGCTCGGATAGTGGCACGTTCTCCTTCCCCTTGAGAACATCTTCGGCTTCCTTTGCCGCGCCTTTCTTCGCCTTACGGACGTTCCTCGCTTCCCTTGATGGCTGCCCCGTGGCATAGCGTCCTTCTTCCCCTTGAGGACGCCCACCATCTCCTTTGCTTGCTTGGCCAATTCCGCAAAATGGTCTTCAACCTTAAGACTCGCCAAGTAAGTGTCCTCACTCTTGGCCTTCTCCACTTCAACTCCTTCCACTAGCCGCATCCCTGATAGCCGCATAGATGTAGGAGTCATGATGCTAGATGTTCCCCTGAACATAGGCACCACACAAGCTGCACCCTTTTCCATAACGCACACCGGGTTATTATACGGTGACAGTAAGGCGAACGCCTGTTGCAAGAAATCAAGGCCTAGTACCATATTGTAATGAACAACATTTAGCACCAATCCTTGTTTATTAACAAAAACTGCAATGCTGGACACCTAGGGTAATTTCGAGGCTAGAAAGCTCGATACAAGTAGATGCAGGAGCTGTTAATCTGAGATTATTTAATTTAATTGCTGCTTGTGACGACTAACAACCGCTTGAGGTAGTAACATCGCCTAACTTTAAGTCGCTAATTTTAGCTGTTCGAATGAAAAAGCATGGAAGAACATCAAATATAGAGGCGTGGTTTGAAAGCATGACCGCTTCCCACTTCAGAATTTGTCGATTTGATTGGGATCAGTTGCTGGGTATGGTCACGAAAATCTTTGCTGATATTTTTCGTGCATGATTGGGGGTGTTTTCTAGAGGTTTTAGGACCAAAACTGGCTTACTCTGTAGAGAGGGTGGTTGGTCATTAGTCCATATAAGGAGCTGGCTTCATGTATTTATGTAGTCTAGCTGCCCGTGTCACATCGTCCTCACATATTTGATGGTTTCTTCGGCCACGTAGTTTGCTTTCCAATATGAAGAAGACTTCTACAATAGATCGTTGATCGACCCTGTCATCCTCCAGCTACTGTCGAACAAGGTTTAATGTGAATACCGATGGATGTTGAGGGCCTCCTTTATGACCTTACTATTTGTTCACTATATCTATCTTTTATTCACCATGAGAAAAGGGAAGCGATCCGCGCCGTTTTCAACTAAATCCGCTCCTGTTAACAGACCTTTTCCTCTTCTAAATTTGCCCCTTTAATTCTCTTTCTCGCTCTCGTCTCTGACTTTCAATTAGGGGTGAGTACCAAACCGTTCAAACAGTTTCGAACTGCTCAAACTAAAACCAATCCGAACCGTCCAAAGATCTTAATGGTTTAGTTTCGCTTTTTCCAAACCGACCTTGGTTCGGTTTGGTTTACGGTTTACATTTTTTAAATCGATTTTAAACCGAACCGACATACCTATGATATGTTAATGTATTTATTGATAATTACACATAGGGTCTAAGCAACTTTAAATAAACAAATCTTGAAAGTTAAAAGAAATGAAAATATTAACAACACTTGAAATAAAAAAAATTTGTGATCAATATCTAGTTTATATTTACTAATTCTTTCTCATTCATCAATGAGAACTTATATATCGAATGAAATAAGATTATATGTAATTTAGAAAAAATATGACTTCAATAAGTAGTGTTTAAAGGAATAACGTCTTTAAGTGAGCAAACCGATCTAAATCGATTAAGTCGAACCATCTAAACAGATCAAACCGAATCGTTCAAACCGATGGTGTTTGGTTTGATTCCGTTTACAATTTTTTAAATAGAGAGGTAACGGTTCGGTTTGCGGTTTGACTCCCAAACCGAACCGTGCTCACCGTTACTTTCAGCCCATATGCCGCGACAAACCCACCTATTGATGGGTGGACCGTGTTGCTCTTGCGATCGACTTTTCTTACGATGGATTCATGTGCACGTAAATGTCTACGGATGGGGGTTGGGATGTTATATGGCCCCAGGAGGATGGTGTGATGTAGCCTTTTCTGTTTCTCAGTTCTGATATACTCACTTCATGCTTATTCCCTTATTTATCTTAGACACTGTGCAAGTTCTGTATGCATGTTGTTTGTGTGCATCACTCGATGGTGCAACGGGAAAATGGAGCCGTTGTATGGTGGCCTTTTACTTTCAGATTCAATAAATTTGGTTTATGAGGTTGAACGATCGGTTGATGAAGATCCAATAAATCTGGCTCTAAGGGAGATTGGTGGTGTGAGGTTATGTAGGAAAAAGAGACGAAGGAACTCGGGGCAAATCTAGGAAATAGTGAGGCAATTGTCCTCAGGGTTGCTGATTTAGCCAAAAAAAGGATGCACAAATAGGTGCACCCCAAAAAAAGGAACTTTGGCGACAAATGAAAATAAGTTTTCTTGATGCATTGGTCTTGAATGTGATCTTACGAGTAAAAATTGCATGGTCCCGGACCGTTGGTACTGACCATCTTGAACTGTTGGATTTCAAGGGGCCTGGTGTGACAAAAGGGGCCAGAAGAGGAATGGTGTTATTTAATAATAAATTTAACAGTTCTAAATGGTCGGGAAAACCTTGTTCGAGCGACCAATGGGGAAAATCAATTTCGAGCCACCAATTTTTTTTTATTTTTTTTTGCGATCTTTTGTAACCCAAATCAAAAGCAGACATAAAAGACTTGTACATTTGTATGTTCAAAGCTAATCGCTGAATAAAGTCATCACGGTTTATGTGTGTCGGTTCATGCAATGACAAATCCTGATTAAAAATGCTTGGTTGCATGTCCGAATCTACAAGTAAATGTTTAAAGAAACCAACATGTCAATTTGCAAAAGAAATGACCAAGAAGTCACCTGATCATCTTCTCGATTTGCTGCTTGCTGTTATGGCTGTGTATAAGATGGATTTCTATCCCAAAAAAGAGACAATCTAATGGATTCTGGATGAACTCATAAAGGTTATGTTGGGTCCCTTGTTATGGTTGAAGAGCTTAATCGAAATAAACTTCATTATAACGTTTGAATGTGACTCAAACTATTGGTCTTTGCCACAAGCTTTGTTATCATCATCTTGAAAAAGTATGTTGGGAAGCCATTAACGTGGTCCATTTTGATGATAATTTATGCTCTATCATGCAGCTCTCTATCACCATTAGGGACTCTGGTTGTTTACCCAACAGCTAAATCTCTTCTGAATCTAGAAAAAGTATTACATTTTCTAAGTTTTCATCAATCATCACCTTTGGACAGAACAGACTCGAATTCTCGTTTAATAAAGCCGAAGGGCAGTGCCGTGTGCTGGAGGTAGCCCAACAACATGTACGAAGCCCTGCGCTTTTTGTTGCACGAGAGAGATTGTCACGACTCCTCTTTCTGAACCTACTTCGCCAACCTCGATCTTGATTCTTTTCCTATGGTAGCTTGGACTTGTAAATATTTTAGAATGCCAATATCGAGAAAATCTTAAGCGTAACGGTGATGTTTATGACGTGATCTGACGGACAGGTACGTCAGACCTAACGAGATGAAGAGATTCTTAGATAGCACGGGGTTAATGAACTATTACATTTTATCTTATTAGGTAGTTGCACCACGTTCCATTTATGTTGCCGTTGCATTCAAGTTTTTTTTTGTCAATATCAAGATCGTTATCAAAGAAAATTCTTGAGATGTTATAGGGAACTGTTTTGGGAAATTAAAGATGCGACAATCCAAGGAAATATTTAAGGGAATGATGATTGTACGAAATCTTAAACTCAAGCAAAGGACGGAATTCAAAGTCTAAAAATCTAAAAAAAAAATTCATTTTGATGTTTGTGAAGGATGATTTCACTTGGCGAGATAAGTGGATGTTCAAGTGAACGTTATTAGTGTATGATGACGAGACAAAATTCTGTCATTTTTGACTTTACAACGGAGTTATAGCAATCAAATTTTCCATTGCAATTCATTAAAATTTCGCAATTGGAAAAACAAGCAACTCTTACGGTCTGCAGACTCGAAATTGCTTCTGCCTTTGAAAAGTCCAATAAATACATTAGAATGTTAGTTCTCGCAGATTTAATGGTTACTTGCGTAATTTTGGCACAATTAAAATCAAATTCTCGCTAACGTAAAAAGTAATTTTGACTTTTGCTTTCTGTTGGTTTAATTATCTATTGATTTCCTTCATTAATTCCGCACCATTTATACTCGTTTAAACTCTCATTTGTCAGTACAAAAATCAGAGACAACCGACTATATTTATAAGCGATAAACGCGGTATAAACAAGCAAACACGAGTGTGAAAATAGACATCCTCTGCTCATAGTATAGTTTGATTATACATCGGCCTCATATCGCTTCTTAAGTACGTCGTGTTAGATATATGCGCTCGTGCGCGTGTGTATAGGTGAATATAATTAAATTAGATTTGAGAATGATATTCCCGCTCCAAAACCAGACCGGGCCACTCTAAAGTGTCTTTTAGAGGCGCTTTTAAACGTCATTTCTTTTAATTATTGGCGACAAATTGTAGTGGACTAGTCTGAGAGTTCCCATAGATTGGGTGGAAGAGCCAAATTTACATGGGCACTAGGAGTTTTCCAGAGAGAAAGAAAGCCACTTTGAATGCACCCCCATCTCATGCAAATTGGATCACGGTTTCTTTTTAGCAATTTGCTCACTGCTTCTATCCCTTTCATGGGAAGCCTTTAGTCACAGGGAACATGCTTATGTGAAAATAGTCTAAATTAAATTTGAAAGTCGGCAGGTTTTTTTGTGAAATTAAGAAAATCAACCCATTCTACTAGTTTCCATACCGTAAATTGTTCCAAAAGTCATGCTTAAATAACTCCTAAGGATATCAAATTGTGGAACATTTCTCTTCCTTTTCCTTTCATTTTGTCGCTAAAATTAATAGTGACAACAAAATGCATTCAGCGATACTTTTCAGTTACAGCAGAGGATCATAGACCGTTGAATATGCGGTTCGACGTAGCATGGGGTTGATGCAAGTACAGGTGACTAGAATTAGATTAGAGTGGGAGGAACACCCAAATAGACACGGACAGCCACTCATGCAAATTCAAGCATGCTGCTGCTTTTGAGCAGTTTGCTAGCTCAACTTTTTCATAGTATGGAAAAGCCTTTAGTCAAAGCCTATGCTCTAACGTTAAAACGATTGTTCTTCTTGTCATAATCTTACCCTTGCTCTTTGGGGTTAAGATTGTTTAACATATTAATTAATATTAATAACTGCCATTCACTCCTATATTAATGCCAAATTCCTTCTCCCCTCTCTCCATTCTTAATTGTACTTCTAAGTTTGAGACAGGGTATACCTTAATATTCCTCAGTAGAAATGAAAGCTTTCTTTCACAAGCCGTATTGGGCAAGCAATGCTCTGGTGCTCTCCCTTTTGTCTGTTCTTCTTTCTCTTCTTTGCACCGGGGAAGCACTTGTGAAGCTGCCGAAGAACGTGACGGTTCCGGCGGTCATCTTGTTCGGAGACTCGATCGTTGATCAGGGTGCCAACAACAACCTCAGGACGCTGATCAAGTGCAACTTTGCGCCGTACGGCCAGGATTTTAAGGGTGGAGTGCCAACTGGGAGGTTCAGCAATGGCAAGACACCGCCAGATTTGATAGGTATCTTGCCTATGAACTCTCATACACACCACATGGGTTCCCAACCAAGAACAACTCTCTTCTTCTCCAAATCTAGTGACTCTTTTGGTACTGCGAGAGTGGAATGAGACATCATTTAGACGAAATACATGTTCATCTTGACACTTGCTCCCGTTTTATGATTTGGATCAAGAGTTACACACCACGTCAAGTCACGAGAGTCTCTAACTCTCATTGAAGTTTGTGATCATCAGCAACGTAGGAAGCACCGTCTTCTACTAGTAGTTGGAGACATATTTACCCGCTAAGGTGGAAATAGCATTGTTTTCTTCATACCATGGCAGTAATAACCAGAGGGGGGATGTTAAATTCCACGCCTTTACACACTTTTTCACTCTTCTGTCGCTAAGGTGCATGTTAGTGTCAAGTCTTAAACTTTTAGCGCAAAACAAGTCGGAAGAGTAGCATATCAAGGGTGGAAATGGCTTTCTTTGAAACTTTATCTCTCCCAAATTTAACCCGAAAAAATTCTTTTTCCTAGAGCTAGGTGGTCAACCACCTTAATTGATCAAGAGTAGATTGATCCACCCTCACGGAGGGGGTCGCTGGTGACAATATTTTGATTTTTTTTGTCGTTCATTTGGTTGCCTACTGAGTCACACCCACACCCAGAAAAAAAATGACTTTCTTGAAGTGCTCAAGGATGTTGAGGCTCATTTCCGAGGATATAGATTCTCTACCATTTGTGCTTTTTAGGACTCTTTTGCTACGTGAAAACATGATTTTTCGATAAAAAGAACCGTCACCTTTAGTGTTTCATTTCAATCTCACTTTACGACAAGAGTTTGACAACATGTCATTCGTCTCTTACAATTTTGACATCTTAGCTGCGATGCACGATATCTTCCTGATGTAGGCGAGGATCGATTTTGACCAATTTCTCATGTCTGGCCAAGTTAATAAAGACTTTTGGGTTCGTAGCTTACAGTATTCGGCACACAGACTAAATTCTCTATGTTCTGGGCTTTGTTTTGCAAGTCCAAACCTTCACTGGGCTTGTTTGGTCCAATGAAAAGGCAATTTTTGGGAGATTATAGATGTCCTCCAATGTCTCACCAGCCTATGTTTTCCCTTTTCTTTTCTATTTCGAACATGAGATTCTCGTTTTCTAACTCACATATTCATTCTTCTTTTCCAGCTGAAGAATTAGGCATAAAAGAGCTAGTGCCAGCATACTTAGACTCGAATACCAAAGACGAAGATCTCCGTACGGGTGTAAGCTTTGCTTCAGGAGGTTCAGGATATGACCCCCAAACACCTAAGTTGGTGGTATAGACACATTCTACCTTGTGCAGTATCTTTTTGTGTACATCTAATCTTCATCCGAACTAATGTTTGCGCTTTTTCGATCAAATGCATATCCATGGATAAATATAGTCAGTTTTATCGCTAGCGGATCAGCTAAAAATGTTCAACGAATACATTGGAAAGCTCAAAGGGCTGGTTGGAGAAGAGGAAACAAGCAACATTTTGGCCAACAGCTTATTCCTACTGGTATCAGGCAATAATGACCTTGCCAATACTTATTATACCATCGGTTTAAGAAGATTACAGTATGATTTACCTTCTTATGCTGATCTTATGGTGGCCTCAGCTTCGAACTTTATACAGGTATATCAAGCTCGTCTCTTTGCTTATATTCGTTCAAGTCTCATTTATGATTTAAAGGGAGTTGCTTTCGACTCCCCTTTGGTTTAGGTCTGCTTAAAAGAATTTCAAGTGCAGCGTATCAACAAAGGGAAATAAGGGTAAGAGGACAAACCAATTTTTATGCTATTTGGTGTTATAGGACCTCAATCTATACCTTATTATGCTGCAAGTTATTTGGTGTTATAGGACCTCAATCTATAACTTATGATGCTGCAATATGAACACTGTTGGAGGGCTCAAACTACTACTCTTCGGTGCTTAATTCAGGGTGTCCCACTTTACCAAATCGCATGAGAATTGATGTATCGCCTTGATTTTGAATGCTTTTTCATTGCGATTTGTGTCCTCTCGGATGACGGAGGAAATTAATCTAATCTTTGTTCCTACTCTTACGGCACTTTTGCAATATGTTATTAATTCTCTACCTTGTGGAGTTCCCCTCAACTCTAGAGTAGCTGGATTAGACATTGATCACGACAGAGTGACTAACTGTTCTTGGTGTATGGCGTAATATGCAGGAGATATACAAACTTGGGGCTCGAAGGATTGGCGTTTTTAGTGCGCCGCCAATAGGGTGCTTGCCAGCACAGAGAACTCTGGCTGGCGGCGCACTCAGAGTTTGCGTTGAGGATCACAACCAGGGAGCACAAATGTACAACATGAAATTGTCTTCTGAGATTGATTCCCTAGACAACAGCCTGTCTCAAGCCAAGGTTGTATACATTGACATCTACAATTCGCTGCTTGATATTATCAAAAACCCTCAAAGTTATGGCCTTGATGTAGTGGATAGGGGCTGCTGTGGTTCTGGAATCGTAGAGGTTGCAATTTTATGTAACCATGCGACCCCGACATGTCTAGACAACTCTAAATATCTCTTTTGGGACAGTTTCCATCCCACGGAGAAAGGGTACAGGCTCCTAGTTGGTCAGATCATCCCAAAATACGTTAACAGCTTTTTCTGAGACTATTTATCAATTAAAATGATCTCATTTTCCTTTCTTGGGGTTGCTGTTATTGCAAAGTTGGTGCAATCGTGAAGTGCTGCATATGATTTTGATAAGAGGTTCATTACTTGGATATACAACGCGAGCTCGTTGATGTCGCAGTTTATAGCCAAGGAAGAACGTTTGCTACAACCAAAGAAGATACAATCACCCATTCGGTGAAATGTTTTCTTGTCCGTGCTGTGATGTTACATTCATGTGCAAAAATTTATCATTTAGGTAAAAGTGAGAATTTCGTGTATGCTGAGTACCAATGTTTATTAAACGCTGTATTGTCTATGATAGGTTTTCACATGTTCAGCTAGAGCGTGTAGTAATGCAGATGGATTTTCCTCCAAATCAGTGTAAAAAAATAGGGACTTAAGCTGTGATTGTTAACTTCCATTTAATGGGTGCATGCAGTTGCCTGTTGCCTTAGCTTGTTGCATTTAATTACACCATCATAAAAGCTGAAATGACCCAATCTTCATTGTTATTCAAGCTACAGAAATTGCAAGTTGCAGGATTGTTAGATCATCCACCAAATTAGGTAATAGGCTGATGAAGCCACTGGTAGATTTAGTAAGAAATGCACTTTGAAGCAGAATTGATGCATCCTCGCTTCCTAGTTTCTTTATAGCTACAACAGTATGGGTCTATATTATCCTCATAATAAAGACCTGGCCATCACATCCTCTGCGTGCAGCACACACGGCACTTAAATTCCAGGATCAGTATCCCATGCTCTCCAGCAATATTATAAGCTCTTCTTTTGTGCACTTTCAAGCACTAACTTCACGAAAGGAGACATAAACGTGCAGTTCTGGAAGAAAAGAAATCAAAAGAAAACTAAGGTTCTTTCCACACTTAAATTCTTCGACTCCCTTCTGTAAGCAATAAAAGCAGCTGAAAACCAACCATGACAGGCAAGAACTGTATCCTCTTGTTCTGTATAAGTTGGAGGACTCTTGCAGAGAGTTTAGCTCCACCACCATAATGCAGTTCTTCTCCTCCTTGTCTATCTATGCCATTCTGGTTTTCCTCCTTTTGTGCACTAATGGTACCCGAGCAGCTATAAAGCTACCCAGAAGCAAAACGATTCCGGCTGTGATTATGTTTGGAGATTCCATAGTTGATACAGGGAACAACAGCTATATCGAAACCATTTTCAAAGTCAACTATCCTCCTTACGGCAAGGATTTCATGGGAGGGAAACCAACCGGAAGTTTTTGTGATGGAAAAGTTCCCTCCGACTTGTTAGGTAGGCTTTCAAGTTTCAACTCTCTGAAACCTGTGACACTTCATATAGTTGTTCGCTAATCTAGAAAAGCTGAGTAAGTTTGGCCATTCCCGTGACACTACTTGTAGCGCATTTTTCACTTTTGCAGTGGAAGAATTGGGAATAAAACAGCTGTTGCCACCGTATCTTGACCCGACTCTCCAGGCTAAGGATCTAAGAGCAGGGTTGAACTTTGCCTCAGGGGGTGCAGGATTTGATCCTCTAACATACGAGCTAGCGGTTACACTTTTTCTTTTTCATTTTTCTCCATTTACTTGGATTTCAAAATTAAGCTATCAAATTCCTTTAACTACATTATTTTTTGGCTAAATGTTGAACAGAAAGTTATATCGTTATCAGATCAGTTAGACTTGTACAAGGAATTTCTAGCTAGGCTGAAAGAGTTGGTTGGGGAAGACATTACAAGTACAATTGTAAGCAACAGTCTGTACATAGTGGTAGTAGGCAGCAATGACATAACTAACACCTATTACAACAACCCTCTCCAGAGTTTGCACTTTGATTTTTCTTCTTACACGGATCTTATGCTCGATTCAGCGTCGGTTTTCGCACAGGTAAACCATTTACCATGACGTTTTCCTCAAACTACCTCAATTCAAAGTTAGGAAACAAAGTGACTTGTATTGAACTGTTCATCATTTTTCCTATGAAGGCATTGCACAATTTGGGTGGACGAAGAATTGGTCTTTTTGGTGTGTCGCCCATAGGATGTTTGCCGTCCCAGAGAACTTTGGCAGGAGGAGCGCTAAGAAACTGCGCAGAAAATTACAATCAACTATCACAGCCGTTCAACAAGAAGTTGTCGGCACAGTTGAACTTTCTTAATGCCAATCTTCCTCAAGCAAGGATGGTTTACGTTGGTGCATTCAGTCTTCCACTTGAGCTCATTAACAGCCCCACAAAATATGGTGAAATCATCACTCTTTCCATTTCTAAACTCTGAAACCTAGACATTGTCTCGCCTTACGTTTCAACTTTGTGCTTGTTCGTGATGGCTGGTTTTGAAGTTGCCAATAAGGGGTGCTGTGGCACGGGCATTATAGAAGTAGCGTTCTTGTGCACGTACACATGCACAGACGTCTCAGATTACGTATTTTGGGACGGTTTTCATCTCACAGAAAAGGCGTGCAGAGTTCTAGTCGATCAATTTCTCAAGAAAGAACTCAACAGCTTCCTCTTTTGAGAGCTCACGTTGCCGATTTCGCTGACCCTGCATCATATTTGTCCTCCCAAATAAGCTCCACATTGGCTCTCGGAGAACTTCCACTCAAAACTACAGGATACTCATTAGTTCATATACAATGGTTGTAGGAAAGATTGTACTGACATGTTACCTATTACTCCATTTCCTAACAACGTTGTCGAGTATAGCTGGAAAATTGTTTCGGATGTTTTACTCAAATGAAATACCATTAGTACTCGACTTATGTGAAAAGAGCAATTTCAAAGGTAGATTTGCAGCAGGACGAGAAGAGCGGGGCGCAGAAGTACAGGGTTAAGCGGCTGCCCGGAAGTGGCAGCCAGACCATGGATGTTCTCTGCCAGGTGTGATGGAAAACTGTTTTTCTGTTCACTTATTCTGACACAATTACAAGATGTGAAGTACGGTTCTGGTTTACCTCTCTTATATGGTTCTCTCTATTGCTGGCAATTTGCAGAGCACGCTGAATTCATTTTCTGTGTAATTCAGGCAATTGATTCATCTATCTTTGCCTTCTGGTCGAAAAGCTCCGTGGACATTGATCCAAGACGTAACAGACTGCAGTCGAATAGTTATACAACAAACACCATTTTGGAAACAGTGACCGCCGCTACTGTTCAGGTTATTTTTATTGCAAATCAACTATACAAGTATCACAGCATTCCCTTTGTAGCTTTTTTGAGTCTCGAAGTATTTGTGTTTGGTATATCGGGAACCAGGGAAAGCAAAGAGCATAAGGAAATTCTATTTCCACCATTTTATGTGCTTTTTCATTCCATTTTTTGTCGCTACAAATGTTTTTGTGTTGACCTTATAGCGACAAGCAAGGTTTGAACTAAGGTGGGGTGGAAATGCCCTCTTCCATGAACGTATATGTAAGAGAGAGTTCAAACCGTTTCCTGGCGAACGCCCCCCACTCTCTTCTTGAAATGGTTTATGAGAAATATTCATATATCAGGAAGCGGGTGGTAATGAATAGAGAAAAGTGCATGTTAGTAGTTCCAATGTGATTCCGTTCTTGCCAAATAAAAGTATGAAGGAAACAGCTATTGCCTTATCTAATTATGACATATTTCGACTCCCCGTAAAAGTTTCCATGGGCAGCAAAAGATTTATTTTTTAAGTTTCATTTCATTGCATAATCTGATCCCAACCTACCCGAGATCAATGCCCCGTGCTCTTTTGTTCGTGGATACATATCCATCGAGTACATCATCGCATTGCCCGACTTTGTTTATCGAGTCATGGACTCGAATCGTACGTGCAAGTGTAGGCACATAATTTGTTCTATGTATTGATTTACTTGTTTGCTTAGTGGTGATCAGTGATTTTGTAATGGATTACAGCTTAAAGAGATGCGTGGAAGAAGCTGGCCTTCTGATTCTTGTAAGGGTATTGAACCGCCTACTGAGAAGAAGAAGAAAGGTTTGGGTGACTGGATGAACATGATAAAGCCTGTCAATGCAGAGAAAGATCACTGGGTAATACTTCCTCCGGTCCTTAAAATATCGATCACTTTTACTTTGCACGTATATTAAGAATTTTGATTATGTATCGTGTGTTTTTCTCATTTTATCTTTTAGAGAGAGGGGAGAAGAGAGTGAGTCATGAAAGAGAAAATTAGTTGATAGAGTGTCAAATGTAGAGAGAGAAATAGAATAAAAAAAATGTAAAGTAGTGAGTCAGGAGGTAGAAAATAAATTGATTGAGAATTAAATGTGTAGAGAGAAATATAATTAAAAAAATATTAATTGGGTACCTAAAGAATTTTTCTTAATTTAGAAGTCATCAATTTTTATAGGACGACCTAAAAAGGAACGATGATCAATTATTAATGAACGGATGGAGTAACTAATAATGGAACTCTTTTACATATTTTATCGGTTTGCTGGATATTTTTGTTATTACTAGTAAGGATTACGTGCTTTGTACGTTAAAATAGTGATTCGAAGCAAAAATGTTATAGATATTAGTAAAAAAATACAATTAAAATTCATTAGTATAACTACTTTTAACTAAACCACAATAAGTAAATCAATTGTGAATAACTAATCAAAGGCTCGAAGTATGAAAAGTTCATTATGAAAAATATGGTCTTACTTTCAAATGCGGATAGCTAATGCCAATTACCAACGATGTTCATCACTACATATCATAGTTATTTTTTTTGTCACAAGTTATCACTAAAGAGAATCCTAACTATTCCATATTACATCTTGTTTCAATATACACTACCATTATATTTAATTTCAAATATCATCTACAAGTACTTAAATATTCTTATCAATCGCTATACATTTGGCATTGTAGTAAAGTGTTTTAGAGACAATTTGACACACATATTTAATGTGAAGTGTATATATTGGAGTTATACAATCTCTTATAATATAATTCTATGACATGTATATAACTTAGGAAGTGTGAGATAACAGGTAGAAAGTGAGAAGAAGTTTGAATCGTAATTAAGATTAACAAAAGTTCAAAATTCGTGCCCAAAAATGATTATAAAAAGTTAAGTGTCTGATGAAAAGGAGTTGGGATTAAATATATGCATGACAAATTTTTTAGAACAAAGGACTTGGAAGTTTAAATGTTGTATTAAAAGCAAGAACTAAATGAACTACCTAGCACGACGCATATAAAAATTGAATTGCTTAGGCAACAAATATAATAATTGTAACTTTCAAAAATCCTGCTAAATTTTTTACCGTTCACTTTTAAACCGTCATTTAGGACTTCCCTTTTTCCGGCAAGCATATCCAATAAAGTTGAAAATATCATCATTTAGGACTTTAGTTCGTCTATTATCCATCTTGTTTGCATAGAATGACTATTACTTGTAGCAATGACAATGGCCGTTGGAGGTCGAAATATCCCCTTTAATTTATTTCCTTTTCGTAATGATTCAATCCTATTCAAATTTTTATGTATCTCTTATTTAAAAGTTGAAGTACAGAGCAAGTCCTTTTTTGATTTTTTTATAGTTAAAATTCTAAATTTTGAGTACAGTTTGTCTAAAGTCATGCTTTCTTAGTGTTATTTTCTTTTTTTCTCTTAAATAATTTATAGTATACTCTAAAACTTTTTTTGTAGTGTACTCTAAAGCTCTCTTTAACTAACATAACCTTGTTAATCATAGTAATACATATTAGGCTATTAATTTTGTCATGCATGTATTTCAGCATATATTTACTACAAGATTTTTACTTTTAGCACACATTATTTATATGATAATCATATACTCCATGCAATTATCTGAAAAGCCAATATGGTACTACGTCAATAAATTTAGTTTGCAGCACATGCAAGAATTAGTAGATGTAATAGCCGGTCCACCTTTAAAAAAATAAAATAAAAACATAACTGGGCTTAAGAACGGTCTTCTGAGGAGTACGTAGTAGAATTAGTTTTAAGTTAAGTTTTGACATGATTTTTTTTAAGGTGAGCAGAGACTTATACGATGGGGCTTGATCCATACCCATTTTGATTATTTTTTTTATCACTAAAGGATGTATTAGTAAACTTTTAACCTCTTTAGTGACAAAATATTTAAATTTAGCCTATAACGTTGTAATTAATTACCAAATTGCTCGAAATTCTGATAGGTTTTAAATATATAAAAGAATGAAAAAGAAAATTTTAATAACATGATCTTGATGATTATACATGCATCACTCTTATAGGATTTAAACTTGTAAATGACATGTTTTCGGTGTTCATTAATTGCGGAGATGGATGTGGTAGTGTGTCCTTAAGTTTATGCAGTTGAGTATGTTATTACACTTGCAAATTATATATTTTTTGTTCAACTCCAGCTTACTAAGTATTAAACTATTAAAAAAATTTCTTACAGATATTTTTTAATAAGACGCAAATAGAACTCATCCGCAATTTCAAGTTCAGGATAACTTGATTCAATGCAAGTTGTTTGTATCTAAAAATTATGTGACTTAATTGTTTACAAGTTTGTGTTTGTAACAAGTCTATGTATGAAAAAAAGGTTGAAACTTCTTAATATAAATATATAAATGAAGCAGTTTTTAATAAAAAAATTTAACAAAAAGTCAAAAAGAAAATCTAATTTTAACAAACTCTAAAATTCAAACATGAAAGAAAGTTAAAAAAAAAAACAGTTTTAATTTTATAAAACTCTCAAAGTCAAAAAGGATTTTTAGAGAAAAAGGCTTCATTGTATGCTGAAAGTCAAAAACATCTTTAATTTATAATCAACTCTAATTTATATAGAAAGGGCATCTTAAGCAATACAATTTTTTTTTTAAAAAGTGAGTTTTCAAGGAAAAAAAATGTTTAGTCATTTAATCCTCTAGGATCATACTTATATGGTGTAGATTCACACCCGTTTTCATTAAATTCATACTATCTTGTCACTTAAGGATGCATTAAATGAATGTTCAACCTCTCTAACGACAAAATATTGAAATTTAGCTACATATGTTGTAGTTTTAGCTTCACCCCTTTTAAAAGTCAAAATAATCATTTATTTTTGTAAGATAAATTACACACGACACTCCTGAAGTCTACCCGAAACTATACACGACACATATTAGGTATTTTTATTACTCCCTACCCCCAGTGCTTTGTCATTCTATTACATAAAACTCACGAACTGTCAAGAAAAATTAGGGCACCAACATAAATTTATTACGATATACAAAAAATGCCCTTAGGTCTTCATTTTTTTTCTTACCAGCCAAAGCTTAGCCACCACAGCCGAAGGCCTCGACCAATCACTGTGCATCATGGAGACCTTCACTGCCCATCACCGCCAACACCCAGCTCAGCCCAGCCACCACGAACCACCTCTACCCACTACACCACCCCTATCATTTCCCGACCACCACCCCTTAAATAAATTCCACCACCACCGATCTTCAACCACAATGCCACAACTCCCCACCCCCGCTATTCATTTTCACCACCTACCACCAATACTGATATTCACGCAATCACCGCCAAGCCCACTTTACGAATCTATCGATCTGTAACCACCTTACAACCATCCTAAGATAATTGCTTCTTTTTATAAAACACACACACCCACGAACGAACGCACCCACGCACACAAAGATCCATCCAAAAGTAAATTTCAACTATGGAGTTTTTGTTCCTTCACCTGCCTGAAGCCGATCAAAGTGGATCTTGTAATGGTAATTGGGTTGTAGATCTGACAGTAATGGTTTGGCTTTTGGTGGTGGTGGCTGGACAATGGGGGAGAGGGGGATGACAGCGATGCCGTGATAGTTTGCTGTGTGTGTGTGTGTGTGAGAGAGAGAGAGAGAGAGAGAGAGAGAGAGAGAGATCAGCGATGTATAGCTGGGGGTAGGTGCGTTGGATGGCGTTTAGAGGAGGGGTGACAAATTGGGTGAATTTATCTGTTATGAAGGGTATTATCTTATTTTCATTGATTTCATTAACTCTGTTAACTGAAAATAAAAATATATAATTTAGTGTAAAAAATACTTAGTAGGCGTCGTGTGTAGTTTTAGATAAACCTCAAGAGTGTTATGTGTAATAGATTACCCATTTTTGTAAACTTTAAAAAAAAGAATGTTTAGCCCTTTAACCCATTGGGATCATTTTTGTATGGAATTCTGAGTTACAGTGGAACATACAGAGATAATAACTATGTGAAGAAATGTTATCATGCAAATAAGAATATTTTACTATCTTGAATACAAATTTAGGAGTATCTATTTGGGATGAACCTAAATTATAATTAGAGCAGAATGGTTCGATCCAGTGCTTCTTAGAAGTCATGATTATATGTGCATTTAAAAAAAATCTAGAAAACTGCACTTTTATGATAGTTTCCTTACACCAATACATTTGTATTCAAAATATACAAATAAAGTTCAATTTAACAATAACTTCAATATATCAATATGTTTGTATTAAAATTTATATATACATGCACAATAATCGAAAGGCTATAAAACAAACTTTAACTCTTACCCGGATTGTAGGAACGTGCATAATGACAATTAATAGTCGCTAAATATTTTTAGTGATCTTTCTTCTAATACTTTCACCAACAATTATTAGTAGTACTTTTTTAGCGTCACAAAATAAAAGTTACTATAAAATTTATAGACGATTAATTATCGCTATATAGGGGGTATAAAGAAGATTCTTCCAACCGGAGTAGCAGTCAAATTTTTTTTCCATAACTAAATTGAAACACATGGCATGTCGCATAATTTACCATAATTTACTAAAGTCGCAATGGATTATGACTCCGCACTGAAGTTGATGATTTCATTTTACAGGTTCCAAGTCGGATGGATCTGGTAGGCGGATGAAAGAGGTTGCCTGTCCTACTTAGGGCTCTAAATAAATCGAGTTGTTCATGAACTGATCGTGGTTCGTTCCCCAAAGAACTCGCTCATGTTCGTTTGTATAATATACGAACCGAACATGAACAAAATATTAGAGCTCGTTTATTAAATGAACTGAGCATGAACATTTAAAAGTGTTCACGAATGTGTTCATGAACAGCTCGTCTGGATAATAACTTAATTATAAATGTTCAAAACTCAAAGGTCATATTACTTAATTATAGTACAAATTAGTTTAAACTTAAAAGTCTAAAATCACTTAGACAATTGGATCAAGTAAGGTGTAGTTCTGGTTTGAAATAATTATTTTGAACGATAATACGAGTTTTCAATTTCGAGTTCGGTTCATACAAATAAACGAATGAACTCGAGCCGAACACGAGTTTTGTTAAACGAACCGCAAATTTAGTTCAAACAAAAATTTAAAGATTAAACGAACATGAACATCGCCTGAAACTAAACAAACGAGTTTAAACGTATTTATGTTCCACTCGAACCCAATTCGTATACGGCCCTAGTCCTACTCGTACGGTCCATTTGGAGGTTTGAAACTCTTGCCTCTCTGAATAACTTCAAATTACTTGACAGTGCCCATTTTGGCACCTCTTGTTATGACCAGTATCTTGCTGCCAAATCATTAATTATTTGGCTGATTGATGACTATTCTTGCCGGTTCAAGTTCCCAGCTCGGGTTCTGAGACAATAGAGTGCGGGGTTTGCCGGCATCCATTTCTTGTAAGTGCTCACTGACGTTGTTGACATGAGCTGAAATTGGGGATCACGTGAATTACGGAGAGGAATTACAGGGATTATACATTCCTAAAATATTGGCAAAATCATGTTTGTAAAAGCTGTAAAATTTCTTGTTTCTTTTCCATACTTAACCAAGCTGCTCATGCTATAAAGCAGCTTCCATGTATACCAAATGAAACAGAAAAAAGAAATACCATTTCTTTCATGGTATCAGAGCAGAGGTCCTAGGACTTTCAGACTCTTTTTTTCTGTAAAACAGCAGAAAGAAAAAAGTGGGAGAAACAAGAGAGCTGAGAGAATGGGAGAGAGAACTCCATCCACCGGAAATTCTGAAATAGGAGCAGAGAATTCTCTTCTTGCAGACTTGACATCCAGATTATCTCAAATAATGAATCAGACTCCAACGGCAGCAACCCAGGAGACACTTGCGGCACCGATTGGCATCAAGCTAGATGATACAAACTACGGACTTTGGTCCCAGGTTGTTGAGATGTATATCTCGGGCAAAGACAAGCTGGGATACATAAATGGAGATCTTCCACAGCCACAAGAGACAGATCCTAGTTTCAGAAAATGGAGGACTGAAAACGCAGTGGTGAAGAGTTGGCTAATCAACTCCATGGATCCAAAACTAATTAGCAATTACATTCGATTTCCAACGGCAAAAGCGGTTTGGGATGCAATTGCTACAACGTATTTTGACGGGGCTGACACTTCACAAGTCTATGATCTCAAACGAAAAGTGACAAGGATGAGGCAAGGTGAAGGATCTATCGAGACATATTACAACAACCTTCAAGGCTTGTGGCGAGAAATCGATTTTCGACGACCAAATCCAATGAAATGCGAATTTGATATAGAGAAATATAACTCTATTTTATAGGAAGATAGAGTTTATACTTTTTTAGACGGGCTAGATGATCGACTTGATAACATCCGAGGAGATGTGCTTCAGCTTAAACCGTTTCCCACGGTTGAGCAAGCATATGCACATGTTCGCCGAGAAGATTTAAGACAATCAGTGATGTTAACAAAAGATGATATTGTGCATAGTGCAGTCATGATCTCAAAGGGACAAAAGTCACAGCAACAACCTTCACTTCAGCTGGCTTCAAATGGAAAACAGAATTTTTCAACAAAACCAAAATCGCAAGGAGAAGAAGTGGGCTGCACACATTGCGGACAACCGAAACACACCAGGGACACTTGCTTTAAGCTACATGGATATCCTGAATGGTGGCATGACCTTAAAGCAAAAAAGAAACGTGACGTTGGTCGGGCTGCTCTTATGAATACCGGAGACACTTCTGCTGCCGCATATACAGAGCCACAGTTGTCCCTCATACCACAACAAGGAGTACTACCGGCTACTGCAAATACAACACGGGCCTTAGATAATCCAGGTAACATAAGTTGGATTATTGATTCAGGAGCTACAGATCATATGACGTTTGATGCACACGATTTTATTGAAACAAGCCAACAAAAAAGGATATGCATTGCAAATGCCAATGGGGTAACATATCCGGTCACAGGGGCTGGAAAAGTAGCACTCTCGCCATCTTTTACACTTTCGAATACTCTGCTAGTTCCATCCCTTTCTAATAAACTACTATCTATTGGACAAGTCACTGAAGAATTGAACTGTTGCGCACTAATGTATCCAAAGTTTTGCTTGTTTCAGGATCTTCGCAACAAGAAGATTATTGGTCGTGGTACTAAACGAGAAGGGCTGTACTACATGGATGATCTGAGTATTGGACAGACAAATACTGCACATGGAACCAATGACAAGGAAAGACAAATCTGGTTATGGCATTATCGACTGGGACATCCATCTTTTTCGTACTTAAAGCATCTCTTTCCAAGTTTGTTTTTGGACTCACATGAATCTTTATTTCGCTGTGAAACTTGCATTCTGGCTAAGAGTCATCGTGTTCCTTATCCTATAAGCTTTGAAAATTGTGAGAAACCTTTCATGTTAGTACACTCGGATGTTTGGGGGCCGGCTCCGATCATGATTTCTTCTGGCATTAGGTGGTTTATGTTATTCGTGGATGATTGTACACGCATGACTTGGCTCTATTTGATGAAGAATAAGAGTGAACTTTTCGGTATTTTTCGCTCTTTTCACAAAATGGTCAAAACTCAATTTTCCACTGACATTCAGATTCTTCGATCGGATAATGGTGGCGAATATAGTAAAAATGAAATGCAACAATACTTTCAAGAACATGGCATATTTCATGAAACTAGTTGCACAGATACTCCACAACAAAACGGAGTTGCGGAACGGAAGAATAGGCATGTCCTTGAGACAACACGAGCACTTTTGACAGAAGCACATGTACCCCAAAGATATTGGACAGATGCAGTTGTGGCCTCTATGTATTTAATCAACCGAATGCCATCTCGAGTATTGAACTTTAAGACTCCTTTACAAACTCTTGCTCATTATAGACCGCTGCCTTCAGTCTTGACGCTTCCACCCCGAATATTTGGTTGTGTAGCATATGTGCACATTCATAAAACACAATGAACCAAACTTGATCCATGTGCTGTTAGGTGCATTTTCCTTGGATACGGGAACCATAAAAAGGGCTACAGGTGTTATGATCCCTCGACTAGGCGCCTCTATACCACAATGGATGTCACCTTTCTAGAATCTGAAATGTTCTTTTCAAAATCAAATTACCATTCTTCTCTTCAGGGGGAGAAAGTTTGTGAAGAGCAGAATATGTGGGAAGGATGGCCGGGTTTTGACAGTACAACACCAGCACAATGTGAAGAAGTTACTATTGATGCGAATAAGGCAGCCCAGTTACTATCACAGGATGCACCCAAAACTCAATCAGGAGTAATGAAAGATGATGTGACCGGTTCAATTTGCGGTCAAGAGCAGTCTATACAATCTACTGAAGAAGAGCATACTTTAGATTCTCATGTCCTTCCCAACTCTGAGGTACATACTTTAGATTCTCATGTTGACGCAACTCTTAATGAATCTGTTGGCTATAAATTACCTTTCAGGCATAATCGTGGCAAGCCACCAAGCCGATATTCTCCAGACCATAAGGGAAATAGGACGAGGTACCCTATTGCCAACTATGTCTGTACAAAACGCTTGTCAGATCCACTTAAAGCCTTTGTACACAAGGTATCCTCAGAACACATTCCAAACTCGGTACATGAGGCCTTAAGCAACTCAAAATGGATCCAAGCGATAAATGAAGAAATGACAGCACTAGAAAATATGAACACATGGAGACTGGTGCCGCTACCTGAAGGAAAAAAACTATTGGGTGCAAGTGGGTGTTTTCCATCAAGTACAAGGCAGATGGATCAATAGATCGGTATAAAGCAAGACTTGTAGCAAAGGGATACACTCAGTCTTATGGTATAGATTACAAAGAAACTTTTTCTCCAGTCGCGAAGTTAAATACAGTCAGGGTGCTACTATCTTTTGCAGCTAACTTAGACTGGCCACTACATCAGTTCGATGTGAAAAATGCTTTTCTACATGGAGATCTCGAAGAAGAAGTTTATATGGATATTCCACCTGGTTTTATGAGTTCTCAAGAAGGAACTGTGTGCAAGTTACATAAGGCGCTCTATGGCTTAAAACAGTCCCCAAGAGCATGGTTTGAACACTTCAGCTTGGCCATGAAGAAGCACGGCTTTAAGCAAAGCAATGCTGACCACACCTTGTTCTTAAAACATCGAGAAGGTATGGTGACAGCCTTAATCATTTATGTTGATGATATGATAATCACAGGGGATGACGAGCAGGAGATTACAAGCTTGCAAGAGTATTTAGCAACTGAGTTTGAAATGAAGAACCTCGGGGGACTCAAATATTTCTTGGGAATAGAAGTTTCTCGCTCTACGCAAGGAATCTTCCTCTCACAGAGAAAATATGTTTTGGACTTGTTAGCTGAAACAGGGATGCTTGAATGTAAACCAGCTGACACTCCTATAGTTCAAAATCATGGACTAAGAGAACATCAAGCCCAGATTCCCACAAATAAGGAGAGGTATCAACGACTTGTAGGCAAGTTAATCTACTTGTCGCATACAAGACCAGATATTGCATTTGCTGTCAGCCTAGTTAGCCAATTTATGCACAATCCAAGTAAAGATCATATGAACGCTATAATCCGGATTTTACAATACTTAAAGTCCTCTCCTGGGAAGGGACTCATGTTCAGAAAACACCACCACTTGGATATTGATGGGTATACAGATGCAGATTGGGCAGGAAATGCCACTGATAGGAGATCAACGTCAGGATACTTCATATTCGTAGGGGGAAATTTAGTCACTTGGAGAAGTAAGAAGCAGAATGTAGTTGCTCTTTCTAGTGCGGAAGCCGAGTTTAGAGGCATGGCTAAAGGACTATGTGAACTACTTTGGCTAAAAGGATTATTGGCAGAGATTGGTTATTCATCAAAGTCATCTATGAACATGTTTTGCGATAACAAATTAGCAATACAGATTGCTGAAAATCCAGTTCAACATGATCGTACAAAGCATGTAGAAGTGGATCGGCATTTTATCAAGGAGAAGCTCGAAGCAAAGATAATACGTTTCCCTTTTGTGAAATCAGAAGAGCAGTTGGCGGACATCCTCACAAAAGCAGTTTCAAGCAAAGTCTTCCATAACTCTCTTGACAAGTTGGACATTAGAGATATCTATGCACCAACTTGAGGGGGAGTGTTGACATGAGCTGAAATTGGTGATCACGTGAATTACGGAGAGGAATTACAGGGATTATACATTCCTAAAATATTGGCAAAATCATGTTTGTAAAAGCTGTAAAATTTCTTGATTCTTTTCCATACTTAACCAAGCTGCTCATGCTATAAAGCAGCTTCCATGTATACCAAATGAAACAGAAAAAAGAAATACCATTTCTTTCAACGTGGGCATATTCCTTTAATAAAAATTGATTATACATGGTTTCGTATTTTGCATTATCTAATTATTTTAACTTATTTAGATCAATGTCAGCTGGTTTTGCTTTGTAAACCGGGTTTGTGCTTTCCTAAATTTGATTGATGTATATTCTTTTTATCTGGGAAGAGAAGTCCCATTGTACAAAACCGAGATTCCATTGAATTGTGCGGATGTTGGCGTCCCCTGCCTCCCTCCCTCCCTCCCTCTCACTTACACAGGCTCACAGCAAAAAAGATGGACTTGTCAATGTTTATGGCTTTCATAGTCCTCCTTTCTGGCAGTCCTGTCTATTTGCTGTTAGGAAAGCACCTTTACTTAAAATTAGAGGCGATAGGGAGCTACAAGAGTGAACCGTAGTGTCTTCATTAATGTTTTTCAGTTCACCCTTGAGCCTCTTTTTAGGTAGTACTCGATCCATCTCCATGGGTTGTGCATGCATCTATAAGGAGTTGAGCAGTTACTAGATTCCTATTTTAGCACACTCTAGGCATTATCGAGAGCTTAGGGAGATATATAGCATCCATAACTAGAATTGAAGTTGCCTTGTATATGATAGAACCTACTTCACTTTTGACTGTAACTTTGGTTTATATGACGAGCAAAAGTTTTTGAATAAATTTTACGAGTTGACAACCCCATATTGTAATGAATAACATTTAGCACCAATCCTTGTTTATTAAAAAAATACTGCTACGCTGGACACCTAGGCTAATTTCGAGGCTAGAATGCTCGTTACAAGTAGATGCAGGAGCTGTTCATCTGAGATTATTTAGTTTAATTGCTGCTTGTGACGACTAACAACCGCTTGAGGTAGTAACATCGTCCAACTCTAAGTTGGCAGTTTTAACTGTTCCAATGAAAAAGCATGGAAGAACATCGAATGTAGATGTGTGGTTCTAAAGCATGAGCGCTACCCACTTCAGAATTTGTCAATCTGATTGGGATCAGTTGCTGGGTACGGTCACGAATATCTTTGGTGATATTTTCGTGCATGATTGGGGGTATTTTCTAGAGGTTTTATGATCAAAGCTGGCTGATTTTAGTCTAGAGAGGGTGGTTGGTCATTTGTCCATATAAGGAGCTGGCTTCATGTATTTATGTAGTCTACAAGTAAATGTTTAAATAAACCAACATGTCAATTTGCAAAAGAAATGACCAAGAAGTCCCCTGATCTTCTTTTCGATTTGCTGCTTGCTGTTATGGCTGTGTATAAGATGGATTTCTACCCCAAAAAAGAGACAATCTAATGGATTCTGGATGAACTCATAAAAGGTTATGTTGGGTCCCTTGTTATGGTTGAAGAGCTTAATCTAATAAACTTCATTATAACGTTTGAATGTGACTGAAACTATTGGGTTTACATCTCATGGTCTTTTCATCTTGAAGACGTAAGTTGGGAAGCCAATCCATTAACGTGGTCCATTTTGATGATATTGCATGCTCGATCATGGAGCTCTCTATCACCATTAGGCACTCTGGTTGTTTACCCAACAACTAAATCTCTTCTGAATCTGGAAAAAGGATTACATTTTCTAAGTTTTCATCAATCATCACCTTTGGACAGAACAGACTCGAATTGATCTCGTTTAATAAAGCCAAAGGGTAGTGCCGTGTGCTGGAGGTAGCCCAACAACATGCATGAAACCCTACGTTTTTTGTTAAACGAGAGAGACCGTCACGACTCCTCTTTCTGAACCTACTTCGCCAACCTCGATCAGCTACTGCTGATTTTTGTTCCTATGGTAGCTTGGACTTGTATATATCTGGACTGCCAATATCGAGAAAATCTTGAGCGTATCGGTAATGTTTATGACGTGATCTGACGGACAGATACGTAAGACCTAACGAGATTAAGAGACTCTTAGATAGTACGGGGTTAATGAATTATTACAATATTTTATCTTATTAGGTGGTTGCGCCACCTTCTACCTATACTAGCCCACGGTTTATTAATAGTAATTTATTTTAATAGTTTTGAAATGCATAATAAATTATATTGCGCAATTTATTAATTTATTATTATTTTATAAACGGTGGTTACTTTAATTTTTGGCTTGAACTTGGTTGTAATAAAATAAATTAACCCTTGTGGTAAAATATCAATAAGTAATGTTCTTGTGCATATTTCTTATTCTGATTTGGTAATTATATAGATGAACAAAAATTAAAAGTTCATTTGGTAAACAAAAAAGAAAAAGTATTGATAAGAAATATGTGGAAAACATATCGAGATCAATTTGCTATTGCACAATTTTCTAAGCATCTTTTAAAAATAATTTGTACCTTGAATAGGTTGCCCATAACGTTACTTACATATTACTTTAATTTTGATAGAGAAAATTTTGATTCATATATTTGTTTATAGCATGTTATTTTTTAAAGTTAATCAACACGAGTAATTAAATAAGGATGACGTGCTATTTTCAGAAACAAATATAATCCAACAACAAAATATACTGATAAGATAGTAATCATTGCATAAGGTAATTATATAAAGTTTATCCAACATGACTTCGTAGATAGCTTAAAATCTCATAGTAAGGAAATTGTTGAACAAAATTTAATTAAAATTTCACAAAGTATAACATAAGCGTGCTTACTAAGTAAGATTCATCTTCCGATATAATAAGATTTTCAATCTAAGTTTTAATCTATATTTATCACAACATAACTAATATCTTTTTAGATTTTATATGCAAATTTATTCAGAAGTATAAAAGTTAACGTAAAATCATAAATGGTATATTGCTAATGTAGAATTTAGAATGCTTAAGAGTTTAATTACTCATAATATAATACCATAGAAAAAAAATGGTTCAAAACTTTTCCAACATAAAATTAGTTGAATTTAAAAAATGCTCATATAATTAAGGTTTAAAATTTATGCTATTTGTTTAATATATCTTATATAGAATCTGTCTATTATGGTATTTCTACATTTAACCATTATGACTAAATAGGATAGCGCAAAATCTTAGAGTAAGAAGTTATTGAACAAAACTTTTAACCAACATATTTAGTTACATTCATATTTGAATTTACATGAAAGTTAAATATGAATTTGAAATAGTACCTAATTTTCTTATTAAATCTCTTAAGTAATTTTTATTTTACAGGTTAATATTTCATGTTAGAGAGCTTTCGATATATAATATTCAAATAAAGTCATAATATGTTATTATATTGGCTAGAAAATTTTGAATGTTTCGGATTAATTTTTGAATTGCATAAGGCTTATAATTTAAATGTTTACTATATTTGTCGATTTAATTAATTGCAAAATTAAGGATCCTGTTCAAGTCAATGTTTGGAGATTTTTAGCAATATTAATATGTTTAACCTTAGTTTTTATAACTCTTATTATATTATAAACACAATACAAAGAGGTGTCAAGAGCTGTCACATTTCTCGCCTTAATTATTTGATATTATCATTCAGGATCCTGGATCAAGCTCGAGTAAGTTAATAAAATATTTTAAAAGTTATAAAAAGTGTATCAATGCATACTACATCCTAGAAACAAAAAAAAATTAACATCTTATGAAAACAAATCTACTTTTGCTAAAACTATAATTGTCGGTAAGAAATTTTTAATATTTAAAAGCTTCAAGTAACTTGTCAAGACTATATTATTATTAAGTTCTTTTAATGGTTCAATCTATAACATTTTAAAACAAAGTCTCTTAGCTTCAAAAGGTAGGTTAAGAGTTCTTTATCTTTGGAATCGTAAATGTCATCCATTCTTATGAATTATTGTTTCAAGACATCAACAATTTAATTATTAATATACGAACATGATATCCAGTAGAATATTTTTTCATCTCATACAATTTTAAAATTGCAATCTTTGATTAGATGTTCAAGCAATTGTTGCAAAATATTTGTATAGGTATATATGTTTGCTTTAATTCCTCTGAACTGTAAGTTTAAAGAGTAATGAGTAGATTGTGTTACAGTGTAGTAGCTAAATTTTTGTGTTCTTTAAGCTTTTCTTTTACATATTGTCAAGCAGTACTATAATATAATTTACTCATTATTCTTTCAACTTACAGTTCAAAGAAACTAAAGCAAACATATATACGCATGCAAATATTACGCAAGAATTGCATGACAATCTTATCAAGATTTTAATAGTCAAAATCAAAGCCTAATAGATAAATATGTTTGTAGCATAGAGTTTAAACATTGTACAAATGATATTCATAATGTTTACAAATATCGTGACAATTATACCATGAATTTTTCAACAATAAATAGTTTCTCTAAATTCTTATATATGGGATATAACCAGTTTGATGGTATCAGATGTCTTATTTAAAAATGCTGACTAACAATTCGTTTATAAAATCTATATATCACATTATTAATGGTGACTATATTATGTATATTAGGCGCACATGTGCGTGTGTGTCTATATAGAACATTTAACTCAATTAGAACGCCATTTTTTTCCTAGTGGGAGAGACTCTTTGGAGGGGCGATACAATAGACACATGGCTAAGTGAGACATGTAACTATTTTATTATATTCAACGGTTTCAGATAGTCAAAATCATTGATTCCGAACCATCAAATATTGTTTACAGGTTTTGCCCTTAAGGCGAAGTTTCTAGAAATGAAATAATACCAGTGACTACAAGTTCAGCTGATGACACCCTGAATTGCTTTGCATTCTACGATTATGTACATAAAAGAAACTTCATGTTTTACCTTTAACGAATTTTTTCTAAAATAATTCTAGAACAAAGTAAACATTAATATATCTAATGATTCTCCCTCCGTCCCATATAATTTGATCAATTTTTTTTTGTACTCAGATTAAGGAGTTAAGTGATATATTGTGTATTTTTAATATTTTATCCTAAAAGAGGAGGGGTAGAAAGTGGATAATGATAGAGAAAATTGAGTGTTAAATGTGAAGAGAGAAATGAATAAAAAAGTGTAACAAAATGAGAATGAGTTGATAGATATTTAAATTAAATATGAAGAGAAAAATAGAATCAAAACGTGTAAAAAGGATAAATTTATAAAAGAACATACATAATCTTTTTTAAATTTAAAAATGAGTAATTTTTGTGAAACGGTCTAAAAAAAATTGATCAAGAGTAATATTTAAATGTATATGTATGGAATTATATCATGCAAAAATACCAAAATGTATCTTAGGAAAATGCAGGACAGTAAATGCCCCAATCAACTGTCAGAGTAATCTCCTTCAACTGGGTAATGCTCCAAAGAATATTATCATTTGATAACTTATGGTTGCCGCTCTCCCTTTTCAAAATCGAAGCTCCTCGAAGGCTAATTTCAATTCTAATTAGGGTTTTCTCCCCCCCCACCCCCCGAAGATTGCATCCTACAGATAGACAAATTTGTTGAAAATGGAGCCTGCAGCTTCGGTAGTCGATAAGCTGAAAGGCGTTGCGAAATCAACCCTAGATTTCGCCAACGGCATTCTTCACTGGCCTGATGGTTCCAATCGTCGCAATCCGGTACTTATCTATACTCCCTCCGTTACGCAAATATTGTCCCCTTAGATTTCTCACGAACCCTTACAATGGATGTTGCTCACCTGAACATCGGATTTACTCATTGTTCTTATCCTAGTTGGACTTGTCAAGCGATATGTGTTAGATGTTAGAGTTATATCTCAGGATAAAGCTTTTGAAATGGAAGGAATATTAATTATGTTGCGCGTCGTATATGCCAAGAGTAATTTATTGGTCTGGTCTGATGTAGACGCAGAACGTATATGTGTCAAATGCATATGGAAATGTGTTTGTTGCAATTTTGGATGTTGGGGAATACTTTGAGTGTAAATGAGTCGGATTTTCGTTTTGCTGACTGTTGAACCGTCCATGCCTAGCTTGATTTGTTAGGTTTTAGGTGGAAGTTACATACTGCCCGATGTTTAGTTGGATAGTTTGTATAGTCTCATTATGTTTAACTTGTCTAAGCATGTTCAAGCATGTTTTCATTCTATGCAATCTTTAAAATGCGTCAAACTGAGTCTTTTGGTTTCAGGAAACTCAACATATATCTAAAAGGAGCCTCAGAGGAGCAAACACCAGTCGAGCACGAATGCTTTCACTCATTTGACAGTTCAACAAGCTCATGTGTTTTGACCCTTTTGTTCTCAAGCCCCCGTCTTGAAGTGTGACATTAAATCCCCCTTTTCTTTTGTGTGAAGTCTATAAGAGTAATGGTATTCTTTGCAAGTTTTAAGCGAAATTGAATGCCCAGTATTTTGATAAATTTTGGTTCCCAGTTTACCACATCATCTGTGATTTAACTTTTTGGCCTACCTTTTGCTCATTTGTACGAATGTTACCACTTCAAAAGTATGACCCTCAACCTCTTTGAATTAACATTTAGTTTTTTAGAATGATGTAGTCTATACCCTATAACTAACTATATAACATGTTTGGTTCTTAGTAACTTCCACTGCCGTTCTAACCTCCAATATTCCCTTACTGATTACCACCTCCACTGAAAGAAACCGTAGGATCGTCAGTTCATCACCTTTGCAACCGCATTGCAATTCCGATATAGGAAACATCCTTGACTTATACCTCCCATATTCTTAGATGTCACTATTGTGTCTGTTCTAATTTCGTTTTAAGTTTCCTCTCTTTGTTCCAAGCTTGAGTTTTGACAGTTTTGATGTTAAATAGGTAACCACAAGCTGTATGATGAGGCTTTACAACTCTTCAGTGATATGGTTTTCAGATTGAAATCTTGAAGCGGTTGCAGCGAGAAGCATTTTCGGATCTCATGAAACTTAGGGACAGGCAAGACAAGGTGGAGCGAGTGTTGTCCTTATATAAGTCCTCAAAGGGAAGTCCATTTCGAGAAGCCAGCACCCACATAAGAGGAGAGGTTGACATATTGGGGGCTTTGTTGTTCGTAGATCCTAATGATCAACAGAATCATTATGCAATCCAAAGAGCAGGTATTGGAACTGGTATCCATTCTAGGTTCACTTTTGAAACCACCGTTAGGGAGAAAGATACTCTATTGGCGGAGTTTGTGGCCAGTAATAAAGGTCAAGGGGATCTCTTAGGTAGTCCACTTTCTCTAGCAAAGGTGCTTTATGCAGCAAATATCACTGACTGGTTTTCCGTAGCTGCGGTTCCAGTTGGAGCTCGATGCAAAGATGTTGGAATTACTAGTTCTTCTTACCAGGTGCAATAGAATTGATTTTTTTTGCTGGCTTGTATTTTGTGATGTATAATTGTTTATGTTTTCTTTTATGGTGTTGAGCTATAGCTGTTTCCTGGGGTGTGTGGGCATGAACAATTCATCAGTTCCGGACAAAAGGAAATGCAAAATCACCTACTGACATCTATTAAGAAGAGTTTTTTGCCAAAACATCTATTCGCTCAACCCTATATGCGGATCTTAATTGTATTGCTTGTCAAGAAGCATAAGCGTCTAGGAATCTTTCTTGGTACCATTTTGTGAGCATGAGATTCCTTTGGTAGCCAATCAGATAGTTGTCAGTATTAAATATCTCCTGTTTTTAACAGATATTTCTCTCTCTATGTTGCCTCATTCAAATATAATTGCAATCTGCAAGTCAGGCTCCTAATTAATCTTGAGTGGAATGTGATGAATTAGTTTCTGTTTTGCAGGAAAAGAGCCTTACAAATTATTCATTTGTTGGGCCTCCCCTTTTGAATCAACATAATGGTAGTGGCATTGGCTTAATGGTGAGACAATCAAACGTGGTTGCTTCTTTGGCTCAGTTTGTTTCGGAAAGTGGATTGCAACCTGAATCTACTGACATCATTTGCTGCTTCAGCACTTTTGGGCAAGTTATGTGCCAACTTTCAAGAAGTATGAAACTTTCTCTTTTAGGTCTACACAAAGTGCTTAAATTGTCGAATCAGCAGTTCAGTCCTGGATCCATGTCCTTGCCGGTTGGCATACTAAAATGCCGCAAAGAACCTGAAACTTTAACAGGAGCACCTAGCTCATCGGTTGCAACAAACAGGGAGGACAAAATTATGTCCGGAGCTATTGCTTTGATGCTCGAGGCAGATCTTGACGAGAGCACTAGAATTGGTGGTTGGGTGGAGATGAAATATTCAAATCCAAGACATCTGCAATGGGCTGTTACCATGTCCGATACCCCTGAGGATGACTTTGGATGGGGACTGAGCCTGGGTGGATTGGTCCAAGGTCCAAAAAGTTGGGATCACTTTCAGGTTGAAGCCTTTCTGAAACTCAATGCGGGTAAGAACTTCGGCCTGCAACCGGGTCTTGTATACGCGATGGATGGGACTACCCAATTTCCTGCCCTGATGTTGAGGTCTAGTTGGTCCCTGTGACCACTCTCCAGCCTTCTATCGCCCTCGAGGTATTCGGATCCTGTTTGTTCGGCTGGCAATTCCTGCAAATACTTTCCATGACTGCTGGTGGCCAGCACAGTTTGATGGAGTAGGAGATACACGAAACTCCGGGATGGTGGCGGAGGATGTATAGGTATGCATTGTGATCACGAGGAAGCATCTATTTATGGTGCTGCCTTTGTGAACCTTTCTGACTTGGTCAGGTAATCGTTGTATCAAATATTAACCAGGACGAGTTTATATGCAAGATTGTTACCTCCCTCTGGATGGCCTTCTTCTTAGCCACGCCCCTACTGTCCAAATTCGTCCCATCGTATGAGAAAAAATGTTGGTATATGCAGTTAAAATGTTGGTTTACATGATCCGTAAACCAATTTTAGAATTAGAGCTTGGTCATAAACCCCACAACAAATCAACGGGAGCGCCTATTTTTACATCTGTTTGACACCCACATTTTGTTTCTAAAAGGTGCATTGATGGTGAAACATAAATTTTTAGACGACAAATAAAGACGTGAAAAAGTAAAACATTGCATGAAAATAGACATTTTTCGAGTCAAATCATCGTCACACATCAAAGGCAGGAAAAAATGATTGCAGCGATTATATTGTATTACCACCTTTCCAATCACGATCCGAGACGGACCAATAACATAATGCCATTCTGTTAATAAAATGCATGTCATCACCTTTTTCTGGCTATGAATAATTTATTTCGAGTATATATATCAAAGAAAAGAGAAGCATTTTTATTAGTAAATCAACTTTGAATGAAGCCACAAACATTAAATAAGTGAAAAATAACAGTGATAAGTGCACTTCAAATTCTCACTATTTACACTTTATTTTTGTCAATAGTATCTTCAATAAACCCACACTGTAAATTGTTTCTTAGGCCCAAAAATAAAGAGGCGGTGAAAATTTCCGGCAGTTATCATCCCACGTTCCCCTTATAAATTTACCACCTAAACGGCACCATTTATCCTGCATTCTCTCTCTCTCTCTCTCTCTCTCTCTCTCTCTCTATAGTATAGTCTCTTTCCTTCGCATAGGGTTAGGGTTTTCATCTCGACCACAATCTACCTCTCAACGATGGCGTCAACAATGGGGGCAGAGAAGAAGAAAGTAACGTTGAGGAGCTCGGACGGGGAGGAGTTCGAAGTGGAGGAGACGGTGGCGGTGGAGTCGCAGACCATCAGGCACATGATCGAAGACGACTGCGCCGGCTCCGGCATTCCCCTCCCCAATGTAACCGGCGACATCCTAGCCAAGGTCATCGAGTACTGCAAGCGCCACGTCGACTCCTCCGCCAAGACTGACGACCACCTCGCCACCTCCGCTGCCGATGACCTCAATGCCTTCGACGCCGAGTTCATCAAGGTCGACCAGTCCACTCTCTTCGACCTCGTCCTGGTACGTACACGCCTCGGCTTATCTCTGCCTGATGTTTCTGTTTTTGAATGCTCGATAAATGTTGTTTCTCTCCCTTCATTGCATTCGCTCTTTGTGAATTCCTAGGATGTCAACCTAAACTCGCTTAATCTATGATCGTGCGTGTGACGCTCTTTTTTAGAATTTTTCTATGTGGATGCTTGAGTAATGCTAGGACATGTTATGTTCTAGGTTTTTATCGGGTGACGTGTGTGGCGGGAGGAGGCAGTGGAGCTTGATACCGCTTTTCTCGATAACTTGTGAATTGTTTTTAGGGAAAAGTAGGGAATGACCCCCTCTACTTTACACGTTGTGCGATTTGCCCCCCTCCACTTCAAAATTAACCACTAAACCCCCCACACTTACAGAAATTGGACACCTTAGACGGAAACCGTTAAATTTAACAGCGCGTGGTCAACACGCGCGTTGACTAACGATTTTTTTTTGTAAATGACGTTTTTGCCCATTCTGTTAGGGGTAATTAACTAATGACCCCCTGTACTATAAACGGTGTGCGATTTCCCCCCCTCTACTTCAAACATAACCACTAAACCCCCCCCCCCCACACTTACGAAAATTGGGCACTTTAGACGGGTTCGTTATGAATATTCGTGAAATGACCAAAATACCCTTATTTCCTTACCCTATTTAAGTTTAATACCATTCTTTCAACTTCTTTTTCTCTCCTCTCAGACTTTTTACTCAATCCCACATACACACACTCCACGCACACCCAGCACGCACGCACGCACGTGCACACACACACACACACACACATACCCTAAACCCAGACACAGACGCGCACCCATTGCAAACATACACACACGCTACTCGCATGCGACTGTGGCAGCAACGTCATCGCGAATCTGGTGCAGCCCCAGAGGCGTGTAGCCAGTCACGGTGGTCATGTGACGCTGCTTGGCGCGATGTTGTGGATTGGGGTGGAATGACGACGGAGGTTAGACCTGCGATTTGGGGACGTGGTCGTTGATCGTGGTGGCAGGGATCTGGATGGATGTGCGGCAATCAGACGCCGATAGCCTGTGTCTGTGGGGATTGATGTTACCGGTGTTGATTGCGTCGGTCGGTTGGTGGCCGATGAAGAAGCCCCACTGGCTTGCAGACGCAAGGTGGTGGGAAATGGCAGCGATGGGGCAACTCACGACGATGTGTAGCCAGACAGTATAAAGTTGGGGGAGTTGGCCAGAATGGTGGTTACTGTGACGCTGATCATGGTAGTTGTTGCGCCGGTGATATACCAACGGCAATCGTGGTTCCTTTTTTTTTTTGTAACTCCCTGGTGGTCGGAGAAAAAGACCAGTGGTTGTGCTCAGTGAATCACCAATTGTAGCGGGGTTGACCAGAAGAGGAGGTGCAGATTGCAGCAATCCCTTGTTTGCAATGAATCTGGTAGCGCATAATGGGGTGGGGGACTGGTCTAACGGGTGGGGGGGGTGGGGAATGAAGGGGGGGCGGGGGGGAGGGTCATGGGCAAAATTGTCATTTAAATTTAACGGTTTCCATTTAATGTGCCCAATTTCTGTAAGTGTAAGGGGGTTTAGTGGTTAATTTTGAAGTTGAGGAGGGGAAATTGCACACCGTGTATAGTACAGGGGGTCATTAACTAATAAAGAAATAAGGGTATTTTGGTCATTTCACACTATTCATAACGGACCCGTCTAAGGTGCCCAATTTCTGTAAGTGTGGGGGGGTTTAGTGGTTAATTTTGAAGTGGAGGGGGGCAAATCGCACAACGTGTAAAGTAGAGGGGGTCATTCCCTACTTTCCCCTTGTTTTTATTCCTACCGGGGATTTTGGAGATAAGATGCTTGACCAATGCTCGTCCCTCCGTTCATTGGATTTCGCGTTTTGACTTTGGACTAGATTTAGGTTCTATAAAGCTATGATGTTGTCCTGTTTGTGGTATCTCGCTTTTTCAATATCAAGATTTGACGTTATTGTGTGGCATTATGGGTGTGTGGGTGTTGATGCTTTGACAAGTGTTACTCCCTTTTGATTTTTTGCGAATTCCTAGGTTTATAGTTTAGTACACGTAAATCCTGATTTTACTCATTTCTACCGTAGCTTGACATGCCAAACTATTCTTATTAAATGTAAGGTTGTCGTTTCAGTTCAATTTAGTGATTACATGTACCAGAATCTGTCCTTGGGATTTTGCAAAAGGGGGAGGAATTCCGATGCTTATATCTTAGGATCAGGATGTTCTGGAGAATTGTCAAGGGTTTTCTTTGGATCTGGATTTTTGTTTTGGTGTTTTGAGAGCTATAATGGTGATCTATATGCTGTTTGGATACGCTACATTAAATGTTTTGCTGTATGTCAGCAACTAAACATTTTATGCTGTTATACTTTGATATTTGGTTGTGAAGCATATGATATGCTCATGAAGTATGTGCTTGTAAAATCAGCAGCCAATCACAGCAGTACTCATTCAATACTCTTGTTCCTCGGCAAGCATATGTAGCTTTAGTGCACTACCTGTTCTGTCGCACATTAGCTATTAATGTTTTCTCAATACTTTCACTTAATGGTATGCTGAGAGAGTCTGGCTAATGTTTTTCAACCAAATTCGGCTATAAGTTAATTAAGTGTGGCCATGATACTTGATCTAATAGTCCTGTCGTACTTTTGTGCTGCTATCCTTTTTGTTCCAGGATCTTGGATCACGTTTAGATTTATATGGGTTTATTTGACTCTAGCAAAGGTTCTTGATGTTATTACTCAATCTACATTCAACCTCTCTTTTGCAATAGCATCTTTTTGTTAAGTGTCCTTGCCTTCATTCCCACTTTATCTATTGGAGAATGGTATCAGCGGTCCTTCTGCATAATTTCATTGGTACTAACTGCATGTAACTCTTGCAACTGATTGATTAGCAAGGGCAAGTGGGCAAACATGACTTATTTAAGTCCCTGCTTTAATCAATTGAGTTCTTGTCTTCTTACATATCGTTCCTTGGTGTCTGATTTGCAGGCTGCAAATTATCTGGATATCAAGTCTCTTCTGGATTTGACATGCCAGACTGTAGCAGACATGATTGAGGGAAAAACCCCAGAGGAGATTCGCAAGACATTCAACATCAAGAACGACTTCTCACAGAAGGAGGAAGAGGAAATTCGGAGGGAGAGCCCATGGGCCTTTGAATAAGCATCGTCTCAAATTCTGTTGGTCTGTGGTCGTTTCGCACAGTTTAGTATCAAGAACTATGTAGTGCTCTGGGTAGGTTCAAGTTGGCAATCTAAAGAAGCTACTATTTGCCTCATCAGATATGGTTTTGGAATGGTTATGTTGATGTGGTATATGCCCTTTTCTTCAGCATGTTGCGAATTCCAGTTTCGCCATTTTAGTAGCCGGTTCGTACACTAGTTTTCCCTTCTGATATGGACATGCTTACAAGACATTGAACTAAAGCTGTGGTCGGATGTTGTAGTGTTCTTATAATCGCCCTGTTCCTAAAAAGATATACCCACAGTTCATGCGCCATTCATCCAACTATTAGAAAAGGGAGGCCACATTGAACAAAAAGAGAGCCAATATGATACAGCTTTTCAAATCTTACAAATCGTCAGGCACCCCAAGCATCATAAATGACAAATTTCGCTCTTCCTAGGGCCATAGATTAGGTGTTCTTGCTCGGGGCGACCATGGATTTGTTAAACTATCTAACTCGAGCCTCTTAGGAATTAATTACCCTGGCTTGATGGCTCTGGAAGATCAGACCAGGCCACCAATCTCTTTGGAGCATGGGACTGTGATCCCTTCTCCATGGTATGATCTGCTGGCGATTGGATAAGAATTTGGCCTCATATAATGCTGCTGCACCAAGCCAGATGATGTAATGATTACATTGGTTTACCCTTTTTTTTTTCTTTGGTAGTTTAACGGACTAGCTAAGGGACTTATGCAACGCACGAGACGTTCTTTAATTTTTTAAATATTATCTAATATTTATTTTTATAGATATTTTACAACTGTTAATTTTCCTAACTTTCTAAGAGTATTTTTTATAATGTATTTTTATAGATTGTTTATAACTGTTATTATTTGAATTAAAGGAAAGAAAATTTACTATATAGAAGATTGTCTTTGAATCGAACTTTTAAAAAATTAGCATTATAAAAGCATACCTTAGTAACAAATGTAGAATGCATGATTTAATATGATCAGTTTTTACTCACAAATAAGATGTGAACGTTACAATTAAAAGTCTTATAGACTTAGGATGCTTTTTCATTAACGTTCGCGACGACATATGACAACAATCTCGTACTACTATTTAATTGAATTTAAACTTTTTAGTTTAATATTTGGAGCTTTGTAAATATAATCGTTAGTATGTATCAATGATATATCCGGAACCAATATGATTAAAAAAAAAGTCAGTTATTCATACCATCACTTTTGGTTTATTGTGAGTATAATAAAATGTGAACGTTACATTTAAAAGTCTTATAAATTTAGGATGCCTTTTCATTAACGTTTCATGACGACATATGACAACAATCTCGTACTACTATTTAACTGAATTTAAACTTTTTAGTTTACTATTTGGAGCTTTTTAGATATAATCGTAAGTATGTATCAATGATATATCCGGAACCAATATGATTAAAAAAAACAGTTATTTGTACCATCACTTTCGATTTATTGTGAGTTTAATCTAGTAAAGAGTGTTATAACTTATTTACTGGTGATGTATATGAACTTCAGTCTTTCTATAAGTATAAATGTCAAATTCATTCACTTTCTTTCTTCATGAGAAACTCTGTGTATGTTATTTGTCCCGTGCATAATGAAAAGGAAAAATAGCATTGAAAGTGTTTCTATCTATACATAAAATTTAAAGTGTTGCTAACATGACTTCATGAAAATATTATTAGAATATTATATTAGTGTAGCCATGGGCTAGAAAGTGGTTAACCACAAAAATATCATCTTGCCAAATTAACAAAACTTTAAGGAATCAAAATGTGGGACCAAAATCAAAATCGAAAGATAAAAGTCATTCTAGAGAAAAAAAATTTATTGCTTCTATTCCTGGATATAGTTTATGCACTTTCAAGAGTTGCTGGTAGAACTAACCTAAAGTCATTATGTTTTTATTTTAATTCATCTCTTGTCTGCATAGGATTCTTGGCCCGTCTATGAATACTATACTAACAATACTTCTAAATACCTTAATTAGCGCTATCATTGCCACTACAAATGCAGTTATCTTCACCATATCATAACTTTTGCTCATCAGTGCATTTTCATGTTTCTATCGTTAGCTTTTTTAAGTTCATCGCTTGTTCAATCCAGTTTAGATCATAACTTATCAATCAATATTGTAATGTAAATTAATATTATCTCGAAACACCTTAGTGCTACCACTACAACAACTCTAACAACAACCATCACATCTTGCACTACCACCGTTTAGTTATGACTATCACCACTACAAGCATTAGCATACTACACGCCAAGACCGCTATAGCCACATGCTGTCACTACATAATTCAAATCTCACTACCAACTCTCCAATTCTACCACAACAATTATCACTATCGTAATTAGCGTGGCTGATCACTCACATAATTGCATATATTATCACTCTCACACTCTCACATCTAGTACCGACATTTCAGTTATACCATTAACACCCTAGGACCACCCAGGCTTCTCTCTTTTTGTAGTTGTTTATGAAGGGTAAAAGATTCTTATAACTAATTTATTTTTTCGTCTTTTTTATTCTACAAACTTATTCTCAACTTGTCACAAATTATTCTTCAATCGATTTTAATTTTTCTTGGAGATCCAATATAATTTCTTCTAAATATTTTGTTCATATTGTGCGTAACATCTTAGATTTTAAGAAAATTGGTGCAAAAATACAAAAGTTACAATAAAGCTTATGGAGAAATAAGATTTCTTTAAGAGAAAAAAATACCAAAACAAATAGGATGATGTTTTGCATAAGTAAAAGATTGAGGAAAAAAAATATACGTTATGAAAAGCTTACCTTTTAATTTGTAAAGATTAATCATTAATTTCATACATGATTTTTGTTGTTTACATTTGCGAGATTTTATTTATATTTGCAAGATTTTATTTTATTTGTTTTAAGTGTTTTTAAGAAGTTAATAGTCCAAAATGAAGGCTTTTTGGATTATGTAGAGCTTTAAAAGAAGTAAATTTGATTTTTTTAATTTTATAAGATTTACAAAAGTCGAGCCAATAATCATACTAAAGCATTAGTAAGTAGGGTATAATTTTCGTATTTTACATTTTTGATATTTTATATTATTATTTTAAAGTACTTTTGAGATTTTAATAATCAAAATTAAGACCTAATGTATAAGTATACTGATTAGGTAGAGTTTTAGAAAGTTTATATATAGTTTCTTAGTTTAATAAAGTTTAAAATATTGCATAAATTATACCTACGAATTTTTTAATAATAAATTAAAGTAAAGAGTTAAATAGAGTAAAAAAAGAAAAGAATACCAAAACAAATATGATTCTTGAATCTTGGACTCTAAATAAAGAGATCAACTAAGTTAAGGGACTACCACATCCAAAGTTGAAGTAGGTAGAGTTTTAGAAGGTGAATAATTAGTTTTTTAGTTTTATAAAGTTTAAAAATATTGTAAAAATTATACCTACGAATTTTTAATAATAAATTATAGTAAAGAGTTAAATAGAAAAGTCGGGCCAATTATCAAACTAAAGAATTAGTAAGTAGGGTATGATTTTCGTATTTTATATTTTTGAAATTTGATATTATTATTTTAAAGTGCTTTTGAGGTTTTAATAATCAAAATTAAGGTCTAATGTATAAATATATTGATTAGGTAGAGTTTTAGAAGGTGTATAATTAGTTTTTTAGTTTTATAAAGTTTTAAAAGATTGCATAAATTATACCTACGAATTTTTAATAATAAATTATAGTAAAAAGTTAAATAAGAGTAGAAAAGAAAAGAATACCAAAACAAATAGGATTCTTATTTTTTATATATCTAAGTCAAAAGAGTTGGACTCTAAATAAAGAGACCAATTAAGTTGGGGGACTACCACATGCAAAGTTAAAGCTTATGTGGCAGAAGAAGAATGTTTCTAAAAAATCCTACATGACGCGCAAAGATAAAGTTCTAAAAATCTTATGTGTCGCAATCAATTTTAAGCAGCTTTATATATATAGTCGGCCCAAACTTTTCCAGCGATGAAACAATCCGGCAAACAGGGTTCGAGAGTTATCGGTCAGTTCGGTTCATTGATGTCTATTCGGAAGAAACGTGCAAATCCTTTTATATTGTTTAATAAAGCACCCGTTTTATTTCCGTATCAGGAAAGCATTCAGGGGAAGTTCGATCTAAGAAAGGACAGGCAGGCTCAAGTGCTGAGTCGGGCATGGTTCCCATCCGGTTCCAGCCATAATACGTGGATCTATGGCTGCCAATCGACATACAGGCACGGCGGACAGCAATCCTCGACCCTGGGGATCCACCTCTGGCAGTTCCAGAAGCCAAACCACAAACCACAATATCATGCATCAGCGATGAGGTATCCGGCTGTGGTGGCAGCAAGAGGGCGCTTCAAGCAAACTACCAAATTTTGTTTCGTCCGTAATGGTTTCTGTGTCGCTTATGTTAAAATGGAATGTATATTCCCTGTTGTTCAGCATAGTATAATCTGGCAGCTAAACTGGTTTTTACTTCTTATATCAGATGCTTAGAATGTATTAACGTTTCCCTGCTTTACTTTTGCTTAGTTCACCATACTAGTTTCTCGATTGGATACGGGTCTGATCCTCCTTGATCAAGCATCACTCGGTGAAAATATAGTCCTGGAGATTCAATATAGCTCTGTAAGCTCTCATTAGATGTCTACATTTAGCTATTGCTTACAACAAAAGGACTATGCACCCGGTATTTTCCACTGGTCCAAGTGATTGAACCAAACATGTCTTCCTCAGGCAAAGTGCTTAATCTAAAAGAGACTTCGTAACTTAGTCTTTTACTGTTTTTCGTGAATTGCAGTTGATCTGGTATCACACTGACCTCCAACCCTTCCGGCGCATCGATTATTGCAATATAGAGTTCATCATCGCCAACGTTTGTGACTGTCCTGCTTACTCTCTTGGTTTCTTTTGAGCTTAAGTTGGAGATGGCGATTGATGGGTAGTTCATGTTGCTGATGAGATCTGAACTCGCGTTCTCTGGGCAACTAAATCCATCGGGAAGTCTCGAGGCAAGTAGTTTAATTGTGGACAAGTTATAGCCATAGTTGCAGAGGAACTGCAGGTAGTCAATGGTGCCAGTCTCGTAAATTAGCCCTGGGTCCAGTGATCGTGTTGGACTTACTTCCCCCGTGCCATAATCATATGGTGTGCCTATTGACCAATATTCTGTTGCTATTGGGGTCTTCAAATTGTTTATTTGAGTTGCTGTGATCAAACCATAAGAATGTCATAGGTTAGCCACAATACCAAGCATACTATGGTTGGTTTCTAGAAGTATTCGGTGTATTCTAACCTGTCGTCATTATGGCTGATCTGATTGCCGAAGGACTCCAGGTGGGATATCGAGATTTGATCGCCGCTGCTATCCCCGAAACATGTGGGCAGGACATAGAAGTTCCCGAGATAATATTGAATCCCGGAGGTTCCTTGCCAGGCAAACCCGATGAACTATCATTTCCGGGCCAGGCTGCAAGAATGTTTACTCCAGGCGCTGCAACATCAGGCTGCAAATATTCCAGTCAGAATATCTGTTTAGCGATCAATGTCTTAATACAACCAAGAGAGGAAGATAAGTGTCCTTGCCTTGATAATGTTTTTGGTCTTCGATGAAGGGCCTCTCGATGAGAAAGAGGCAACTATAGGGGCCGGTTTGTACTTTGCTACACTCACAGTTGGTAGTATCGTTGCCACTGCGTTCCTTCAGAAAAGTTGAAATCGTGGTTAAATAGTACGTCTCATCGAATTTTATTGCTACTTTCTAACCTCTTGTTTACCTGGTTGAATTGATGATATAGGACAGGATCTCGAGACCATCCTTTGAAGTCACTGCAGTCAAGGGATATGTCCTATAGTATATGTCAGGCTCGTTTCTAGCAACATCATCAATCAAAATCAATCCAATAGCACCCACACGCTTTGCTGCCTGGAATTTATCATAAGGAAAAGATCTACGGCCTTCTTTTTCACATAACAAAATCTTCCCTTGAACTTTATCTCTATCTAATGAATCTGGTTCGCAATATCTGAACAATTCAGGGTTGTCTTAGCTACATGGCACCAAAGTGATTGCCACGATAATGCTTTAATATAACGTGTACCTGGCTTCGTTTTCACCTCCCTTCCCAGCTGAGCTGCCATATACCAAGGGGTGTATGGGAGAGCTTCCGATATCAGCAAAGTTTATCCCTCCACCCTACCAAAGTAAAACGATGCAGTAGCCATAATCAGTACATTGGTGATGCCTTAACACTGTCTCGAGCTATGCAGTTCACTCTCATGAAGTGGACTGCACAAATTATCTCACCGTTTGCTGTAAGAGCGTACTACACAGCCGGCACACTTTGTTTACTACCCTATGAAAGTTTCGAAGAGAAGTGGTTGAATCTTGCAGGTGTTTGATTGTTTCTGCTGATCCTAACCGTTGCTTTCTGAAAAAATGAACACATTACGTTACCTCTATCACTTTGTTTCCACCCAGCACGACATCAGTCTCGTAGTCGCGGTCAATGGTGGTGGCAGCAACAGTCAGGATCCAAGGAGCAACGTTTTTGACTGTTTCAGGATCAGGGCCGCTGTTCCCCGCAGAGCACACCACTGTAATCCCCTTCTCGACTGCATGGAATGCTCCGATAGCGATCGAATCGTTTGAAAATTCGGGCTCCATAAATATTGCACCAAGTGAGAGCGATAGCACGTCGACCCCATCGGCTATTGCATCATCAAATGCAGCCATGATCGCGGAGTCGAGGCAGCCTAAGGGCTTACAGACTTTGTAGACAGCGATCCTCGACGCCGGGGAACCGCCCGTGGCAGTCCCTGAAGCCAGGCCATAATATGATGCGCCAGGCACGAGGCTTCCCACTGCGGTGGAAGCAACGTGTGTGCCATGGCCAACCGTGTCCCTAGCTGTAGTCATTTTGTTGCTGGGGTCAGTGTAATACCTTGCTCCAATCAGTTTCCTGTATGGAAGGGCAAATCCCCAACAGATGATAACATGTTCAAAGGTAATAGAGAACTTGCAGAGACCCTAACTCATAAGTTACACTTGTGCTCAAAGAGGAAGTTATGAGGCTAGCCTAGCTCAAGATTTAACACGAGTGAGGTGTGCTCTACTGACCACCATTGAAGAAAGTAGTGGTTTAACTTTTGCTTTTTACCTGTTACAGTTGCTTGAACTGAAATTTTTGCCTGCCATGCAGGTTCCTTTCCAGCGTGACGGGATTGGACCAAAATCCTTGTCATTGAAACTCTCCGATTCTGGCCAAATACCTATGTTTCATACTCAAATTAGAAGAGAAAGTAACTAGTAAACGAAACAAATTGAAAATGGTCAGCATGTGACAAGTACAAACATTCTACGTATAACATCACACAGTCTCCTTTTGCCCCAAAGTTGTGTATGAAGAGTTGTCTATATAGCACTGCTAGCTTGTGGCAATTTACCTGTGTCCAAGAAGCCTATTATGGTGTCGGATCCAGGTGACTTAGCGTCGGAGTCTGAACCCGAGCTGAACTTGAGAACTTGTCCATCGGTTTGATGCTCGAGGAAGTGCCATGAACGTGTTGTATGGAGTTGTAAGACTTTATCAGGAAACACCGATACGACTCCTGGTTTCTGAGCAATTGCCTGTGCTTCCTTCTCTGACAAGCGAGCTGCGAACCCTGAGAAACCATGCTTGTAGACGCGTACTACTCGATTACTTTTCCTGGTGGAAATACCAGCTTAGGATTTTACCATGTGTTTTGGAGGATCAAACGTTATGACATACACAAAAAATAAGAGCTTTCATCCCTCCCTTAGATATGGCATCTTGATTACATTAAGCTGGTTCAGGTGTGTGTATGTGTTGTAGTGCTAACCTTCTTAGCAAAGAGCGAAGGAGCTGAGTGTGGTCATCTCTAGGGCTGCCCTCTGTAGCCGGAGCTCCCATGTACACGATATAGACGCCATTAGTACTTTGACCTATATCAGCTACCTTGGTTTCTCCCTGGATTGAAGGAAGGAAAATACAACAGAAGAGCAAAATAGAATGCCATTTCGTACTAATGAGACTTGCAGTACCCATGTTAAGAGTGTAAAACTGTTCCCTCTATGCGAACTCCCACCAATCTTTTGGGGGAATTTATACATGCAGCACCCAAGTAGGTACCCGGGTTGGTCTATGCTCGCTTCTACAGATTCACCCATCGGCAGGCTTTCACGATATCCATTTAAAGTGCGGTGGTGTGGTGGTGGATTGTGGCGTGATACTGAAAGATTTTCTGTTTTTCAGTGTAGGAGAGCGATATTTAACCGTTATATAAAATATAAATGTGCAAACTTAGGTAATGGATTGAGGGATATACCAAAATTCACCACGCTACCAAGGATATAAATCAAAGTATAGGTTGCTATACATATTCAATAATTCACAGTGCAGAGGCCCTAGGCCCTTCTTCAAACCTATGTGACTAACTGTATTGCCGATATGGGATGACTTGTTTGGGGTGAGATGGTCTTTTTAGTTTGTGAGTCGACATCAGATCGAAAGCTATAATGAATTATGTCGTCCATTGGCACTTAGAATGGGTGATATCCACATGTGGTGCTTTGAAATGGAGGGAAAGACACAAGCTTGCAAGTTTGAATGACCCTTTTTTCGCATGATGCTTCATATGTCAATGGAGTCTTGGTACTCTCACCCTCTCTGTATTAGATCGTTTTGTTTCGTTGTCGATGTTTGCAATGTAGTTTTCTTAATGAACTTTATTGATTTAATAGAAGGATTACCTCATTTTTCTTCTTCCATAAATGTATAATTGTTCGCAACGAGAACTCATCTGACATCATTTATGTTGATTATCTTGAGAACAAATCTACATTACATATGTTCTGTTGTTCTGTTGCGTTCTTCGAGTGTGTGTATGTCTGTTTTTGGAGGCAGAGCACACACAATTTAGAGATGATCAGATAATAGCTACATACCGAAATTCATCTGTAAGGGACGCCCACTATCTTTCCCTATCCAATTGGCAAAATAGAGCTCTCACTCTCCTTGTTGGTTACCCATCAGGTTACCAAATAAAGCCGTACCATTAGTGCACCAAGGCCACCACCCATCTTTCTGTCTTCTTTGATCTCAAAATCTGCACATTTATTTACCTGAATAATAAGGGTCTACTACAAACCAGTGACGGCATTTTGGTTTGAAGACCTTACGAAAAGCACCTGTTGCTGGCAGATGCAGATGCAACAATCAATGAATAATAAGGGTCTCCTACAAGATCTGCACATGTAGATGCAAGTGCAACACCTAAACAAAGCAAATTAAACAATAAGGAATTATATTTTGAAGTTAATTACTTGTGATCATTTTGGCCTTTCCAGTAATGAACTTTGCTTGTTAATTAGGGAGAGTGAATCAGAGGTTAGCCTGACTAAGAGCTTCTTTCCTTCTCCCAATCTTGCGCAAGATTACATCATGCGAATTGGTATGATATTCTGTCCCATCCAAGATTCATACATCAAACAAGTTCTGGACAGATCACAAATGACGCTTAGCTAATTTTGAATCCTTAACAATTTCGTGCTCCATGACTTACTGGCTACGAGATCTTAACTCGGAGAACAAGATCGTAAGAAGGGCCTGTGATCAGTCATGATGTTTATCTGCTGTATAGAATGCTGTGTTCTCAACAAAGGTTTGTAGCAAATCTAGTTTGACTTGGATTTAGCTGCTTTGATAATCATATTAGCTTAATCACCAGAGGAGCGATGAATGTCTGGCCTTAATGGTTAGAACTGATGTGTTTTTCTTTATGCCAACTGGATTTTGAATTATTACATATATCTTCCTTTGGCGGATCTGACGTGCCAGACTGTGGTAGACATATATGCATAGATATACCATCGATGTTCATCATCAAGAATGACTTCACACCCAAGTTGAAAGAGTAGGTTGACAGAGAGAAGCAGTGGGACTTTGAATAAGCAATGCTTCTATCTGTCATGGTCTGTGGTTGTTTCTATTGCATTAGCTTATAATCAAGGAATACATATATAGTCAGTTTCGTAAATTGAGTAGGTTCCAGTGGCAACTTTAAACAAAGTACCACTATTTGCCTCATCCGTGATGGTTTTTTGATCAGATTATGTCAGTAAGATATATGCACTTTATCTATCTGGTAGCTAATCTAGCATCTACCTTTCAGAAGAGATTGCTGAAAACTGGAGAATAATGCTTTGCTGTTCTTTGTTCCATATTTTGCTAAGTTATTGGATAACAGAATTGACCTAATTGAATCACGATTACTGCTGTTGTCTATTCTTCCACACTAGACAATTTGGTCAATACATTTCTACCTTGGCTCAGTGTAGAACTGAAGTAAATAGATATCTCAACAGGAAAAGAAGTGAATTTCGATATGATCCTGATGAGTGACTTGGCATAAAGTATACTGCTGGTAAGTCTTGTATCGCATTAGAGTATCTAGGCAAGTATCTTAATTACTGCTTACAACAAATGGACTGTGAACCCTGTACTTCCCATTGGTCCACATAATTGAACCAAAAACGTCTTCCTCAATTGAAGATGTGCTTAATTTGAAAAACACCTCATAACTTAGCTTTTTAAGGTTCTTTGTAAATTGCAATTTATCTGGTATCACTTTGACCTCCAGTACTTTTGGTGCACTAACAATTGCAGTATAGAGTTCTTCGTCCTCGCCAACGTTTGTGACGGTCCGGCTTACTTTCTTGCTTTCCTTTGAGCTTAACTTGGAGATTGATATTGATGGATAGTTCATGTTGGTGATGAGATCAGAACTTGCATTCTCGGGGCAAGTAAATCCATCAGGAATTGTTGATGACAGTAGTTTAATCTTGCTCACGCTATAGCCATAGTTACAGAGAAATTGCAGGTAGTCGATAGTGTCAGTCTCGTAAACTAGCCCTGGCCGTGATGATTGTGTTATGCTCACTTCCCCTGCGCCATAATCATATGGCGTGGCTATGGATTCAGCAGAAGTTATTTGACTCTTCAAATTGTTAGTTTGAGTTGCTGTAGATAAAACAATACGAAGTCATAGGTCAGCAACAATTTAGAGCTAGTATCATTGATTAGCAAAAGTGTTTAGTGAATCCTGACCTGTTGTCATGATGGCTGATCTGATTGCTGAAGGACTCCAGGTAGGATTCTGAGATTTGACTAATGCTGCTAGCCCAGAAACATGTGGGCAGGCCATAGAAGTTCCCGAAAGTATATTGAATGCCGGAGTGTCCTTGTTAGGGAGAGCCACGGATAAGTCTTTTCCAGGCCAGGATGCAAGGATGCCCACTCCTGGTGCTGCGACATCAGGCTGCGAGAAGTTCCGATAACAATGTAAGTTTAGCGACTAGCTTTGACATCAAAACAATCACAAGAGGAAGACAGTGGCTTTGCCTTGAGAAGATTTTTGGTCTTCAATGAAGGGCCTCTAGAAGAGAAATAGGCAACTGCAGGAGCTGGTTTATAATTTGCTACTGATACAGTTGGTAGTATCGTTGCTACTGCGTTCCTTCAGAAATATCCAAATCATCGTTACTTGGCTTAGTATATTTGTTCAAGTAGCCCAGGGAGATATATGCAATTGGCTCACAATAGATACTATTCTAAATTTTTAACCTCTTGTTTACCTGGTTGAATTGATATAGGAGAGGATCTCCGCTCCATCCTTTGATGTGACTGCAGTCATTGGAAACGATCTGTAGTTGGATGCTACAGCTCTAATATCATCGTCAATCAAAATTAATCCGATACCGCCCAGTCTCACCACTTCCTGGAGTTTCTGTTTGTACGAGTATTCGCCGTCTTTGTTTTCACATAGCAGGATTTTCCCTTTTACTTTCGCTCCATCTAATGAACCGGGTTCGCAATTCCTGAACAATTCCGGGTGCCTTAGTTATAGCATCACACTTAATGCAAAAATCATGTGTTGCATATTGTTTTGGTGTACCTGGCTTCCTTTTCACCAGCCTTCTCCACCGCTGAGCTGCCATATATCAAGGGGTATACGGGAGAGCTCTGGAGATTAGCAAAATTTATACCTCCACCCTACAAAAGGAAATCCAATTTTATCACTGTTGGGAGAATAGGATCTAGAGGTAGCGAGTAGCGCGTAAAAGCTATATAATTCATGACTTATTCGAGCAGAGTTCACTCTCATAATGGAATGCTGCTCGGTTGCACCTTTGGGTCTCAAAAGTGACTGCTGAACATTTCTCACCATGCCGTAACAGTTCAAAGCACAGCCTGCGCACTCCATACTTTCAAAATCCAAATATTCATTAAAATATAGTTGGAGTGCTTCAATGTTGAAGACAAGGGTTCTTCATTAATCATGGCAGGAGAACATCTAGTCAAAGGTAGGTCTCTTTCACTATTTGACTCCTTTTTCTCAGGTATTTGATTGTTTCTGCTGAGCCTAAGCATTACATTACATGCTTTTGGGCTAATTTACTAGGAATGAGTGACAAAAGTAAGTGAAGTTAGGACTTTACCTTTATCGCTTTGTTTCCACCCAACACAACATCAGATTGAAAATCACGGTCAATGGTGGTGGCAGCAACAGTCAGGATCCAAGGAGCAGCATTCACGACTGTTTGGGGACCAGGCCCACCATTCCCCGCCGAGCATACCACCGTAATCCCCTTTTCAACTGCATGGAATGCTCCAATGGCGATAGGATCGGATGAAAATTCCGGCTCATATTCTGCTGCTGCACCAAGTGAGAGCGATAGAACGTCGACCCCATCAGCAATTGCATTATCAAATGCAGCCAGGATTGCGGATCCACGGCACCCAATGGGAGTACAGACACGGTAGACAGCAATCCTCGACTCTGGGGAACCACCCTTGGCGGTCCCAGAAGCCAGACCATAGTATGATGCATCAGGGACGAGGCTTCCAGCAGCGGTGGCTGCAACGTGTGTGCCATGGCCAACCAAGTCCCTAGCAGTGTTGAAATCGCTTTTATCGTTTTCGGGGTCCTCATACCACCTTGCTCCAATCAATTTTCTATTTCAACAGGCATATTGCAATTACTCTTTAGAGCATGCAGATGTACTTGAAATGAGAGTAGACTTTGTGCACGTAAACACCAGTCTGTCTTGTTTAGCACAATAGTGCGTCCTATAACTGCAATTTTTTACTATTTGCATTATTGGATTGGCCATGTTAACCACTGATAATGTCTCGTCACTGGAACCGATGCAACTTACAAAGAAAATTTTCTCCTTCCACGACCAGGGAAACCAAAGAAGGTAAAACAATAATGGTGAACTCTACTTTTATTCATATGTGAGGCAAAGAATTTATAGGAGATGGCATCAACCAAATCCCATAAAAGTCTGGATAACAACCTATCTAAAACTGAAAAGATAACATCTAAAATTGAGAAGATAACAATCGTAAACTAAAAGCATGAAAAGTGGAGCCAGCTGGTGATGAAGATAGTTCTAACAGATTTGACCAAGTCTATCTCTTTTACGCCCCCGCAAGTTGGTGTGGATATCAGTAACACCCAACTTGTCAAACATACGACTGAAGGAAGCTCGTGGAAGTGGCTTGGTGAGGACATCAGCAACCTGATCAGCGGAATGAAGATGCTTGACTTCAACTTCTTTGCGTTGCACCTGGTCACGAACGAAGTGGAAGTCGATGGCAATGTGTTTCATTTTGCTATGGAACACAGGATTTTCACAGATGTATGTCGTTCCAACATTGTCACATAGGATGCGTGGAATGGCTTTCAAGGGAAAGCGAAGCTCACGTAGTAAGTTGGTGAGCCAATTAGTTTCAGCAAGGGCAGCAGCTACGGCACGATATTCAGCTTCAGTTGAGGACCGAGACACTGAGCGTTGCTTCTTAGAGCACCATGAGATGGGGGTACTGCCAAGATAGGTGACATATCCAGTGGTCGATGTCCGGTCAGTGGGGTCACCAGCCCAATCAGAATCAGAATACACAAGGAGTCTATTATCTGATTCACGAGTGATACGAAGCCCAAAAGAAGAAGTGTGGTTGAGATACCTGAGCAACCTTTTAACAGCCTTCCAGTGAGGTGTCTGAGGACAGTGCATAAACTGAGATAGTTTATTTACTGTATAGGCAATGTCGGGGCGCGTGAAGGATAGGTATAGTAGTTTTCCAACAATGGTGCGAAAGGGAGAGGCATCAACAATTGGGTCGCCCTTTTTAACGTTTAGGATGGTAGTGGAGGACATGGGAGTGGGGACTCCCTTGCTGTCTTGCATATTTGCTTCATGTAGGATATCATCTACATATTTCTGTTGAGATAATAGTAGGCCACCAGAAAAAGGAAGAACCTCAACACCCAGAAAATAATTTAACTGTCCAAGATCCTTGAGAGAGAACCTGTTTGCAAGAGCATTGATTATCTGTTGGACACCATAGTCTTGATTCCCGGTGACAATAATGTCATCCACATACACAAGGATGTAAACAGTGAGTCCGAAAATATGTAGAATGAATAGAGAAGAGTCCGATTGAGACTTGAAGAAACCTTGACTGAGGAGAAAGTTCTTTAGTTCAGTGTACCATGCGCGTGGGGCTTGTTTAAGGCCGTAGATAGCCTTATTAAGTTTGCAAACATGAGTGGAAAGAGTGGGATGCTCAAACCCAGGCGGTTGGCGCATGTAGACTTCCTCTTCTAGACGACCCTGTAGAAATGCATTATTTACATCGAGTTGATGGAGACGCCAATTACGCTGGACAGCAATGGTGAGAACAAGACGAACTGTGGCGGGCTTGACAACAGGACTAAAGGTGGAATGAAAGTCGAGACCAGGCCTTTGTGTGAAGCCTTTCGCCACTAATCGAGCTTTGTACCTGTCAATGGAACCGTCAGAACGATACTTAACACGAAACAGCCATTTGCAGCCTACTAAGTTCTTCGAAGGATCGTTGGGGACCAATGTCCACGTCTGATTCTTCACAAGAGCATCAAATTCGGCTTGCATAGCTGCATTCCAGTGGGGAGAACGCTGAGCTTGCTTATGGGTGGTGGGTGTTTTGGTACGGGTAGAGTGGGCAAGGAGACTTGGAAGGTGTTTGGGCTTGTGGATTTGATTTTTGGATCGGGTAACCATTTGGTGTGGAGACCTCATGGTGGGTTGGGAAACAGGCTTGGATTGGGTTGGCTGGGTAGGTTCAGAAGTGTTGGAAGAAGATAAAGGTGGTGCAGTGGAAGGCACAATAGACGAAGGTGCCGAAGACAAGGGTGGAGCAGATGCCGAACTCGACGGCAACAAGGGTGTGGCTGGTTTTCGACGGCGGTAAGTTTGAAGAGTGGTTTGGGCGCGATTGGGATTTAAAGGAAGGAAGGGATAATGTGGAACGGAAGTAGGTGTAGAGGTAGTTGGGATTGGGGCAGTTGAAATGGCCGATTGAGATGGAGAGGGAACAGATGGTGGCCGAGATTCATGGGAGGAGATTTCGGGTAGAATTGATTGAGAAGAAAGCGGGGTAGAGTTGGGAAAATTACCTGACTCCAGGAGTGGTTCTCTGCGTGCAGTGAATGGAATGGGTGATCTTCGTGGATGAGGAACACACGCAATTGGCTGAGGTAGGTCAAGATGTATAGGTGAAGAATGACGTGTAGAATTATTATCCTTGCCTTGGTCTATTATTTCCCATGAGGTTATTTGAAATTTGGATAAATGAGAAAAAAAGGTTTGGAAAGGATAATTATTCTCATAAAATACGACATCTCGTGAAAGATATATTTTCGAAGAAATTGGATCAAAACATTGGTGGCAATAATATTTGTTGGAAAAACCTAAATAAACACATGGCTTAGAACGAGGTTCAAGTTTATGTTTCGTATATGGACGAAGCCATGGATAACATAAACAACCAAAGGTTCGAATTGAGTCAAATTTTGGAGTATATTGAAAAAGGATTTCATGTGGGCATTTATCATTTAATGTAGCTGTGGGTAGTTTATTTATTAGATAAACTGCTTGATGGCAAGCAAAGCTCCAAAAATTTGAAGGAAGGGAAGCTTGATGAAGTAAGGTTTTGGCTGTTTCAACAACATGTCGATGACGTCGTTCAACTAAAGCGACACGTTGAGGAGTATAAGGAGGTGAAACAAGGTGTTCAATGCCATGTGTTTTTAAATAGGGAGATAAACCTGCATATTCACCACCACCATCGGTGTAGAACGAAAGAATTTTTGTGTTAAAGCGACGTTCAAGCAGTGGATGTAACATTTGAAAAATATCTTGAACTTCACTTTTGGTTTTTAAAGTGTAGATCCACATATACTTTGAAAATTGATCAACAAATAAGACATAATAACGCTTTTGATCAATAGACAACACCGGGGATGGACCCCATAAATCACTATAAATGATTTGTAGTGGGCGTTGACTTTGCAAAGTATTTTCAGAAAAAGGTAACCGATGCATTTTATTTGAATTGCAGGAATTACAAACTGAGGAAGTGTTTGGATGATAGACTGGAATTGAAAACTTATTGAAAATTTTATTTAAAACTTGACGATTTGGGTGTCCCAATCGTCGATGCCATAGGTCAACAGGAAGGCGACGATCTACCAAGAATGACTGAGGTTGGGGCATGCGTGTGTTGTCTCGTGGCCACTCGTAAAGCCCTTGTCTATTCGGTCCGCACATCAGAGGCGCCCCCGTAGTCAGATCCTTCACAAAAATGAAGAGGAAAAAATTCAATGGATGTTTTGTTATCATGGCAAAATTTAGAAACAGAAATTAGATTTCTTTTGATGGCTGGTGCACACAGGGTATTATTTAGTTTGAAGCTTTGATTTGATGCACTTAAGTGAGTGTTACCAGTGTGAGATATTGGAATGGTATTACCATTTCCCATTGAGATCTCTTCGGAGCCGTTGTAGTCTTGATGAGCAGCTAAGTTGCGAGCATCAGTTATGATGTGGTGACTAGCGCCAGAATCAACAACCCAAGGATCTTGTTGATGGCTGGCAAAGTTAGCACGGGCCTGAAAGTGGTTGTGAGACTGAGATCTGCACACTTTGGCAGAGTGACCGGGGCGATCACAAAGTTGACAACGAAGAGGGTTGTCTTTAGTTTGCTGCTGCTGATTTCGACGACGCCATTGCGAAGGATTTGATTGATCTCGAGCTGACTGATTACGCCATGGTTGGCTGCCTTGTGAGTTGTTGTTGCTTTGCCTTCGGTTGTTATTGTAACTTGACGGTTGCTGGTTGTTTCGTTGAGCCATTGCAACTGTGATCGGTGTTGTTTGTTTGGTCTCTTCATGTTTAAGAAACAGCTCATGATCGAGTAGTTTCTCATACAGTTCTTCATAGGAAATTGTTGTCTCACGCGATCGGATGGCTGCAGAGATGGCCTTGTATTCTGAACCTAGGCCTTGTAGGATTCTTACAATGAGTTGCACATTTGTGATGGCTGCACCGGCGGTTGCAAGTTCATCGGCAATGGAGCGGATGTCACGTAGGTAGTCCGTGACTGGTCTAGAATCTTTGGTGATACGAGCCAATTGATCTTGGAGGCTGATGATTCGAGTTTGAGATTTGTTGGCGAAGGCAGTATGTAGGGACGTCCATGCTTTGTGTGCTGATGGAGCGATTGCAACAGTAGATGCAAGGGTGGGTTCTACCGATGCTAGGATGGCATTTTGGACAAGCTGATCTTGTCTAAACCAGATCTGATAAGCTGGGTTTGGAGTGCTTTGGTTGTTTTCTGTGAGTGTGGTCGGAGGTGCAGCGAGGGTGCCGTCTAGATGGCCGAAAAGATTATGACCATGCATGAGCATGGAGACCTGTGCTTTCCAGGTTGTGAAATTGTGACTGCCAGCAAGCTTGATGGGCAGTTGAGAGGCAGGATTAAACTGCACGACAGTGGTATTGCTAACGGTATTGTCGGAGTTGACAACCGTGGTGTTGGTGGCCATTATTTGCGTAAGGCGGTGGGAAGAGAGGATCGGTGCTCGTATGAGCTTAATGCTCTGATACCATAAAACAATAATGGTGAACTCTACTTTTATTCATATGTGAGGCAAAGAATTTATAGGAGATGGCATCAACCAAATCCCATAAAAGTCTGGATAACAACCTATCTAAAACTGAAAAGATAACATCTAAAATTGAGAAGATAACAATCGTAAACTAAAAGCATGAAAAGTGGAGCCAGCTGGTGATGAAGATAGTTCTAACAGATTTGACCAAGTCTATCTCTTTTAGAAGGAACACAGAGAACTTGCTTTGTGAGCTATATATCATGTACTGTCGTTCACCAAAATAGTTTTGCTTTACCTGTTGCAATTGGTAGAGTTGAAACTACGACCCGCTATGCAGGTTCCATTCCAGCGTGATGGGATTGGACCAAAATTCTTGTCATTGAAACTCTCTGATTCTGGCCAGATGCCTAAACTCCATGCTCGGAAGTAGAAAGCGAAGTTACTAAACATTTCAAATCAAATGTCACATGTAATGATATGATAATGACATGTTTTCACAATTTCCTTGCGAGAATGTCATTCGTTTATAAAGTTTGAACATGTATGGCACAGCTCACGAATTGAAGGCAAGTTTTCAGCTCACCTGTATCCAAGATGCCAATTATAGTCTCGGATCCGGGGGACTTTGAGCTGGAGTCTGAATCCGAGGTGACATTGAGAATTTCTAGATCAGTTTGATAATTGAGGAAATCCCATGAACGTGTGGTGTGAAGTTGCAAGAGCGGATCAGGAAACACCGAGACGACTCCTGGTTTTTCAGCAATTGTCTGTGCCGCCTCCTCAGATAAGCGAGCCGCAAAGCCTGAGAAACCATGCTTGTAGCTTTGTACCACTTCATCACCTTTCCTGATCGCAAATTCAATAAAACATTTTACCAAGTGATGGAGTTTGAAACATACAAGACATATGAAGGCTTTTTCCCTTCTCTGGTAGATTGGCTTTTTGCATATCATGCACAGTATAGAATTAAAGGCCCTCTACGGGATCATGCCATACAGGCCCTTTGTACGCTCTGGAGCTCCTCTAACGTAACCCTATGTGATACAGAACAAGAACGAAGGCTTAAACCTAGTTATCAGGTCCTTTAGGTGCGTGCGTGTGTACTTGAACTAACCTTCTTAACAAAGGGCCCAGGAGCTGAGCATGGTCATCCCTGGAGTTACCATTTGCTGCAGCCGAAGCTCCCATGTACACGATGTAGACTCCATTAGCACTTTGGCCTTGACCTGCCTCGAGTTCTGCGAGAAACGTGAGGACAAGAAAACAAATAGAGTGCCGTTTCATTCTAATGACACTTTTAGTCATGTTAAGGTTATGAAAAGCTCCCTGTATCCCAATTCCCACCAGTCTCTTTGGGGCTTTATATACACACACCACCCAGTAGGTAGTAAGGTTGGTCTAGACTAGTGGCTTACGCACTTATGGATTCACACGTCGATTAGCTTATATATTATCTGTGTATAGTGCGCAGCTGGTTATCTATACACCACTGAGGGGTTGGTACATGTAGTGGAGGTGGAGGAGGGTGGTGGTGTATTTTGGGAAGATTTTCCAGTACTTCTTATGAGTTGCTGTGGAAACCAGGCACCAACACAAGTCTAGGTAACAGATTAAGAAACTGAATCACCAATGCGCTTTGGATGGGATAAATCAAAAGCATAGTTTGTTACGAGGTGGCCCTTTTTTCATTACCATGTGAGGAACTGTATTGATGGAAATGGAGTGAGTGATTTGTCGGGGTTATTAGCCTTTTTGGTTTGGAAGTCGACATCAGAAAGCTTCACTGCATTATGCCCTCGGTTGGTACTTATAATGGTGCTTTTGAGATGGAGGGGGGCCTTCAAACTAGCAAGTTTGAAGGAGGCCTTTTTCGCATGATATGCTTTCATGAGACTCTCTCTCTCTCTCTCTCTCTCTCTCAAAATGGGTTTTAGGGCCCCCCAAAAATCTGCCCCACCTTAGCCTATGATGTACTGAAAAATCAATCAAAATTACAATCCATTGTTAGTAGAACTTCAATGTTCTTCCTCTGAAGTGGAAAGTGGGTTGATTAAGATAGTCAAAATCTAATTTGTTTTTTTTGGATTATAAAAGTACTTGGTGCACAATTGATTGCCGCATTAATTTCATTTTACCCATAAACCCCAATGATGTGTTTTAACTTTTGAAAGTCCTACATATCGATCTTGTTAACAAAATCCGTGTGTAAGCCCACTAGAAAGATCTGACGGTACGTAATTTGAAAGTGTGGCACGCCAACTATGTTTGATCATCCATTTCATTTGATGATAGAAAGTGGGATTTTTAAGATAACCCCAATGGAATGGGCAAAATGGAGCTCTCATCTCTCCTTCCATTGGTGAGCCATCAAGCTCTGCATCATGCATTAGTGCGCTACAGCCATCTCCCATCTTTCTTTCTCTTCTTTTGTCACTAAACAAGGTCCAGGACGACACGTAGTCGCACAGACAGCCGGTCAATATGATCATCCAAACAAACAGCATTGTTTAGAGCAATGCTTAGAGTTGAGCCATCTGTGCAGATAGCGACTTTAGGCCCATCTTTAAGAACCATGGCCTACTTGAAAGCCCGAACTGAGTTGTGCATCAAAACTGAAGGGATTAAAGTTTGCTGTGTAAATTATCAATGACTCAGATCTCAAAACACACCAATAAAAGAAAGAACGAAAGCGACCCTGCAATTGCTGAGGGCAATAGATAAGGAGCTTCATGAATCTCTCATGACATAACCAAATCGGGTACGAAAGCATACTGCGAAAACAGAATAACTGAAAACAGATTGTGAGAATTCTATTTGGGTGCGATACATGTTCAGCATCACCTAACGAGCAAAGTATCAGTGTCTGATGAGAAAAATATTAAACGCAACCTACGTTTTCTTAGCGGCAGCATCTTCATCATGCATCTTCTTCTCCCACCTTCTCTTCCTATAGTCTGCCAACATCTGAGGCATTTTCTTCATCAGCTCAGCAGTATGTGCCCGCTTTTCTGCTGCTATCCTGTCGCACTTATGCCCTTTCCTCTTGGTTCTCATCTCTTTTCTCTCTGGATCATATGGCCAATCTTGTCCAGCAAGCAGAACCTCTTTGCGGAGACGAGCTCGATGGCGTGCACTGATGCCCATAGGTTTCCATGCCCCTAGGTGCCAATAACCCCAAACACCCTTAGAGAGCTCATCCTTGTACTTTTTCAGCTTCTCTTGCCATGGATACTGGTACTCCCCAACTGCTTTTGCCACAGACTTTGCAGCCTTTCCGGCCATAGCTCACAAGGTCCTATAAAAACATGAAATCTGAAACTGTTCCAAGTCCTACTAAGAGAGACAAGCTACACATTTTGTATTCAACTAGACAAAAAAAAGAAGTGCAAAATGCAATATATGCCATAGCCATGAATTAGCTGCCATTATCCTACATCTTTCTAGATGTTGATAGTTGTCTTTCTTACTCAAATATTCCAGCTAAAAGAAACAAGATCGACGCAAAACAAAGTCAGATATGAATCCCAACTGGGTTGATGAAATTCCGAGAAAAGTAGTTTAAATGCTAAGAAACATAATTTGAAGTCAAGGACTAGATTTCATTTTGGTACTCCAGTAATACACATCGCTATTAGGGAAAGTGAGAATTAGGAAGTCTAACTCAAAGCTAATTCCCCCCTTTGATAAATCACCAGGTCTTCAGTCCCATCTAAGAATTTAATACATCAAAACAAATTTCGAGAATGTCACCAGTGATGCTTAGCTAACTGATGTACCGGCTGAACATCATAGCAGGACCTTAACTAATGAAACAAGATCGTAACAAGTGGTAGATCATAAGAAATAATACTCCTTTACCTCCAAGACCTAGATTCAGTGATTTTTACATCTAGATACTCGCTGCTTCACCATGGTTCAAGTTTCAGAAGGAAAGAAAAAGATAAAAAGAAAAACCATCATAAATTCATTGTACTTGGAATGGAAACAACAATAGGCAGCATCCAACTGATCAGAAAGGAGACCTTTTGGATGAGCTACAAAAGTCAAAAAGAACATCAACAAATGAAAATGACTACTCCCCTGATTCAAACTTGAGTCCCTGACTAACGATTCAAACTTGAGATTAGTATACTTGTAAGTTAAATTAGGGCACATAAACATTAGATTAGGCTTTCTAGTTTCAACATGCAAATAACTATAGTTTGACAAGTCAAACAAGGGTAAAAACAATGAGTTAGGTCAATGTTAACTTATTCAAATTCTAAACCGGGAAACGGCTAAAGGGTTGGGGGACTAAATATTTAACACAGAGGTAGTACGGAAAAGAACATCTTCTATAACCAGCTAAACGCCTACGCCTAAAGAAAGAAGGCAATCGTGATCCTTCTGAAAATTTTCAGGTCAGGTAACTAGCATTTGGACCAAGTCATGCAACTCCCCTCCCAAACACCAACGCCGTCTTCAGTCCAACCTGTTTCTCCCCTCTCCCACACCCAAAAACGAAAAACAGAAAGATATAACCCACGAAAGTATAAACTAAAATGAGACGAGAAGAGGAGAGAGCCACAGACGACACAATGCAGAGGGGATGTGTATGACATATAGTTCACTCTGCACACTATGTGGTAGCATTTAGCGACAAAAGTGCAAATTCGTGATGTGGGATTCTGTAATGCTGTACAGTGTTCGTGAAACAAAGGGATGAAACGAACATCTCTGGTTCAGACATTTCAACAAACACCACAACTACGTAACTCTCAAGGTATAAAACAAGTAAAGCCAGCATAACTATACACACCAAAACCATGTACCAGCCTTATTTCAGCTACATTGATAAGTTACTGAAAGGATTCTCAGCTTTATGGAAGCCAAATAACATTGGAAGTAAGTGACATCCATCTAAATTCTCAAATTTCCTTTTCATTCTTCACTCAGATTTCTCGGAATTCCCAT
>JAVXUP010001877.1:0-182646 GCA_033070095.1 Escallonia herrerae | reverse complement strand
TGTGCTCAGTCTTAAAACAAAGAACGGAATTCTATGGCTGAATTGCAAATTCGGCAAAACTTAAATAACTACCAATTTTTTGTAACTTTTGAATTCCGTTCATTATCTGAATTCAGTGGCTTCAAACCCAAGACTAGTTGCACATTTTGAGTAACTACTTATTTTCCTCTTCAGAGAGGTATTCGGGGATGATATTGATGGTATAATGTTGGACACAGTCACTATGTAATGCCAATTGCTGATGATACTACATTATGCTCCTGATGAGTCTGGTCCATACTCAAAGCCTACACGTACACATTAAGCATAGTAAGCAAAATTTTACTCATTGCATGGAAAGACTAATCTTAGACTTTTAGTTGAACTTTATCCCTTTTTTTTGGGAGATTGGCTTGACCAGCTTTTGGTTCTGACGCGCTCCCTTTTAGGCAGATAAAATCAATCAATTTTTTTTTTTAATCTATGCTGTTTTCAATCTGATTTAGGTGCAACTTGGTACACATTCCTTTACTTTTGATCATGTTTATGGAAGCATCGCATCTCCTGCATCCACAATGTTTGAAGAGTGTGTTGCTCCCCTCGTTGATGGATTGTTTCAAGGGTATAATGCTACGGTTCTTGCATATGGTCAGGTAAGCTTTGCATCTATAGGACCTCTGCTTATTAATGGTCAAAGTTACTTACTCACTGCATTCACATTTTCTTAGTAATTTATAGTATTTGACATTTCAATGAGTTGCAGACTGGTTCAGGCAAAACATACACCATGGGTACTGGCATCAAAGACGGTTGTCCAACAGGGCTAGTTCCCCTTGCTATGAATGCTTTGTTCAGCAAGATCGAGACTCTGAAGCAGCAAACTGAATTCCAATTGCACGTTTCCTTCATTGAGGTTTGGTCATTACTTTTCTCACCCTTGAACTTGTTCTTGACTACATCTTTGGCAATGATGTGGTGTTCTTACTCTCATTAGGGCTGCATATGTGCAAGGCTTATAGCAATTGCCCTTGCCAGAACCGTTGAAACTAAATTTGAGACTGATGCTTAGCTTAGGAATTGAACGTGTCAGACTTGTTTGCATCTTAAGGAAGGCAAACGTAATTACGTCTTTGAGGGAGGACTAAAATGTAACATTCATTATGGCGGGAAATTTATCCACAAAATTATTTGTAACTATTCGTCTCTGTATTTTAAACTCATGCCAGATTATGTGTCACACTTTCACTGGCTTTTACACTGATAAAAAAAGTTTGATTTGTCATGTTTTTTGAATATTTCATACAACAGGTTTTAATGAGTTCAGTCAGGTTGTCACATTAGTTTTGTCATATCATTGTTGAGGAAAAGTTTTTCGAACTCAAATTGCATAAACATCATGTATCAACTTATGCTTTGATACGCGATGTGCTCAGATATGCTGTGTTCCTGAGTTTATCCACCAATTGTACACATCACAAAGGTCTTACTTACATCATATGTTGGTAGCAATTCTGGTTTGGAAAGTTTCTTTACTGTTCTAGTTCCCAAAACTCCTTTCTCGTCCTATTTATCCAATTTCAATTGAAAGTGCATAACTAAAATAGTCTGACGTGAAGATACTAAAAGAAGAAGTACGAGACTTGCTGGATCCCACTTCTGTAAACAAAGCAGAGACAACAAATGGGCATGTGGGGAAAGTAGCCGTTCCAGGGAAACCACCTATACAGATTCGTGAATCATCAAGTGGTGTTATTACACTGGCAGGATCCACTGAACGTAGTGTCAAAACGTTAAAAGAGATGGCTGATTGCCTAGAACAAGGTTCATTGAGCAGAGCAACGGGAAGTACAAACATGAATAATCAGTCCAGGTTAAAACTTGTCTCTTACAAAGATTGTTTTTTCCTCTCGTGAGTTAGCATTGTCATCCGAATCATCTTATGATTACAGTGTTCTAAGTTAATATGTACATTAGAAATAATGTCATGATTGCTGCACTAGGAGAAGAATCACTGAATATACCTTAATTTGAGGATAATCACGTGGTAATATCACTATAGACTGTTTTCGGTGCATCGAACTTTGTTGATGAGGTCAATGTGTGCTTCATGCGCTAGATACTTTGTGAAACATTTTGAGTGTAGAACTAAATGATTCCATGGATGAAATTCATAAGGGTCTTTTAATATCCCAGATACATATGATCAGGGGAGAATGTCTTGCAAACTTATGGTTTAGTTGTTTGGATTTTCCACTCAAGTTGTGCTAGTTATAGGTTTTAGAGATGGAGAAATGATCTGGGGTAAGGCTTGGTCTGCTGCAAACAAATTGATTTGTGTGCAATGTCTCGAACGAGGAAGAAATTACTAATTCTGTCCATCTTTTCTGCAAAATATTTGGTACTATTGTCATGTCCTTGTGGCCTAACTAACTTGGCCTTTTTACAGTTCAATGACTAGGCTGAATTGGTTTAAAACTTGATTGGCTGTGATGAAGTTGCTTATCACTTCTCTGTTTATCTATGCAGCCGTTCGCATGCCATCTTCACAATTACATTGGAGCAAATGCATAAGCTCAATCCTACCATCCCTGGTGATAGCATTCTGAATGACTGCATGAGTGAAGAATACTTATGTGCTAAATTGCACTTAGTGGATCTTGCTGGATCAGAGCGAGCCAAAAGAACAGGTTCTGATGGTATGCGCTTCAAGGAAGGTAGGCGGAATTTCATCATAATGTTGTGCTTTAAGATGCGTTAGTCACAACATGGCATGACAAACTTTTCGGTTAACAGGTGTTCACATTAACAAAGGCCTACTTGCACTTGGTAACGTCATCAGCGCACTAGGTGATGAGAAGAAAAGGAAGGAAGGTGTTCATGTTCCATACCGTGACAGTAAACTCACTCGGCTTTTGCAGGTTCGCAACACATTTATGGTTGAACGATTGATTTAAGTAGCATGAATGCATGTGAAGTCATGGAATTTCGGAACATCTAGCATGGCAAGGTTCACGGGCAAAGCAAGCTCCACACCCCTGCCAGTTTGTCTGTGATCAACTCTACATTTGCTGTTACAGAACATTAGAGCTTGCAAAGACTAGTAACATTTCAGGCATAAATGTGCTCCAGATACAAGAAGTTTATACTTAAGAAAGAAAGACAGATTCTTGCGGTTTGTAAAGAGGCGAAAACATGCTTGTACGCACCTCCTCTTCAAGTATCTCTGTCTCTGAATCTTTGAAGCATCTTCCCTGAACTACATTATACACGGAAACAACTTCTATTACGTCTCAGTTGACGTAAAATTGGTCATATATAGCATCAATAAGTGAACCTTACCTCATGGCAACTACTTTAAGTTGGTTTTTTCCTCTGAAGTTAAAATCTTTGACGTAGTCGATTAAAACAATTTTCAAAATTGGCTTTTCGATGTCCCAGAGAGGAAGGTAAGTGACTTGTACCATGTTAATGGAAATGACATGGATCGAAGAAAAGAAAAGGTATCCGATTGCTAGAGGTATACCAGAAATTATGAGCTTTGGGCAAAAGCATCTGCTTGTTTTGTAGTATCCTAAGTAAAGCCAGTGCCAAATAGGGACAAAGCTAAATTGGTAAAAAAATCCTAATCCCCCAGCTCTTATTTCTCTCCCGTATCTCATTGCTGAAGCCAAACTTTTTTGGCTGATATAATGTTGAACCCATTCTAACAGCTTGCTCTTTTGGTTTAATCGTTGTGTACCACAGCTTTGATTCTAGCTGGTCTAAGATTCTAACATTTTCTCCTCTCTTTCTTTTTCATGCTAATTTTATATCTAATTAGCTGAATTTTATTCTGCGTTTAACTACAATGGCAGGACTCCCTAGGTGGAAACAGCAGAACTGTAATGATAGGTAATTTCTACTTGTATTGTCCTTTTTCCTCTTTCTACTGTTTTCTTTTTGCTCGGAAGTGTTAAGTCTTTGTGCTTATTAATAGTGTTAAACAGTTACAGCTTGTGTTGCATTAGAGCCGTCTAATATTAGTCTCCTGAAGCACTTGCCATGCCATACACCTTCTGCTTTTTAATTTTAAATGTTAAATTCTTTTCCAAGTAAGCATAGCTTCTAATACCATAAATACCAAGTTCTTTAAATTCTTGACGTGCGCGATGTATAACTTTAAGCAAGGGATAGTCCTCAATCTCATAACTTTTTGTCAAAAGCATGCTTTTTTGGGCTTTGGATGGAAGGTTGAAGTATGTACCATTGTCTTTTTCAATCGTGCTGTAGTCTGGGGGAGGCTTTTAGTTTTCCTTTACTTGGAAAATCGCTGGAATTCTGGAACTATATTTACATGTAAAGCATTTCCTTGTTCCAGCTTGTGTTAGTCCAGCTGATATAAATGCTGAGGAAACTCTCAACACTCTAAAGTATGCAAATCGTGCTCGCAACATCCAGAACAAGCCTATTGTAAGTTTTGGAGCATCTAACTTTTGTTCTTTTTGTTTCATATCACTTTCTCATCACATTAAGTAGATAGTGCTTGCTTCGAAAGGTGTTGTACAATTAATAATTATACTGCTATGCAGGTGAATAGAGATCCAATATCCAATGAGATGCTGAAGATGCGCCAACAGTTAGTGTGTTTGCAGGCAGAACTTTGTGCCCGTGGTGTTGGATCTTCATCTGAGGAACTACAGGTGCTTGAATTCTTGGAGCCTATATTCTTTGTCGATTAAGAGATAGCATAAATGCTCTTGCTTCAAGAGCTTCCTCCTCTCTTTATGTAAACCACCCGTACTTAAGAGCTTCCTCCTCTCTCAATGTAAAGTACGTGTCTCTTCATCCTCCTGTACCACACACATCGTGACCAATCCAGTGAAGCCACATCTCCTCTTCTCCAACTATGTCCTTGTGTTTTCTTTTTCCTGCTTTGCCGTCTAATGCAGGAACTAACAACGACCAACAAAACCACCAGAATTATGATAGCAATCTCTCGTTCCATAAAGTTGGTTCTTGTGGCTTATTTTATCAAAGCACGTGGTCCAGTCTTTTTGCAATGATTGGCTTGTAGTGAGCCACATGGTGTCTGGAACGAACGTGGGGAATAAGGGGTGTCCAGTAGTCATATTTACATGTCATATGCCTGTGCATGCATTGAAATTCAGATATCACGGAAAGGATGGAGTATCCGTTTCACACTAATAGCAAAGCGGTTCCGTAAAATTTAATAGGAGGGGACGTTTGTTCATTTTACTAGCTCGAAACCTGTGACACTCATGCATTTCTTTGATTTTATGCGTTTTGGATAGCATTCACTCTAAATTCATTACTAAAGAAAGTGCTATATTATCATTTGTGCAGGTTCTCAAGGATAGAATTGCTTGGTTGGAGGCTACTAATGAGGAACTCTGTCGGGAACTTCATGGATATCGCAGTAGATGCGCTGCAACAGAGCACCGTGAAATTGATTCTAAAGTATACCACAAACGATACATCTTGAACTTTTTAAAACATTGCTCGTATGAAGAGAAACATAGTTTCTTGATAAGAGTATACTTGGCGGAATAATCTTATTGCAAACTTGGCCCGTCGTCCTCCAGGTTGGTGACACGCTGTCTGCAAAAAGCGAAGGGCTTAAAAGGGGCTTGCAAAGCATGGACTCATCGGATTATCAGATGAGTGAAAATGGTATAGATTCTCTCTGGTATAAATTACTAATTATTTGTCGATCACATCACCTCTCAGAATGGAGGCTTCTAATTTTTTCGGGTATACACTCAGATCGTTGAAATTCAACTTCCAATATGTACAGGTGATTCTGTAGATATTGATGAAGAAGCAGCAAAAGAGTGGGAGCATACCCTTCTGCAAGATTCTATGGACAAAGAGTTGAATGATTTGAATAAACGTCTAGAGCAGAAAGAGGTTTAGTATGGAGGCTCTAATGCATTTTTTCGTTTTATATCAGTATATCACCAAGAAGCAATGATATCTATTAGTATGCCACTTTTTCACATGATACGCACTTGATTTGAATCTTGGACACTTGCTAAAGTACATTTTTATGTATTAACTGCAAGAGGCTTAGAGTTACGCATTTGAAAAGTTGCTTCTGATACTTAAGAATGAGAGGATGTGCTTCCTATCCCCGTAGTATATTCTCTGTTTCAGGATATCGATTTACTCTATTCTTAGCACCCGAGTTGCACATGCTTAAAATATGCTACAACTGACTTCTTCTCTTTCCCTGTGTATCTTTGCATGTTATGTCTGTGCAGTCAGAGATGAAACATATTGGAGGATATGACACCATGACTCTTAAGCAACACTTCGGAAAGAAAATCATGGAACTTGAAGATGAAAAAAGAACTGTGCAGGTTAGCAAAACGACCATAGAGATATCTTGAAGATGAGGTTCATATGATCTTGAAGATGATGTTCATATGTTCTTTCTTATGACTACAGCTAGAGAGGGATCGGCTGTTGGCTGAAGTTGAAAACCTTGCAGCTTCTTCTGATGGGCATACACAGAAAATGCAAGATATGCATGCACAGAAGTTAAAATCCTTGGAGTCACAGGTTCTATTTGCTTGCACATGCAAATTCCTTGCAAAGTTACTTCAGTAGTTCAGCTCTAATTGTTTACGTCATCACAATTTAAACATCTCAGATTCAAGATCTTAAGAAGAAACAAGAGAGCCAGGTTCAGCTATTAAGGCAAAAACAAAAGAGTGACGAAGCTGCAAAAAGATTACAAGATGAAATACAGTTCATCAAGGCACAAAAGGTTGTGCCGCATTTTCTCTTTCTTAATCTGCGTAGTCTCCATCTTGTCTAGTCTACATTTTGCTGAACTTTTGTGAGGTTTCAGGTTCAATTGCAACACAAGATAAAACAAGAGGCTGAGCAATTTCGACAGTGGAAGGCATCTCGAGAGAAAGAAGTGCTGCAGGTACTTGCCATCTTTACAGGAGTACACTAAGATGCATTCAGATCATCTTTCTTAACACGCAACTGTCTCAATTGATGACCCTTAAAAATGTTTATATTGTTTTTTCTTGGACACCCCTGACTAACAGGTTTTGCTATCTGAGCAGTCGGTGTTACTAGCATCCAGTATCGCATTTATGGTTATACACTACGTAACATTAAAGAAATATTTGTTAACTCGGCATATTAAGTTTCGCATTCCTGCAAGTGATTAGCTAAGGGAAAACAAGTTAAGTATATATGTAATTTGAAAATGGCAGCATCTAAGCTTGCCCCTGCTTTACCCCCCAATAGTGTTGCTGATCATTTGCTTCATTGGAAAGCTTTTGGGTTCTTATAGGTTATGTCATACTATTACGGATGGTGAAGAATGGTAAGAATATGTATGTATGTGTGTGTGTGTGTGTGTTGCGTCATTGCATACGGCTAGTTAAACAAGTTCGGTCAAATACAAACTCCTGCACTTTTTGGGTGGCTGTAATCGTCCAGAACCCACACTTGCAGCTTTGGTCGTGTTTTTTATTTTTGAAAGTGATGATAATAGCTGGATTTCTTTTTCCCTTTTTCCTGTTTTGCTTTTGTCTGGCACTGTTATTTTAGTGACGTATACAACGTTAAACATTTTCCTTCTTGTAACACGTAGTTCACTTCATATACTTGTCCTTTAGAAGGATCCTTGTATTAGATAGTTGCTTTAGAATTGAATATCATGAAAGACAGCAATCTATGAGATTAATGGCTTTTTGTCCTGTAATGCAGTTACGGAAAGAGGGGAGGAGGAATGAGTATGAAAGGCATAAACTACACGCTTTGAATCAGCGTCAGAAAATGGTCAGGATTTCTCTAGCACTTCAGTATTTATTCATCTCCGTCCTAATAAGATTGTCTTGTACAGAGTATTACTTTGAGAAGAAATTAAACTTTGAGATTCATTGCATCTCAAATGACTCTAGTAACACAAAACCTTGTTCTTCTTATATTCTTGCACAATAATTTCCAAGTCCACTAGTTGATAAGCTACCATGTAGAATGTCGAGTTCATGGACCTCACATGGAGATATAGTTCTTCATAGTCTTGTGAGCATACTTGTTGCTTGATCTGCAATTCCTGTTGCCTTCAAGTGAGGATCTTCACTCTTTTCAGAGTTAAAAAGAAAAAAAACATGATAGATATGGTTGGTTTTACAGGTCATGTGGTTGATATCTGAATCGTCGAATCCTAAAATTGAAAAAAAACAATAAATTAATAAACTCTTCTCAACAGCCACTTCTTTTTATATATGACTCGTAAATCTTTAATTCAATTGCTCAATATGATGCAATATGACCAACTTACTACTTGTTGACCAATTTTTTAGGTTCTTCAACGAAAGACAGAAGAGGCTGCAATGGCAACCAAGAGGCTAAAAGAGTTGCTGGAAGCGCGCAAGTCCTCAACCCGTGAAAACCCAGGTATGTGTTTGCTTTGAAACATGTCTCATGTTCACATGAGTGTTTGTCCTCCCTAAATATCTGTATTAAAAGGGCTATAAGAAGTCATAAATCACCTTTTTTGAGCTCATATTGTGAAGGCTTTCTGGAATTTTTAGTGCTTTAAATATTAAATGGACAGTGTGTGCGTCTGCTTTAATGAAAGCAATGGATGCTCATGAATACAAGTCCTTCGTTTCTATGTCCTTTTTACTAACATGGTGGTGTCTTCAAGGTGTTAGCAATGGAAATGGAACAAATGGGCAGGTATCAGTTCTCTCTCAGCAGAATTTGCCAATTTTGCCAATTATTTGGTCCATAAAAATGCTGACTTAAGTTTCATATTCAGAGCAATGAGAAATCCTTGCAACGCTGGCTTGATCACGAACTAGAAGTTATGGTAAATGTTCATGAAGTTCGACAGGAGTACGAAAAGCAAAGCCAAGTGTATGTTATTTTTCAACTTCATAATACGTCTTCCACTTGAACGTATCGGGTATTCATTCTGAGTTTAACTTTCGGAGTTTAACTTTTGCCTATCTCCAGACGAGCTGCACTGGCTGAAGAATTAGCTGTTTTGCGACAAGTTGATGAATTTGCTTCTAAGGGACTTAGCCCTCCAAGAGGAAAGAGCGGCTTTGCTAGGTAATTGGTGATTAAAATTTTGTGCAACTTCAGACTCCACTTCTCTTTACAGTTTAACGTATTCCAATTTGTTCTGTTCAGGGCATCTTCCATGTCACCAAATGCACGAACGGCGAGAATATCATCACTTGAGAACATGTTAAGCATTTCATCCAACTCACTTGTAGCAATGGCTTCCCAACTTTCAGAGGCAGAAGAAAGGGAGCGTGCCTTCACTAGTCGTGGGCGTTGGAATCAGCTGCGGTCAATGGCAGACGCGAAGAATCTGCTTCAATATATGTTTAATTCTGTCGCAGAAGCGAGGTGTTTTTCACAATCCTTGCTGATCGTTGGGAGAACCATGATTTCCATGTCTAGATGTACTGAATTCTACGTTGCTAACAGGTGCCAATCTTGGGAAAAGGAAATTGAAATTAAGGAAATGGAAGAGCAACTAAAGGAGCTCGTAGGTCTACTCCGACAGAGTGAAGGAAGAAGAAAGGAAGTTGAGAAGGAGCTAAAACTGAGAGAGCAAGCCCTAGCAATCGCATTGGCTACCTCGGCTTCGGTAGGACTTTCTAGCATTGGCCTTGTGTACTTTCAAGCATTTTATACAAATCTAGGGCTTTTAGTGGTCAAATCATTGTGTGGGTCAACTTTAAGTGCAAATCATTGTATGGGAGTCAAGGTCTCACTCTTTGAAGTGAAACAAAAGCTTCAATTCAGCTATATTCATCAGGAGTGCCTGCCAGTTGGTTCACTGGCTTTTTTCTCAGATGAGACGAGGCTTTCCACGCTAGCTAAGCTAATAAATATGACCTCTGAACAACCATCACTGTCAAGATTCACTTGCAGTTTGAAAGTAGTACATGAATGAAATGTTAGCTTCTTAACTGTCATGGGAACTATTACTCGAGACTGGGTCTTATTTTCTTTCTTTCTGGTCTTAGTATGTTTGACTCATTAGAGTGGTTATGAACAGGGGAACTGCCAAAATTCACTGAAACACTTTGCCGATGACATGAGCGGTCCTTTGTCTCCTATCTCGGCACCAGCACAGAAGCAGCTCAAATATACTGCAGGCATTGCTAATGGCTCGGTCAGGGAGTCAGCAGCCTTTATAGATCAGACACGAAAGGTTAACTTTCTGCTCCTGTTATCTTGGCATTATAAATTTACACTCCCATCTGACTGAATAAGAGTTTTTGCCAGATGGTTCCAATCGGACAGTTGTCCATGAAGAAATTAGCACTAGTAGGGCATGGTGGAAAGTTGTGGAGGTGGAAGCGAAGTCATCATCAGTGGCTGCTACAGTTCAAATGGAAGTGGCAAAAACCTTGGAGGCTCTCAGAATTGATTAGGCACAGTGACGAAACAGTAATGAGGGCAAGGCCTCGTCCCCAGGCTCTACCAAATGGAGTGTACCATAGACATTAGCGTATGTTGTTGTTGCTGTATATTCCTCTTTGATCTGCGTTTACTTCCAACACATTGCACAGGGAAGAGCAGAGAAATAAGTGCAGGTAACTTTTTTGTCAACTTTGACACACTCGTCTTAGTTGTGATATTATCGGGTAGCATGGAGTTTGGATTGGGAAGTGTGGTATACGTGGCCCAACTAGTTTGTGACAAAGGGTTAGTTGAGTTGAGTAGCATCTTTATTGCGTAATGCAATATCAACCTTCACCGTCAAGCTTTATGTTCTCGAAGTTCCCAGAAGAATTACCTCAGTTCCGTACAGTTTTTCTTTCATGTTTACTTCCATATTGTCAGGTACACTACAAGTCGGTGCAGGCAATCTCCTCTTATGCTTCTCTTCAATGAATACTCTTTCAGATAAAATTAGATGATACTGGTTTCGGAGCATCTTGTGAATCGGTGTTGATGCAACCTATGAGTCACCTGACAGGAACATGACGGTAGAACGTGTATGGTGATGGTAGATTTTGCCCCTCGTGGTGGTCGCTAGTGTTCTTGCATACTTCTCTTCCAACCGAAATCACGTCTGATGGAAGAAGTTCGTCCATCAAGTCATAGTAGGATGTCAAATAATCGTTTCTAATTGGTTTTGGTTTCCTTAACTGGTTTTGTCTTTAAGTTTTGTCTAGTTTGTTCATTGTGTGAAAGCACGATATTGATCTCGTTGAGAGGAAAACTGAACTCTGAAGGATTTTGTACAGCAGAAGGCTAATTCATCCGAGAGTTCTTTTCTTTTTCTCCTTTTCTTTATGTTACAGTTTACGGTGTGCATTATTCTATCGATTGTAATTTAGTAACAGTTGTGTAGCATGTTCTAATCTAAACGAGTGGTATATCCTTTGAATGCCATGCACACACACTGTCTCTATCCCTCTTTCTCCTGTATATATACAAGAGAAAATTTCAGAAAGATGTTCCACGCTACGTGCATTCCTAGTAGTTTGGAATGCATCTTATGTTACAATTTATTCCCAATCTATGCTTGGTCTCACTCATGGGTCCACTGAGGTCCCGTTGTGTGCGACACGTCGATACAGTCAGCTATATTTTTTCAATGTTTTCAACCGGCCAAAATGTGCACGCGCAAGTCATGTACATTTTTCATTTTTTTTTTTTGCGATTCTGTGACTAAGAATTTTTTTTTTGGCGCGACTTACAGCAACGCGCTCAGCACGCTTTAGCCATCAAACTCCCTTTTTTCGGCTAAATAACCGCCTGTTGACGCACCTTGACAATTGCCCAAGGGGGTCGGCTCGGCCTCGGCCACCCCTTGAAGGGTCAGCCTCAGCCTTCTTTGAAGGGAAGGCCATAGGAGTTGGCCTATGGCCTTCCCCATTGCAATTTCGTCCCTCTTAAAGGGTCCACGCACCATCCGCGACTCTCGCAGTTGCTCGTGGGCCAACTCCACGACGTCCGTAACCCGGGGCAGTGCACCATCACCACAATGCCCGTCGTCACCTGCGCCGTCTGCGACGTCTATCCCCTATGGCCGTGTGCCGTCTCCGTGACTGCCATCACCACGCCCATGCACAGTTCACACGCACATGCCCCAGCACAACCACTTTCGTGATCGCCGTAGCCGTGCCCATACATCATTCATACATCACTTGCTCACTTCCACAATAGGCGTCACCACGCCCGTGCGCCACTTTCATGTCTCGTGCCCCTGACAGTATACCACTACAGACATCGCCGCACCGTGCACCACTTTCATGTCTCGTGTCCCTGGCACGGCGTCCGTGCATGTAACGCCCAGAATTTTCGGAGCGTTAATATCGATTAAACAGAGTCAGAAAACCTTAAAGTACCAAAAAAATCTCCCCAATTGGTCATTCAGAGCATGTACTAATTAATCCTAAAGATATATCAATAAATGGCATGGTGGCCTAAAGCATTCATATAAACCAAATAACTCCGACACGGAGTTCCAAAATAAAATCTTAACCATTTCAATTTGTCTTAATTATTACATCTAAAGAAACTAAAACTGACTCTGAGATAAAAATCGCTAGCTCTCAGTCACACAGCTAGCCTTGTAATCCAATCCCACCTACTGATTACCTGAAAGGAAAGATAATATAGGAGTGAGCCAAATGCCCAGCAAGGTCACTCAAATGACCAATCACAAGGAATACAAAAAATATGTCCGAGAAATAAGATTACGGAAATACAGAACTTTAACGGAACAGATACTAGACCGAATTTCAAAATGCAAAAATATATCTTTATACATAAACAGACACTAGAGAGCTATTCAGAATAAGGTCATACATGACATCAATGACACGTGTAACCGGGTTAAGAAAATAAGATCACGATTTCTAACTCATTCCACTGAACTAGCCCACGTTCCAATCCACGTAAATAAGTCAAAAAGAGAGTCACATTTACTGTGACATGACTCACCAAAATACATGTACGTTAGTTCAATTTTTAAAATACTAAACACCAATAGATTGTCTAGACCATCTTTAGGAATGAGCCGCACCCACCTAGCGGCTGACGGCACACGCCAGTTGGTGCTACCCATAAATCATACACAATTAAACATGTCAAAAGGGATAAAACGGAACAGAGTATACAAGAATGGGACTATAGACGATCCTGGCACAAAAGAAAAATAAGGCAAGACAACCATTAAAATACCAGCGTTCGGATTGAGGGAAATTTGAATATATCAAAGTAAAGCCTGAATGAAGAAAGATCCCACTTTGTCATTTTAGTATTCATAGAAATATAGCACTAATCATGACTATACAAGGTGAATAAAGAGCCAGGAGATAGAACTTTGTCAAATGATGACACTCACTTTATGATCAAGGCACGTGTAAGTCTAATAAGATATGGTTGGACCGGTAACTAAATTTGTTTAACAAGACAAATAACAAGAAAAATGACCACACCACATGACTAGACATGATGCAGTATGAAAAGCTCTCTGTCGACACGTTGGAAGAGACCAACACAATAGGAAGGAAGGCTACGATAAATTGGCCTACAAAAGAAACAGATCAGGAGACAGATGGCTATGTAGCCAATTGGCACGCAAAAAGTTTCGAGCAATTAATGACGAGTCAGTAATGCGAGTTCTGTAAGTGCATGGCTAAAAAAAAAAAACAAAGCCAGCGTCAAAGAAATCCGAGTCTGTCGTGCATCGGTCAACGAAAATAATTTCTTGACAATTCAATATGCAGATACCGATGGACAGTAATCAAATTAATTGGTTAATGCTAGAACGAATTAGGCGCTGAGATTTTTAATTGACAGATTTCAGATCGCAAATACAGGAATAATCCGTCAATCACTTTGATCTTCTAAATCAATTAAATCAAAATCCCTAAAATTAATATACCCAGAAGTCATAATTAGGGTCCCAACAATAGCAAAAATTAGTAAGGATTTTAACTACAAACCTCAATTCGATACCAGAAAATAAATTCTTAGCTCGAAGTAATAAGCAAACTCTCAAAAGGCTCTTATTAGGGATTCTCTAGAGATTTTTCTGAAATTTGGTATGCTCCTATAAATGTACGTAACTATCAGAGACCTAAAAGATATATATTTATATTTCTAAAACAATTAGAATTTTAAAATACACATTACGTCCCAAACTCTCTAATTTTCTTTTCTTTTTTTTAAGCATTTAAATATGTGGGTCTAATAGTGCACCACTTTCATGTCACGTACCCCTGGGCACTGCACTTGTTCACCACACCATGTGCCGCTGCTGTGGACATGGAACATACTTCAACCCACTCTCCTGAATGTGTAGCATTCTGAGGAACTCTGCTTTGCAGCGCTTCGGCATAAGGAATCTTCACAGCGGGGAAGAGCTTGTTCGCACAAAAGCTATCTCCGCCTGGGCGGCTTGCATGACAAAAGACATGTCTGAGCTGTGACCACATCGCACTCACGTCATGGTAATCGTCGGGACCCCCTGGAAAATGACCCGCGGGTCACTCCGAGAAGGAGCAAGTTTTCAAAGGACATCGCATCTAGTCTGCTTGACAGTCGGGCATAGTGATCCTATCCTGCCATTGTCAGGTTCTCTTCAAATCTCTTTGACGCACCCCTGTAGAAGGGCTTTGGACCGGTAGTTAGTGCAAGGGCTTACTTTGATCATGCCGACGCTGTGTGGGACAGGCAGGGCGAATATGAGAATCGACAGTCCAAAAAAGCACCGGCATTTGTAGACCCTTTGATGACGTGCCACTCCCAGGGGACGACACGTGTCAGATAATGACACGTGCATACTTTTGCCTATAAATAGAGGACTTTGAAATTTATTTTGGGGACAATTCTCATTCTTACAAAAATCACTGTCTCACTTTAAAATCCAGAGCTATTGAATTCTAGAAAGAGAACCACAATTGGACCGTGGCATTGGACCTCAGTTTGGACTGTCGATTGTTGGCCCTGTTCGCCTCAACCCGTCCTCACAGCACTGCCACTCCTCACGGCCTGTCTGGGAAGCTTTGTTCTCTGCCCTTACTTTACCCTCACTGTGTCCCACTTTATACATCTGCCTGCTGACTAGAACTCTATCATTTGTGACACTTTCATGTAACTACGAACTCACTTTCTTTGGCATCACAATTTACAATGTTTGTTCCTAGTAGTTTTAATTTTTGAAAATGTTTGAGGTTAAACTGACAACTTTATGATGATGCATATAGATTTTCGATAGATAGAGATGCAATTGTGTAAGATCAAAAGCTTTTTATTTGTAGATTATGATTAAATTCTTATTCAATAGTATATATAGGTGAGTATAGTACACAAAGTTTTAATAAGGTCATATTATGTGTCAAAAGCGTAAATCAATTTTGAGCAACATTTGTTTTAAGATTTCATATTATTTTACATACAATTGCAAATATTTTTTGTATGTAAAAGTTTTTTAAGTGCTAGTAAATAAAATTAAATCCTTTAATCAACTGATGAGGTGAAGTGATAAAAAAAGATAGTCAAATTAGAATATCACATTCTTGACTTTATTTTTTAAAAGAAGGGGGACGTATTGTTGTAGTTGCAATGCCTATTTTTGAATTTATATCTGAAGTATTACTTATAAAAAAGGACATATATAGTCTTGTACAAGAAGTTTTACAATTGAATGAGATGAAAATAATTAAGACTTGCTGATCATTCTTACATTCTATCTAGAGAGTGATAAACAGTGATGGAATTTTATAAAGTTACGGAACTTTTATCTTAAACTTACTTTATTTTTGCTCTATAGATTTATGGTCCTTATCTTGTTAAAAATTTTGGTGATAATAGTCATTATTAAGTCCTAGCAAGTTAGTTTATTAATTCAGTATAGTTAAAAAAAGATCTCCAACTTGTAAGATACAACATGTACTTCAACATATATCTTTTTGTCTCTCATACCATTACATTCCTTCTAATTTTGAGTTTCTTTAATTTGTAGTAATCTAATTAATTCTTAAAAAAGTGCTTACGATTGATACTTGTAATTGATTCTTTTTGCATTTACATGTACTAGTAGAATGCACGTGCGTATCAACGTGTAACAAAATGAGATTATATGTAGCTTAGGAAAGGAATAAGATTATATCCAGCTTAGGAAAGTCATTATATCATGTTCTCTTTAACCTATCATAACTAATTAAGCAGTTCAAGTGAACTTGTTAGATTTAATTGAAATCCAAAGTCACTCTTTTTTTTTTGAACTCTCTTCGACGAGCTTATATGTCGTTATTCACCGATCACATCTCACAAATCACATAATTTGAGATAATATTAGCACAACACTCATTATAAATGCAAGGACATCAATTTTTTACAACTGAAAAATTCATTTTGTAAAGTTTTTAGAATGGAGCCCCCTTCATCTAATTTCAAATATTATAGCATCCTTCCTAAAACAAATGGAAAAACCATAGTGGAATGACTTCACTGCTCCAATAGAACATGATGGAGATTGATCGAAGTTGTGATCGACACTTCTTTACAGTCGGCGATGCAATTACATATGAGATGCATGAGGTAAGTAACAAAAACTCAAATAGACCAGTATAATAAAACATCTGGTAGTACTTCCTCAAATTTGTTGTCATTTTCCTTTAATATTAATAACTTTTTTTTTGTTTCATTAGTGTCCTCTTCAATTTCTTTTCTCATTCTTTCGTCTTTTCACTTAACCCCTTTTTTTTATTTATATAATCTAGCTTCTTGAGGATCATTCTATCAGCCTCTTAATCTAGTTAGATGACCACATAGAAAAATCACTCAACATTAAAATAAGTTTCTAAGACATATACATCAGGCGAAAGCAGCGCGCGTGCGCACAGGTGAACACAAGTTGTTCAAAATAGCTTTAGTACGATGATTTTCACATCGGTTTTCCTCTCATGCTCTATATTTGCAAGTGAGATAGTAAAGATTTTATACCTAGAAGATCTTATGCTCTATATTTGCAAGTGAGATTGTAAAGTAGCTTCACTCAGGCTTTTGCCATGAGCCATTACTCCAAAAGATTACGCACCTTTGCGTACAATGCATATAAGACTTAAATGAAAAAGAACGTATCGAATGAAAGATAGCATTAAAACACAAGCTTTAAAGAAGGTTAAAACTTGTTTAGATGATAGCATACAAGCAGCACAAGATTCATACAACTCACTTGGTCAATAGCCTCCACATCAACTCCATATTCATCCTCTTCATGGTCCTGAAATGCATTCGTAGTTTAATATTACGAAGTATTGTCCACCCAAGAGCCAGATAATTCTAATGAACTTACAAACAGCCAAGAAGATTATTCATTGTTGTCTTTTCTTTGTAGATAATTCTTCAGTACTTATCTCTATACTAATATATAAATTAAAATCTCTTGTAAAAGGTACCAAACCCCTCCCCCCCCCCCACAAAAAAAAAAAAAAAAACCCCGTACTACCTCTTCTCTAGTTTTGGTGTTGCTTTCCTAGTTAAGAAACAAACTTACAACCTCTCTAGTCACAATCACCTAGAGTTAATTCTAATATCTTTATTCTTTGGAAATTTTTAATTCATAGATGCATGTTCATTCCATGTAAGAAGACTATAACTCTACAGATCACGTGTTACAGTAAAAATGTTGAAATATTTGTTGTACGAGTTTGATTGAAATTTGCAATAAAAAATTAAAGTTTGCACTAAGCCAATAAAGCTATTTACAGCAGATTTAACAGGGAATTGGGTTGATGATATTGCAATCTTAAGGTTGAGAAGAAGTACTAGTATCAGATCATGACAATGAATTTGCATGACTTAGAGAGAAGTGCGGTAGCGCGGACGGTACCAGAGGTCGACGAATAGAGACTACTATTGGTCAAGGAGTGGAAAAATTCGTTTGCTTAAAAGACAGAGTCCCAAATATAATCCTCTCTCTTGTTATATCGCGTGACAACTGTGTTAGAAATTTTCCCTGGAGCTAATAGAGATGTCAAAGGAAAATCATGTACAAGAATTTATTACCATATTTTGACTGCTAGTAAGTAGCAAAGATTGGCTGTTGTCAATAAGAAAGGGAAAAAAAAAAGAATCAAGAGCACTTTAATAATGGTATACATAGTACAACAATGAGGAAACTTTAGCGGAGGAGAACTAAGACAGAGAACATGACTTTAGATACCCAATTATTATTTTATATCAACTGGAAGTATGCATAAACCCACCCATTGTAATTTGCATGCCTTAATTATGAGGTAGAGAGCTCACCTTGATAGTGGCAGAACTGGTTGAGACTTCGGAAACACTGACCTACATGAGGGAGGAGAAAAACAGCTCCTATTAGTTGTCCACTATGAACACTATAGTTAGAAATACTATTGCACCTGTGATGGTAGCCTTGGATCCAAAAAAAAATCACCAATATTTTACTTTAAGCTACCTAAGGTGCCGCATTAATAAATTGTTCCTTGAAGAAATCCAAAACTTTTAACTGTAACTACAAGACTCAAAATTGTTGTTGTCCTTGTGCCCCCTGCCATAAGTAAATAGTTGTTTGGACATATTTGTCTAAGATTCTGCTATAATACATAGGAATATGAACTATGGGGGGTACACTCGCAAAGTAGATATGAGATATGCACACGAAGAATGTGTGCTTAGACATGGACATTTACAGAACTATTGAGCAGCTTTTGCAAACTACAACCGATTAAATGGATCAATGCGGCAACAGATTACAAACTGCATCAGTAATGGTGATTACACTACAATGAGATGAACAAGAATGACCAAGAAACAAACTTTGAGAAACTTTCTTCCCTCTATTGCGAATCGAATCCAAAAAAAGGACATAATAAACAACTGCTACATTTTGAAATAAAGCCATCCCCCTTTCCAAACCACCACCACCACACACAGACACCCCTCATTGATTGGTTGTAGTGTATCTCGAAGGAGAGGCATGTTCCAGAAGATTTTGCTGGTAACAAGTCATGTTCTTAATATTTACCGTATTGTTTAACTCTGGTTTCACTCTAGAAGGATAGAGTTATAATGTTATTACATTAAATGCAAGCTAACAACTTGGTTCTAACAGCAAACATGTACAATTTCTGCACACACACATACACGTATGTACATAGTATATTTAATACACACGTTGGAAGATTTTGGTAACATGAAATCCTATTTTTATGATTGTGCATGCCAAAACTTTGTTTTAGTAAGTTATGATTAAGTATTGTGAGCCAATGAGCAACTTAGAAAGTGAAAGCATTATGAATCCAAATCGGAGGTCAATTTTTTCCATAACCCTGAAAACAAATACGCTTGAAAGAAATATAGACTTATAAACTGAAGCTATTTTGCATCATATGAGACCAAAATATTGTTCATTCAGACATGTCAACATGGCATTCAAGTTTTACGAAGCTATATCGCAAATTACTTATACTTCAGCTGTTTGTACCTATAAAACCAACCAGAAGAGTACAAATCAAAAGAAAATGTCACTGAGTTATGCAGTTGAGATTTTAGTGACTTGCAGAGGAAAATTCTTGCGTTTAGCTAATTCAAAGCTTCTAGTGAGTCATAAGAATGGAGGAACTCACCTTTAAAGCATCAGAAGTTGGTACAGCTTCAGACCTGCATAAATAGAAAACGTAAAATTGCAATTAGGCAATATTCAACTACCTAAAAGGGCCAGCTATAACCAAAAGGATGAATCATCTGGGTAATTATGGAAGCAAGTCAAAGAGTACGATAACTATTCCACTAAAATATTTTCAAAAGTTGAACTGTCAAATGTGTGCAATTTGTTTCAAAACTATAGGCTTTTGCCTCAAGGCATTGTCAAACCCATTGGAGCAGCAATAGACCATAGAAATGTAACAAAAGTTATGGTGGAAAATATAAAACCAAACAAGAAGAATGAATACAAATTAGAAAGCGGTGCACCATTCAAAACAAAAGATAATTTCAATAATGAATCCTAAATAAGTCACGAGAATGGACAAACCTGCATTTAAGGGATCAGAAGTTGGTATTGCCTGCATGGATGGAAACATAAAAATGGATACTCTTTCAAACCGAGCAGTCAGGGTGATGGAATCAAGAAACTACATCTGCTAATCATTCCTAAATTAAAAACATAGTGTGATTTTTCTGTTTACCTTTAATTATAAGAATGGTAAGTAAAAATGTACGTCTTTGGAGGTGAATAAAATAATTACATGGTGGGAACCCTCTCTAATTATCTGGGCCCTTGTTGTCGTGGAGATTGGGTTTCGTCTGTTCAAAGAAATCGCTGCAATTAGTTGATGAAAGATGCATAGAGTCGTTTGCGATAGAATCACATCTTGAAGAGGAAGAGTTTGTGAGAATTCATGCTCTGGAAGTGGAGAGTCATCTTTTTTAAGAAGTCTACCAATTAAATTAGGGAGGATGTATCATAACACTTTTGCAGAGATTCAAAGTTGATGAAATTAGAGCATGAGGAGAAGGGGGAAGGGTTAGCGAGGATGTCGAACCATAAAGCTCGAGATTGAAGGTTATTTATGGAAATTTAAATTATTTAAGGGTATTTTTATAAAAAAAAATGATTTACATCTATTTAAACTTTTATAAGTAGTATAGATATAGATATAGATATATAAATTCTGTTTAGAGTTTGAGATTATTTATTTAAAAGATTAATTTGTGAAAAACTGATGTTTTGGTATTTTAAAGTACTTTTAAAGTCATTTTTCAATTTAGTGTTTTCTATTTGCATTTATTGGAGTATTTTTTGGTTTCGATGTTTAAAGTCTGTTTACGAGTTTTGAGAGAAATCAAAGAAAGAAAGTAAGAGAAGAGAAGGGAAAAGAAAGGAAGAAAAGATAATATTGTTTTCCTTCCTCTTAAGAGAGAAATGAAAATATCGTTCATTTATCTTGTTTGTAAGTTCAGAAGAAAAAAAAAGAAAAAATAGAACATTACATATATACCCTTATATAATAGAGTGTTAATTCAAACAAAGACTTTAAAGTATGATCCTAACTAAGAACATAATTTAGACGAGAAAAAAATAGGTCATCAGGGACATGAAATAAAATTTATACTATAATAATATAATAAATCTTACATCACCGGTTAATACCACAATAAAGAAACACACAAACTAGACATGTATTGATTATAAATATTCGACTATCCAAATCTAATTAATGTCAAACAAAAAACATAATATTCAATCATGAGTTAACTCTAACACTCAATTTGAACCTCTCATCTTTTTTTCTAACACGAGTTTGCACTCCTCAGATGGACAACCAAATAAGCCATTAGCTTTGCGAGATTCTTACCTGAGATTGAAGGAGATGAAGCTAGCCACCACTTTTACCACTTCTTCTATTTGTTTTGTAATGAATTGTATGATAAGTTTTTGTAAGAAACATTAGGGCCTAAAAATTCAGTCATCATAATCGAGGATAAAATGGACATTATTAAAATATTATTTATGAGAGTTTCATTTCTTTCCGTTTCTTTCTAATTTTGGGAAGAAAGATGTAGAGACAAAAGATGCCCAAACTTTCATCTCTTCTCTTTTTTTTTTTCCTCCTTAAAAAAATTAACAAACTAGAGAAAAAAAAAAGAAGAAATTAACGACTTTCCATCATTTTTCTCTCTTTTCTCTCCTCAAAACAACTCACAGACAAGCTATTAATGTGAAGTTTATTAGCTAAAATAATTTCTTACATACGGCCGCCGCTGATCGGCCACCGTAACCCCTCTCCCGGCGAGACACGGAGAGACATACGTTTAGCTCGAGCTTACTGCAAATCTTATCTACCGATCAAGCTACAAGTGACCCGTGAAGGAGGGGAGGCCTCTCTCCAAGGAGAAAGAAATCCCCCTCAAGGGGGTGGCGGCTATGGTTTGTGACGATTAGAGAGGGAAGGCGCAGAGAGACAGAGTTTTGTAGTGCACTTTGAGTCTCTTTGCATAGAACCTCGTGACCGTCGACGCTGCCTTATTCTTTTCCTCAAGTCTTTTTGTTCACACTTTCGCATTGACTATTAGGCAGTAAGCTCCCGTCAATGACACTTTTCCTCAAGTCTTTTTGTCCACACTGTCGCATTGCCTTCTGGCAACAAGAGCAGAAAGTGGTCAATTCGTGAGGCCATTAATCCTTCATCTAGTTTACACTCAGCAGTTGTAGAAAGGGTTGCATGATGGCTGAAACTCTCCTGATTGGCGAAGCTGCAAAAGGGATCCTGAGCAAGGTGCTACCACTTGTAGCTAATGAGGCAAGTCTTGCTTGGGGATTCAAGGGGGAGCTCAAAAGGCTAGCTAGAAGGCTGAACACGATTCAAGACTTGCTTTCTGGCGCCGAGAGCAAGGAGTTGACGACGCTGAGTGCCGTGAAAACATGGCTGAAAAGTCTCAAAGCCGTGGCATACGACGCTGACACTGTCTTGGATGAGTTTTCGTACGAACTTCTGAGACGGCAGGTGGTCGTAAGAGATCAAATAGAGTACAAGGTACGAGATTTGTTTTCTCCCTCGAACAACCCACTTTTATTTCGTCTCAAGATGGGTCACAAAATTAAGGCGATCAACTTGTCACTGGATGCAATCTACAAAGACGCAAATGCGATTGGACTTAAGGCCGTGGACCTGATAAATAGCTCTGCGGGTACTGGACATCAACAAGTCCCGGTAACTCACCCGGGGGTAGGTGATTCAGAGAAGATTGTCGGAAGGGAAGCTGATGTGTCTATGGTAGCAGACATGCTGCTTACGCCAAACAATGAAAACGGTTTACTGGTCATCTCTATAGTAGGAATGCCCGGCCAAGGCAAGACGACCCTTGCTAAGCTGATCTGCAAAAATGACAAGGTATTTAGGCATTTCGATGAATTTATATGGATTTCTGTATCCGACGATTTTGAGGACAAGCGGATTTTGAATGAGATGGTGCAATCTCTCACACAAACTAACCCCCAGTTGTCAAACATGGGAGGAATCCTGAAAGAACTTCGGAAACATCTGAATGGAAAGAAATATTTGGTTGTATTGGATGACGTGTGGAATGAGAGTCCTGAGAAATGGGAGTCATTGAGAGATGCTTTACTCGAAATAGGTGGATCTAGTGAGAGCAAAGTTCTGGTAACCACTCGCAGTAGTAAAGTTGCTTCAACTATGACATCTCTTACTTATCCATTAAAACATTTGTCAGATGATGATAGTTGGATAATGTTCAAGCAAAAAGCATTTGCAAATGGTGGAGCAGTTGAGACTAGTGATTTGGTAGAGATTGGCAGAGAGATTGTGAAAAAGTGTAGGGGCGTGCCATTGGCGATCAAGGTCGTAGGAGGTTTGATGTACTCTAAGAAGTCTAGACAGGAGTGGTTGTCGGTCCAAGATCGTCACTTGGGGGAATTAGCGGAGGATGTAACAGGAGTCATCCTGCGCATCTTGAAGTTGAGTTATGACCATTTGCCATCGTCGTCCTTGAAACAATGTTTTGCATACTGTTCCATTCTACCAAAAGATTCTGAAATTAACAAGAATAACTTAATACATCTTTGGATGGCCTTAGGATTGCTTCATCCTTCTGAAAGAAGCGATTCGATGATGGAGGATGTAGGAAGCAGTTATTTTGACACTTTACTGTGGAATTCATTCCTGCAAGATGTAGTGAAGGATGAGTTTGACAACATTACAAGTTGCAAGATGCATGACCTCTTGCATGATCTTGCAACCGATACATCCAATGGTTATTGCGCTACATTGGAGGCCAACAAGGTGGATGAGCATTCTGAGGCTGTACATATATCATTGGGTTTTGGAGAAGGAAATAGAACAGCAAATTTAAAGGCAAGTTTTCCAAAAGTCCAAACACTATTTTTACATTGCGATCTCCCAAACAAGATGTTAGCAAACTTCACACGCTTAAGGGCTCTTGTTCTAATTAACCACGCTATGAATGAGTTACCAAACTCAATAGGGAAGCTGAAACACTTGCGATATCTCGACATCTCAAAGACCAACGTTAAGACACTGCCAGTTTCCATCAATAAGCTCTACAATTTGCAAACCTTGAGAGTGAAGTATCTGACAGGAGTCCCTGTAAAGTTTGGAAACTTGATCAACTTGAGACATTTTATTTTTGAGTATGGCGGAAGGAGCGGAGACTGTACGATTGATGGGATAGGGCAAATGACTTGTCTTCAGACTTTACCTTTTTTTGCTGTCAGTCGAGACAAAGGATGCCAAATCGAGGATCTAGGAAGCGTGAACAACCTCAAAGGTGAATTGAAGGTTTTTGGGCTTGAGGATGTGAGAACCACAGAAGCCGCCAAAAAAGCAAATTTATTGAAGAAGTCACGCATCAATGCTTTGCAATTTCACTGGAGTGGCGGAGAAGAGAAGAACACCAATGAGGTTGTCCCGGAAGAAAAGAACACACATGAGCATGTGTTAGAAGGTCTCACTCCTCACTCAAATCTGAAAAGGTTGAGAGTTCAAAACTTCAGAGGGAAAAACTTTTCATCGTGGATGATGATGCCGAGTCAATCATCAGTAGTGCTTCAGAACTTGGTTGATATCAAGCTTATTTACTGCCAAAGTTCTGAGCAGATCCCAACACTTGGGCACCTTACTTGTCTCAAGTTTATTTACATAGGAGGATTGCATAATCTCAAACGTATTGGTGCTGAATTTTATGGTCATATTGCTGAAGTTGCAACAGGTAGTGGTAGTGGTAGTGGTATTAGTGCTGGAGGTGCAATGTTTCCGGCATTAAGAAATTTGCGTCTAGCAAACCTGCGTGGCCTAGAGGAATGGCTCGAAGTTGTGCATCCCTCTCCACTTGTGAAGGTGTTTCCTTGCCTCGAGGAGTTGGAGCTTCTATGTCTTTCCAAGTTGTCAATGGTTCCAAGTCATTTCCCAGCCATTAAAAACCTAAGAATTATCGGAATCGACGATGCTGCAATGCTGCAAAAGATGAGCAGCAAACTTACCACTCTTACCTCTCTAGATATGCTTTCGGTCAAAGGTTCAGAGCTTCAGTTATTAGTGGAAGAGTTGCTGGGAAAGAATGTATCACTAAAGAAGTTGATGATTTGTAACTGTGAGTTTTCGTACTTGCCCATACAGAACCTTGTGGCACTTGAGAGATTTAGTGTAGTGAATTGCCTGAATTTAACTTCCATTTCAGATGAAATAGGCGGTGTCACTTCTCTTAAGGAGTTTAAGCTTAGAGACTGTGGAAAGCTGACATGTTTACCAAAGGGGTTGGAATCCCTTGTTTCCCTTGAAGACATAAAAATTGAAAATCTTGAGGAGCTAACTTGGTTTCCAGGGGGACTACAAAGACTTTCATCTCTTGTACATTTGGCTGTAGTTGACTGCCCTAAGCTAAAGGCGTTCCCAGGCATACACGGTCTCACATCTCTCAAGACACTGCTAATTTCAGGTTGTAAAACCTTAACTTCTTTACCAAGTGGACTGCAAGATCGTATGTCTCTCCAAATATTGCACATAATAGAGTGCCCTGCTTTGGTATCAACTATGGATTTGAGATGCCTGACCAGACTTAGAAGATTGGGAATAGGTGGCTACTCAGAGGAGCTTGATTATTTTCCCTGGCCCTACCCTTCCACTTCCAGGGGCACTTCTGCGCTTGAATGTGTCTCATCCCTGGAGTCGTTATATCTGAGGGGGTGGCCTATGCTCAAGTCTCTGCCCGTCCAACTTGAGCAACTCTATGCCTTGAAGGAACTGTATTTATGGCACTTTGATGGATTGGAGGTTCTCCCGGAGTGGCTTAGCAATTTCTCATCTCTTCGGGTGCTGTATCTTGCCCACTGCAGGAAACTGATGAGTATGCCCTCTGTGGAAGCGATGCAGCGCCTTGGCAAATTAGAAGAACTGAGTATATTTGATTGCCCCTTGCTGGAAACACGATGTGCCAAGGGAAGTGGCCCAGAGTGGAATAAGATTGCACATATTCTCAACATCAAAATAAACTACATGACTATTAACTAATCTGGTAAGTTACTTCTCCCTTTTTGTTTTTTTTTTTTTTGGGGGGGGCCTTCTCTCTTTGGATCTCTTACATTTGGATATAAGACTCGCACCTAAGACCGTTTAATTCCCAGCCAACTCTCTCGCTTTCGCTTGCACTTGCAGTATGGTATAGCTAATTGATCTCAACCCCCAAGGTCTAGGCCTGTCTTCAACTCTTGGCCAAAAGATTGATTGGTCAAATAATGTTAACTTCCAAAACACTTGTGTGGGTACTCTCCTTCGATTACGTGGACATTAATTTTTCTGTTGCTCTTATTTTACATTCAAATGGTCATAATTTAAGTCGCGCTTAAACCTGAGTGCAACTTGGGTTAAGCAACTCGTGCCAGACCGTAGAAGTTTTGGCTTGAACTTAATTTTATAGAAACCATGGTGGACGAGGGCACAAAATTTGGGCTTGTCAAAATTATGGGCCAAGTATGGGCAAAGGCTTTTAAAAGCCCACCGGCCTGTGAAAAATCCAATCCCTCCAACTTTTGTATAATGTGAATTATAAATCACGTGTAAATATGCATTTTTTTACTTTAAACTTTCAAAATACTCTAATCATAGGGATTTAAAAACCTTTGAAAGACTTTTTTTCCCCTCTCTTTTGTTTCTTCTTATAGGATTAGACTTTGAAGATTGTTATGAAACTCTTGTCTTTTTCTTTTAATTTATTTTGTCCTAAAACTTTTTTTCATTCTTACACTTAAATCCATTCTGAGGCTTCATTGTATTTCTCTTCATGATCATGACTAATTAGTAGGCTTAGATGGTAATTGGCATGTTTGAAATTTAAGTAAAGAAAAACTCATGACCCGTTAGTAGACTTGTATGGTAATTGATTTGCTTAAAAATTAAGTAAACAAAAATTAATTTATGACCGCAGACACCCCATGGACAGCCTGTTCTCTAGCTCGTACTCATCAAAACTTTCATGGGCTGGGCATAGACAGATATTATTTGACCAGTATATTGGCTAGGCTGGACATGGGCACGGGCACAAGTTATTTTAGAGTGGGCTGAGAATGGTCTGACCCTTGGGCCCCTCTAGCCCACCCGAGCTCAGAACGGACTTATGAGCTTGGAGTTTTTAATCGCTTCGAAGATCCTTTTCTGTGTTCTTTTCTTTTTTGGCCAAACCCAATACTTCGATAGATCTACGAAATGAGGAAGATGCACAACTGTTGTGTCTTCTTTCACGAGCAATGTGATTAGGAAGGGAAGATGATGGAACAGTGCCATGTATGTTATATTGTCCGCCCAAGCAGCAAGAAAATGGGAGTAAACATTTTCCTGTCCTAGGAATGCACAAAAAAAAAAATGAAATACAGCTTTTCCAAGATATATTGGTTGTGACAAATCTATTTTCTGGTTTAACTTCCCCACCCCCTGTCACTTGTGGGGGAAAAATATCTATATTGGTTGTGACAAATCTATTGTTCCTTTACTTTTATTTGAAAAAAAATCTAGTTTTGCCCTGATTTTTACCGACACTTCTTATTTGTTAATGGCAGTTCATAGTTGTAGATAACTCGTTTGTGCACAAGTCAGTAAGCATAGTTCTATATAGAGTGTCAGTAGCAAAAGAGTGCTAATAGCACGTACTTCAAATGCCGGAAGTAAATTCATGAGAAGTTCTTCTATCTTTTTGTTCGTGTTCAGATGGTCCAATCGTACAATTGTCGATGAAGAAATTAGCACTGATAAGGCATGGTGGGAAATTGTGGAGGTGGAAGCGAAGTCATCATCAGTGGTTGTTACAGTTCAAGTGGAAGTGGCAAAACCCTTGGAGACTCTCAGAGTTGATTAGGCAAAGTGACGAAAGAGTAATGACAGCAAGGCCTCGTCCCCAGGCTCTACCAAACGCAGCGTTGCATAGTCGTTACGGTTTACAGTGTGCGATTGTAATGTAATAACTGCGGTGTAGCATGCTCTAATCTAATCGGGGAGGGTATATCCTTTGAATGCAATTCACACACCGTCTCTATCTCCCTTTCTCCTATATATATTCTCATACTTATAAGGAAAAACTTCAGCGCAATAGAAAAGTTTTCCACAGTATGCATTCCTAATAGTTTGGAATGAATCTTACATTTGCCTACATTACTCATATGTCGAAGCCGCATCGATGTAATTTCATAGTCATTCTATCCGAATACTACATGATAAACCTAAGTTCATGTGACCGAAGGGGAATAGTCACGTACATTGAAAGGATGTTTTTCATTTCTCTTCATTTCTGAAGGCAGTACTTTTAAAGACTGTACCGCACTTTACAGGATACATTTGTATAATTGCTGCCAACAAAAGGCCAAATTTGAGGTATATGAGTGACAAAGGAGCATGCGATAAAGGAATCTTGGGCACTTGATGCCGATGCCATGCCACAGTGGTCGTGAATCCATTGGCTTATTCAAAGAGGTCGATGGAATTTTGCAAAAAAATGTCACATCATATCAAATAATTAATATATATCACATCATACGAATAATATATATATATATATAACGAATGTCACATCAATAATTAATATATATAGATATATAATTTTTCGCTATGATGTGACTTATATTAATTATTTGATATGATGTGACATTTGAATTATATTGAATAATTAATATATATCACATCATACGTATATATTATTCGATATGTGACGTTATTTTGAAAGATCCTTTTTTAATCACAGTAATAATTGTAACTGCTAAATATCATATACATACAATTATAATATAAAAGGAATATATGAATAGCGTTACCCTTTTTTAATCACAACTACTGTTGCACCTGTTAATTTGAGTTATATATTACCAGCAGGACTATTTAATTATTTCCAAATGCTAAGCAAAAATTCCTCTAAAATGCTACTTGAAGATGTAAAAGAAAAGGTGAGAATGTGAATCAAGCCTTCAATCTAATAGTGTACGAGTTCGATAAGATGTTATATTGTATATCATGATTGTATCTAGATAAGTTAGCAGTTCTTTAAAAGACTGATTCGTAAGCAATAAGAAGAGAGTACGATATTCCGAATATAAAGAACTATTAACCTAACTTTTCAAATTGAAATTTTGAAAGGCAACATTTAGTCATGATATTTTATTTATGTGGTTACATTTCACATACATCTCACGCTTTATTTCTCAAAAGAAGTTGCTATAACTAATGTTTCTTTAACCATAGTGTGAAAATTTGATATAAGATACTTTAAAAAAGATAAAGTAGAATTAACACCTTATGTTATTTTAAATAAAATGTAGAGAGTTTATTTTACACCGTGCTATGTTCAGGGGCGGATTTAGGAAGTGTAATCGGGGGGACCAAAAAATGTCCTAAAAAGAAAATTGATAATTAACATAAAAGAATTCGCGTCACTATTGAATACATTAAGTACAAAATAAATTGCTCAATTTGATAACTAATCATATAATTTTACTATTCATAGTGATTTATTTAAGTTACGAAGGTTAGTCAACAAATTGTTACATATAAGTTAACATACTATAAGAATTTAGACTATGAAAAAAGAACTAACATTGATCTCTTCGTGTTTCTTTGTAATAAAAAAATATGTAATATAGAATTTAAAAGAATGAAAATAGAGTAAGGGAACGAGAAAGAAATATTATGACGGTTGGTGGCACAAAAACATAAAAACACAATAAAATGAAATCCTAATACATTAATTTTATAATATAATGGCCCCCGGTCATGGCGTGGCTCCGCCCCGACTATGTCACGTTAACTTTTAGTCACAAAATAAGTTGTGAACAAGCATGTGAGGTGTAAATATAGGCGCTGACATATATATGACTTAAACAAAATTATACACGCACTCGTGCGCATACACACACGCACAAACAGACGGCAGTTAAAGCATGAATTCAACAATTTTTACGGTGGAAAATTTTTGTGTTCTATCCATTCTACTAACCTTTCGGTTACAGTTTCGGAAGCATGTGTGTTTAGTGGTGCCAAAGCAGGGATTTATTTCTTGGAAAACAATTTAGGTGTTATTTGAGTCGAAGACTACCCTCATAGCAGCTTAAATTTATTCCAAAGTTCAAGGAAATTTAGAGGAATTATGGTTGTAGCCTTAGGGTCTGTTTGGTAACGTTTTCGTTTTTAATTTTTTTTTTCAAATTTTGTAAACTAGAAAAAATAAACACGTTTGGCACACAGTTTTCGTTTTTTTTTTTCTCTTCAGTTTTTAAAACAGGACTGTTTTTTAAAATTCTCATTTGGGGTTTTGGGTTTTCAGTTTTGGTTTTTATTTTCAGACCACCACCACCAAAGGCTTTACCGCCGGCCACCGTCACGCCCCACCACCCAGAAAAAAACTCAAAATAAAAACTAGGTAATCAAACATCCATTTATTTTTGTAAAAAAAAAAAAAAAAATACTAAACTGGTTTTTATTTTTTTGGAAAACTCAAAATAAAAACTGGAAGTGATTTCAAACGCTACCTTAGCTATCCACCTTGGATCTGCCGAGAATATGATTATTGCCAACCTCATTATTTTAATTTCTTTTTCCCTCCACATCAAAAACACTATTGAGTATTTATTTCCCAGTTATCAGTTGGTCTCTCTAGCTTTTTGTTATTTACTCAAATCAGTGTCTCTGTATTGTGAACTGTGATTTAAAATCCAAGAGCTATACCAGAAGAAATTATCCATCTAAAGTAGTTACGTGCCCTGCCCTTGTTTCTCTCAATGATATGATTTTCTTTCCAAGGGATCCAAATTGAACAGTGTAAGTAGCAGGGAGTGTAGATTGGAAAGGCCAAAGTATAACTTTGCAGCTATTTGTAGAAATTCTTGGTGCCTAATATATTTCTCAACCGTAACATCATTTTTTTTCTTTTAAATCTAATATGTTTTTTTAGATATATCACTTCTTATGGTCATATTATAGAGGGATTTTAGGAATATAATAGTCAAAATTATGTTCAAATAAGTTAGTTAGTGCATTGATTAAGCTTACTTTTAGAATAGTTGAAAGTAGTTTTTAAATTATATACGCTTACTAATATAACCCTTATTATTACTGCAAAATTAATTAAATTTAGAAACAAGGAACCTATCCAAATTTAAATCAATTGGTGGATCACTTTTTTATTCTAAATTTCAAAAGTTATTTTTATTTCAATTGCAACATCGTCTTTTTTCTTCTAAATTTAATATGTTATTCTCGATTGTTAGATACATGAAGTTTTACACTCATATTTGAGAGTGACTCTAAAAATACAATAAACAAAAGTTAAGTCTTACAATGTTAGTATATTGAGTAGGTAACGCTTTAGAATGTCTAGAATTCGTTTTTAAATCATATAATGTTTATTGTAAATGGCGTTTATAAATTCTATTTCACATTGAAAACGCAATGCTATTAAGTGTCGCCTAAAGAAGCTATCGTTGAACTCTATTACGTTTAAGTCGCTTCGCTAGTCGTATATTACTAGCTAGCGAACCCAGGCAATACTAGGGCCAGTTTTGTTTCCCTTTTAATCGACTTACCATTGAAATTTATAAAATTCGATGAACTAAGATACTAAAGTATACTTTTATCATATCTTTGCGAAACATGTTTTTCTTTTTATACTTTTGCAAAAATAGACAACATAAAATTTATAATTGTAATTAGAATTGCAATGAGAACCTAATGAAACAATCAATCGGAACATAAATGCACAATTGCTAGGTAAACTTGATGGAATTCGAAGTAGTTTATAGAACTTTAGAAGACGACGGTTAATTTATGATAATACTAAGAATTACCAAAAGATTACTTTTTTTATTAGACAAAGAAATGTCATACTTATATATGTACAAAGATATAAAAACTACAAATCGATACTTTATTTCTTATAAATTTTTCTTTGGTTTTGGTGTGAAATGCAGTCGGCAAGTCATGAATAGAAAAATTATGCTTACACAAGGGAGATAATTATGCGATTACTCAATTTTTTTCTATACTTGAAATGATGAATAACATTAATACTAAATTGCACTTGAAATTAATATTTAGAAATCTAGTAAAGATATTCACAAAGTGAAGTATTCAATGAGTTAACGATTAGTTCACATCAAATAAGAATATTGATTTATTGTATAGTATTCTAAGTATTAGTTCTATATTTTTCAAAAGGAAAGCTTAAGAAGTAAAATACTCATGAAACCATACATAAAACTAATTTTTTTTATAATTAATTACTCACTAATAGTTGCATAAACTTTTTGATCAATCATCTAGCCGTATAAGTATAAGTATAAGATATTTTTTCTTTTTTCTTTTTTACTTTATGATGTACGTCATTGATCAATAATATTCTCATTTTACAAATATCCCTAATACAATAAATAAAATTATAAATCAATTACATTCCTCTGCATTGAAAATTAAAAGTCATAAATGAAGGTTAAAAAAAAGTGTCAAACTTTCTATTTAGTATTTTGTTGTCTAACCTTAAATCTAATATATATATATATATATATATATGTGTGTGTGAAAGCCGAAGCTAAGAAAATGTGTCCACGTTACCGCCTACATGGACACTTTCTTTTTTTGCCATGTGGACTAAAAAATTTATTCTAATATATTTACTTCTAAATTTATATCCCTAAAATTTAGTCATTTCAAATGCGTGATTGAAGACATTCATTTGTACGCATTAACCTTAACTGATTTTTCTTTTAAATGTGAAAATCTTACCATCATCATATGTTTCATTAATCTCCAAAAATCTCTCCCTGAATCTCTCAAAATTAACTAATTATAATATTATAAATATATGTTATAATTGTCTCATCAATCCTATCATTTCTTTTATTCAATATTATGAATCCACTGTCCACCTCAAGCGTTTGAGCCTTGGAAATTGAAAGTTTAGGAATTGAACGCCAACATAGATTCAAGAAAAGAAAAGTTTTAGTGCACTTCTTAGTTGTTATAAAATTTGATAATTTTATGTTATCTACAATATCTTTACATAGAAATAATGGGCCAAGATAGACCTAAATTTGTATTTTTTTTTATTTCTATATTACGTCTTTAAGCTTCTCATTTGTTACCAAATTCTTTTATTTTATTTTTCTGTGTGTTCAAGTGTTATCTGTTTTCTTTATCCAATGTACAATATTTCACGACTTTCTTTCTAATAAAAGGATACTAAATTTCACTTTTTTTTATTACTATTATATCACAACATAGGTACACTTCAAAAGTATTGCTTATGATCATCTAACGTCTTATTGCACGAAAAATACTTTTTAGATCTCGCTTATAATTTTGACATTCGAAGAAATTCATGTTCCTTTTTTGTATATTTTTTTATATATGGTTATTCATAACACAGTTGTGTTACAAAATCCATTCAAGTAATCAAATAATTTTTTTATAATTTTTATACAGTGCTCCGTGTGCAACGCACGGGATCAAAGCTAGGTATATGTTTGAAAGTAAAAATTGAGAGAAAGTTGTCACATCACCGCCTATGTGGACGTTCTCTTGTTTTGTCACGTGAATTTAATTCATTGTTATATACAACTTATTTTAATCCTTTATAATTATCACTCTTTGTTTTTGGATTCTGTTATTTCTAACCAATCAGTTAAAAATTTCTTACCAGTTTAAATTTGAATTTAAAAATTGATTTGCAATTAGAGCATCTTATTCAAGTTTCTATATATAATTTTTCCTCATAAATATAATTAATATATGATTCCAAAACTATTCCCAGGATATTTGTTCAAAATCAAGTTCTTAAATAAAATGTAATAATAACTTATCGATGCATCCCTCATATTTTGAATTCTTTATAATTGTTTGAGTCATCCTATATTTAAATTAGTAATACTTGAAGATCAAATTCAACACCACCATTATCTTTTCCTACTTTTTGCCAGGCTTTTTAATCTCCTTAATTTTGTCTTCCAGAAATGCAGGCTTTATTGCCTTTCTTTTTTTCAGATATCAAACCATTTTTTATTAGATCTATAACTTTTCTGTTCAGAAGTTCGAATTTTGTCCATTATCTTACATTTATCACTACTCTTGCTAATTGGTTCTTGGTGTTTATTCCTCATGTCGGGCATCTACCCTCTTCTCCGAACGTCATAGAATTAATATGCTCTTTTGCTCTTTCTTTAATATGGCTATTCTTACTGGTTTTATTGCTATAAGCTTTGTAGGCAGTGACTGTTACTACCATCATTAGTTGGTATTTCAATGATTTTTTATTTTATTTTATCAAGGAACATATATTTTCATTCACTAGTGTCAAATATATGAACGTTTTAACAATAATACAAAGTCTGGAGAAGTAAACTTTATCTTAGGCTATTCGTTTATAATTTTTTAATCTAATATAACTCAACTTAACGTGCATTAAGATGATGAACTTTCAGAGTTCCAACTTGCTCTCAGTCATGCTGTTGATTGGTTATGTACACTCCATTGTTCACACGTGATTGCTCTTCTTCCTCACTCTGATTTCCTTATGCAGATGGGCATTAGAGGACGACCGACTTGGGATGATGCAACTTGTTTGTGTACATTCTCTTCTCACTTCAGGACTCTGCACTCGCTGCATATCGCCCACGGAAAAGAGGAAGTGTTGTCCCCCTCTTCAAGCCTGGCCTTGTTTGCTGCTAGATCCAATCTTCGAGTTCAACAGCGGTGGTCTGACGCCTCTTGCTGCCTATCTCGTAGATTGGAGTTTGGGTTAGGTTGTAGTCCGTGTGCTGGGTTTTGTTGCTTTCTGTTTTAGTTGTATAGGTCTCCTTTTTTTGCCTCTGGGATGGGGTTGTCATTCCCTATTTTGAGCTGTATGCATATTATAAATCCTGATTTCTATCTGGTATATATCTTTTGAGCTCTCTTAAAATAAAAAAAAAACGTGCATTATGATGGTTGTCATACTACAACTCTCTCACGTGGAACACACGGGATGATCATAACTAGTAACTTATTAAAACGCGTGCCATAAAATTTGACCTTGGATCATAAATGGAAGCACGCGGAGTAATTTTTCCTTTTTTTTTTTTCAAATAACCAACATTTTACACGTAGAATTTACTCTAAACAGAGATAATGTAGTGTTATAGTGGCGGTATCTGTGTTTTGATCATTTTTCTCTTTGGTCATGTTCGACGCTTTTTTTATCATCCATTTTGATGTGTTTTTGAAGATTTTCTAAGGTAATTAATTTGGAAATATAGATTAGAAATGTGGTAGTGCTTAGAAATGTTTGAGGTTAAACCGGCCATTGTATGATGATGCATATAGATTGTGATAGACGATGATGTAATTGCGTAAGATGACAAAACTTTTATACCTACTTACATTTATGTTTACTTTGTAGATTGTGATTAAACTCTTATTCAATAGTGCATTTAGGTGAGTATTGTACACTTACAACATTTTTTTAAGGTATTAATATTATTTTACATACAATTACAAATATTTTTTGTATTTAAAGCTTATTTAAGTGCTAGTAATCAAATTAAATCCTTTAATCAATTGATGAGGCAAAGTGCTAAAAGATTGTCAAATTCAAATATTATATTTAAGACTTTATTTTTTCAAAAGAAGGGGGACGTATTGTTGCAGTTACAATACCCATTTTTGAATTACTTGTGATATATTGCTCATAAAAAAAAAAAGACAGTCTGTGTACGGGAAGTTTTACAATTGAATGAGCTGAAAACAATTATGACTTGCTGATTATTCTTATATTCTATCTAGATAGTAATAACAATGATGAAATTATATAAAATTACAAAACTTTTATCTTAAACTTACTTTGTAAGTTGGTTTATTGATTAAGTGTAGCATAAAGTAATATCCCACTTGTAAGATACAACATGTATTTCAACGTATACCTTTTTGTCTCTCATATATACCATTATATTCCCTCTTATTTTGAGTTTCTGTAATTTGCTAGTAATCTAATTAACTCTTAAACAGAAAGTGTTTATGATTGATACTTATAATTGAGGAGTACTTTTTTCGCATTTACATGTGTAAATGATTTAGTGTTTGAGGTTATTTATTTAAAAGTGACTTGTGAAGGAGGGGGGGGGGGGGGGGGGGGGGGCTCTCCCCAAGGAGAGAGAAACCCCCTTCAAGCCTCAAGGGGGTGGCCGGCGGCTATGGTTTAATTTGTTCCAGTATTAGGCAGTAAGCTCTCGTTAATGACACTTTTCGTCGCGTTGTGGGTCGTCTCATCATATAAAAATGGCAAGCTTCACGCGGGTTTGTCTTTCTTCATCGAGTATTATACTTCCATTTGGTAGACTATAAAACCTTGAAGTCTTTTTGTTCACACTTTCACATTGTCCTCTGGGACAGGCAACAAGAGCAGAAAGTGGTCAATTTGGGTGGCCATTCCTTCATCTAATCTAGGCTTGCCAGTTGGAGAAAGGGTTGCATAATGGCTGAAGCTCTCCTCATTGACGCTGCAAAAGGGATCCCGAGCAAGGTGCTATCGCTTGTAGCTAACGAGGCAAGTCTTGCTTGGGGATTCAAGGGGGGAGCTCAAAAGGCTAGCTAAAAGGCTGAAGATGATTCAAGACTTGCTTTCTGACGCCGAGAGCAAGGAGTTGACGCTGAGTTCCGTGAAAAATACCTATTTTGTGGAGGAAAAATACCTATTTTGTTCCATTATTTTTCTTTTGCCCGTGTCAGATCAACACTAATATTCATTTCAAACCCCCATCTTCCCCCCCCCCCCCCCCCCCCCCAATCTTCTCCTATTAAAGAGCAGATTATCTAGGTAAATGGATTATAAGATCAGGTCAACGTACAAATACTACCTTACAATAGCATATCTTCGTTTATTGTTGCTTGCTCCAAATATTTAAGTTTGGATTTGTTGCTCAGAGTTCTTAAAAACTATGAGGCAACCAATGTAATTCAGATAGGAAGAGGACGGTTAAATACCAAAAAGAGATTACATACTTGACTTGCTCTGGCTTCTAGTTCTAAAGCTGAGGTATTTCATTTGACTCTGTCCGGATGATAAATTTGACATTGACGTTTTTTACTCTACTTCATAGTTGACATAGACGTTACGAGGATCTCGAGTTGCTCAAGCTTTGAGGCGTCTTCCCTTATGGAGTAACAGTTGCCAGAAGCAGTCTCGTAATTGCGTAGCAATGGCGTGGAAGTTCTACGAAAGATCTATGAACTCATTCGTACCACAGGCATCTGGTGTTGCAATGATGCCTGATAAGGAGCTAACAGTCCAACTTCAGCATATACAGCAAAGGTAAAAACTTTGAGAAAAGCTAATTTTTTCCGCAGATATCACCTTGCCAGCTTTTTAGTGGTCAAAGTTGTTTTACTGGTAGCGAAAGCAACTGCTCAGCTTGTAAGCTTCATTTTGTAATTTGGAAGCTTGACTTTGCTTGCGGCTTCAAATCTGGTTTTGCTAAAACTTAACCTGCAAAGCACGCAGTAGAGAGGACATATTTCTCAGTGGATATTGGCATAAATCAAGTGGGATAGATTATTTTTCTCTTGCAACGGCTAAAATACATTCATACTGCCTAGCATGGAAATAGTCTTCTTAATTTTAACAAAAATCTTCGGCTTATATAATTATGGAGCTCTACAGGCAATACCAGACACAGTTGGACACTACATACTACTTTCATATACGGAAATTTTCAAATTTAACTGCTTCGAGTTTCTAACTTTTTGATATTTGCAGCTTTCTTTCTATATGGGGAACAGGTAATACTGGGAAGCATTGAGGGCCCATAGCAAACAAAAGGAGGATATGAATTATCATCAGGACTCTCAAACAGCGAAGTGGCAAGAAGTTCTACTGACGGGTGGATGCATTAAACAAGAAAGGTTAAGAGGCAGCAGGCCCCTGCAAGACCTAATAAATAGAACTCAGAGAGGGTCTTAAGCTTAGTGAGGTTATCGGGTGAATCCTCAGATTCTTCTACAGAATCGCGATGGCGCCGCTGGCCTATGACCTACAGATCCCAGGATTGAAACCTGACTCTTGGTGCCACTCTTGATGCCCTTGCAAGAACCAACTTGGCATCTATGTTCAGTTAATTAGTTCGTCTCTAATGGGTCTTTATATATGGTTAGCTTCGGTAGACATTTGTATTCTGTGCCGCGATAGACGCCTATTGGAACAGCAGTTCTTTTGCATTTCTTGTTTATGCAAAGTACTTCAGTATTGTCAGATTCACTCTTGTTTCTCTCAGAAACGAGTTCCTGTCAAAATGTTTGAAATTGAGGCTGAAAAGAGGTGGGAGTTGAAATAGGAGACGAATATAGGTGGGTTTCGAAGTTCTTTTAATATTATTTCTGGTGTAGCCTAATACTCACTGCCTGTGCTTCAATCATGCCTATTAGTCAGTTATTTGACTGCATAGCACTGGACATCCTTAAGCACCTCTGGCTTCAAGTTTCAACTTTAAAAGACAATGAAGATCAAGAGGAGGCTTCTTATTGACTTTTAGGGCACATCCGTCTCCTGTTTGTATTAAAGAAAATCCCCATCTCTTTCTTCTTCTTCCTTTCTGGGTAGTTGGTAGCGAAAGCAACTGCTATTATGGTTTTTGAGCTAGTAAGCTTCATCTGTGATTTTAGAGTATATGCTGCCTCACTATTGGCATTGTTAAGCTAGCATGTTTATTATCTTTTTTCGGTTGAGTTAAACCTGTAAAGCATGCAAAATAGTTCATGTTTGGGACTATCATTATTTCATTGTCCGGCCAGTGGACTAGCACTTATGTCAACTTCAAGTGATGGTAATTGTGTTCATATAGTGGGTGGTTTTGATCTGTCTTACAAGAGTATAGGGGATGCATGTGGCCTGTGGGAAGGCTTTGCCTGAGGATGGTTGTAGACAAATGCTTTTGTCCCCAGTTAGAAAGAAGGAAAAGGATTGAAGACCATGCATGGCGTGATATTGAGGGTTTCCTCTATTGCCTCTCCATGGAGACTCCGGAAAAGGTTGAAGGATCATACAAGAAGCCGAGAGAAAGAAGCCTTTGGAGGAGCAATGTCGTGCAAGACGAAGGATTGATTCATTGTGCGCATCACAGCGGGACAGAAACTGTCGCATGAGACATGTTTCCTTTCAAGATTATCTCGTTTTGTTGGGTCGGGGGTCGGGGGGGGGGGGGGGGGTGTGGTAATGATATGAGCACATATTCTAAAAATTTTGCTCCAAAATCAAAACATAAGCTTACAAAGCTTCATAACCATAATAGGACTTCCAACCCCTTTCTAACCCACCCATGTCCGAGTTCTCATTCCATGGTATTAGCTTTACCATCAAGTATGTAAAGTTAAGAGCGTTGAGTGTAAACGATAGTATTACATTACTGGCATCTAGTTACATATATTACTCTAAATTTTCAATCGCAGAGATGATAACTGGACTAATGGGAACTAATGGGAATCCTACAGAAAGAACTTGCAATTTTAACCAAAATTTTAAACCGGACTAGTAGGAACCGAACAGAAAAAATTTGCAATGTTACAACTTCTTATTGCCTCCCTTTGATAGGAAACAAGGTAAAAGAAAGAATCGTTACCCCTGATCCCAGGAACCCCAATGCATGGACATGCACACGAGTAAACAAAAAAAATAAAATAGATTTACCAATAGCAAGGATAGTGATATGGACAAACGCTTTTTATATATATATATATATATATGAAAAGAACATAGCCACAACAGTACATACTATACCTTTCATGCTGTCTTACTTCTACCTCTCTTCATTCTTTGGCTCTTGTTAAAAATGCTCCTTTGTGCAATCAGTTCTGCCATAGCCAGTATCTGGAGAAAGGTTTTCTACTCCAGCATCTCAACTTTGAAGTGTTACCTTTTTTATAATGGTGTGGAAGACTTACAAAAGAGACTACACAAATACTATCCTGGGCCTATAGAACCGTAAACTATCCTTCTCTACCACATCTTGCAGCTCGATAGGAGAAGTTGAAAAGATTATCTGATCTTGAACAGCTTGAAAACCCCAGTTGGCAAGCAAGTCAGCATAACTATTCTTCTCTCTCCAAGTAAACGTCAACCGGCAGTCTCAATCTCTCTCTAATAACAAATTAATATGTACCGTTAACCACATAGAAAATGTTTCCAGCCAGGTGTTCGCAAGCAGGTTCATCCAGGTTACTTGCAGAAACAATAGGACGAGTGAACCAACCGGATATAGGTGCTTAGTCATCGGTTCACTGGGTCAAATGCCAGGGCTGGTCTAATAACTGAGCTTGATTTAGTATCCTATCCCATTTAAATAACCGTGGAAATTTATCGTGAGTGCTGGGGACATGCGGCTTCTTTTGTAGACATGGTAAGGCATACTGTGGTTGGGGTTGTCTCAATTCATGTACCTAGTGCTGGGATCCCATTTCCACTTGACGAGATCAAGAGGCAATCTTTAAAATACCTAACTGAGTATCTGTAATCTCCAGTGTAAGCTGGATTCTTGCTCATTTCAAGTTTTAATAGTTAGCAGTTAGTGTTTAACATACTGGCTTGTTTCTCCTAAAAGGATATTTCCGGTCAAAAGGATTCAAGCTGGTGCCTTAAGAAGCTGGGATTACAATAGTGAAGAAGAAGAGGTAACCTTTGGTGTGAATCATTTCTTGTTGATGCCTGTTAAAGTCTAAATAGTACCTCTAGGTTCATGTCTTAAGTATTCTAGTATGGGTTTCAATGAGATAAGAGTTTTTTCAACGCCTGGACTTGGACTCAACCTTTACATCCTTGCTGATAGGACATATGCTGGATGGAATGAGAAGGGGCAGAACAAAGCACTAAGCATATGAGGGGGAGAAGATTAGAAGAATACTTCTTCTGTCCATGGTATCGGTAGGCATCGATTTCACCAGCTTTTGAAGTAAAAAGGCACGTCAATACCTTTGTAGCGAAAGCAACTTCTACTATTATTTGGAGTTCTGTATGCTTAATATGTGGTTCTAGGACCATGTTCACCTTGTCACATTTTTTGGGTGAATGAATGCGAGACTTGCTTAGTATCCTAGCTGTTTTTGGTAGATTGATTGTCAACAGTGGAGAATATATGCATGTTTAAAAGTTATTTCAGTTTTATTCCTCTTCATGTCAATTATCAACAATGCATTTATTAACCACAGAAGACTAACTCTTTCATGTTTAGCAGATAAACTAAGAGAACAAGTAAACGCAAGAAAATTTGATATCCAAGTACACAGCTGGTTTAAGGAAAAATTCTAACTTAACAAGTCTCAAATTTACCGTACCTAGCCAAGTTTGCAAAATTGAAAGCAGGTAATAAACATGATCCAAATTTACTGGGATCAAGCCAAGTATAACTCACCTATATAAGATTTAATTTTTTAGGCATCACTAGAAATGCTGCCTTACGTTCTGCGCTTTCCTAAGCCGCACAAGTTTGTAATTCTTGAGGAAGAAAGCATCCCTAAGAACAACAAGGGACAAAATGTCAATACCACATTTTAGTAAACTGGATAGAGCTAACATGCATGCAAAGCAGAGATAATGCTAGACTAGACACATAAAAGCTATGTATAAGAGATAGCAAGGTCAAATAGTGCGAGTATCATGTAAACTTACGTCCCTGACTCTTCGCCATAGCCTTTGAGCGAAACAAGGCTCTCTACGCAAACACCTGCATAAAGCCAACTAGGCAGACCACAAACCTTGACATTTCTAAATTCCCTTTTCACCAAGTCGTACCAATGAAGCCTTGTGTTATTGTGATTCTGTAGGACTTGGTCACCACTCCTCGAATAAGCTAAAGGGTTTAACTGTAACCTAACATTAGACTCATCAAACATAAGTGCAACTGACGTCAGATTAGCCCACGACTCTGTTATCCCATACTCCTTCATCACCCATATTTCAACTCTTCGCTTTCTGCAAGCAACTACTACACAAAGGCATCCTCCCAACACTACCACATTCATGTCAAGGACATTCTTGTCCGAGAATTCAGGTTGTGGCACCAAGCGAAACTTCTCTGCACCAACATCAAATGCAGCAATCACACAGGTCGAATCCTCATCGAAATTACGCCTCAAAGCCATATGCAGAGCCCCTTTAACATACACGCTAAATATCCGTTCACGAGGGAGGTAATAAGGACAATCTCGAGCCATTCGCCACGAGTTTGGCTTTAGGCTATAAACAATGGTAAGGCAACGGGTTTTATACTGGAGTATTGCAATCACTTTGTAATCATCACTAATGGAATCAAACCCTAAGCCAAATAACTTTAAGGGAAGCCCAAAATAGATCATAACAGGCAAGGGCCTGCACTTGCGTGTCCAGGGATTGAACAAACAAATGCCCACATGGGTTGTTAGAAGCAGCAAGCCGTTGCAAAAACTCACTACACAATCAATCTTATGTGGGGGGCAAATCTCAAATGGGCTGTTAAGTGAGTCAGATTGTTCTATGAGAGCAAAAGGGTAAGAATACAGAGCACCCTTAGTTGCAAGGAGGAGGCTCGTGCTGTTGATGATTGATTGTTTGAGGTGCATCTTGATGAAATCAGGGCCGTCGATGAGAGCATACCATGGCTTGGAAACGGACCTGAACCTCAAAAGTGACTTGACGGGTAGTCGCGAGAGTATGTCGATGATTAATTCCGTCAGGAGTTCCGGCATTCCAGGAGTTTAGAAGAAGTCGCAAAGGAGAGAGAGAAAGTGATGAAGTAGACAAGGCAAAGTTTTTTGGTTGTCATTTTGTTGATAAAATGGCAATATAGACACATTGCGAGACCTTTAGAAAAAAATGAATAGAAGGTGGCGCTTAAATATTGATTCTATTAAGATTAATAATCCGTATTAATCATTTGTAGGACACAGCATTTAGTTCTATGGACACAATTTTGCCACACTTTCGTAGTAATATATAATACATGAAAGGGCTTGAATCACAGCATTTAGTTCTATGGCGCTTAAAAAATGAATAGAAGCACGATCTAGGGCTTGAATCACAGCCTCATCTCCACCTTTGGTTGTCGTTGCCGTCACTACCTGTTTTACCATGAATGCATAGGTGGACACAATTTTAATTAATGTATAATGCAACATCGGCATCTTTTCATTAAGCAAATCTTTAGATAGCAGTTAATTAGGGTATGAATTAAACTAATTCCACTTGATGCCTATGAATAGTTTAAACTATATAATACATGAAATATAGCACTTGCTTTTCTAAAGCCAGTTTGTTCAAAAGAATCCCATCAAGCGACAGTACTCTTGGGGGAAGTCTATACAGAAAAAAGAAGTAAGGCACGTGAAATTGTCATCTGCTAATAAGATACCACAACAGCAATGCACAAAATTGGTATACCGAATATTGAAACAATTCCTGCAAGACATGAGAATCGTGAACAAGTTTCTGTCCAGAAATCTCTAGCAAATCATGGATGGCATATCTTCATTTTTACTATGTTAACAATAAGAGCATGTTACCAGATCATGAACGGCATAAGCTCATAAAGATCAAACCAGTTCTACTACTCTGTGGTCCACTATAAAATGCAACCATGATTTCTACCAATGATGTTTTACTGTTCCTGGAACACGTTAGAGGACATAAAATACTTGGGATGAGATATCAGTATCAGTTCATTGTCCCCAAATCATGAATGCTGTATACTTACAAGAAAGCTCAATGGCACTATCAAATGGTTAAGCAGTCATGGTTTCTAAAATATCTCGCCGGTGCTGGAACACTTGATGGGACTTGCCATGCCTAGGATGAGATATTAGATTTCCAATAGTAAAATGTAGCGTAAATGTCCCTTGCTGAACTATACTGGGTGACAGTACTACAAGTTTAAACTGTGATATTTGCGTTCCTTTCCTAAGATAGACTCCATGTAAAATTTGCGACTATTAGTTTGAAATTAAGTGGGCTTCTGTACAACTCTTAAAAGAAAGTTCCTGAATAGGAATTGTGAGTGAGATACCCAATCAGACATTTCATGTTTCTTGGTCACACTGAACCGGAAGTGTAAAACACATCACGGACCTTAACAATGTTGACAAGTTTGATACTTGGCATTTTCAATTAACCACATCTACTGTTAGTCAAGCGGACTTGATAGAAAATATCAGCATCTATAAGAAACAAGTAGAAGCTTGATACGGAAGCCTACGACTGCACAATATTAACAAACACTGAACCATCAACGGACCAAAGGTTAGAAAAAAATGTCACTAGAGACTCCAAAAGTGTTCGCACAGTTGATCCCAAAATGTTGCGCATAACAGGTGATAATTCTAAGATTTTGCTTCCTCAAATTTTAAGAAGTTCCCTGCACCTAGGCCTTTTACTGATGACAAGTTTTCAACTAATATTTCATCAGGGGACCTTAGTTCTCTAGGGTGGTCATATGCATGTTATCCAAAGTGAATTGTCTATGCCCTCATTTGGCCTTGTGCAGGAGCGCTCAGGCCTATTCTCTATGCTTTTGATATTATGTGGTGCTCTCTCTTCATAGCTGCAGTTTTATCGCTTTCCCTCCTCTTCTTGGTCTTCTGCCACTTTCTCCTCAGTTCACATTATCCTGTTAACCAGGTCTTGACTCCTTAGAGCCATCTTCTCTCAATCTGGCATCAGTCCATTACTAGGAGGGTGGTCCCCCCCGATCATTCAACAAACTTTCTCCTGTATTCTCTCTTGGGCCACTCATGAATTTCCATGCACAGAACCCAATTTGATAAAATAACATAGAGCACACGTGAGTCCCTCCATTTGGGGTTCTTGATCCAGCCTTTTCTTCACTTCGGAAGTGAATCACCCACTAGAAAATGGGGCAGGCCTAAACGCCCTATTTGAGACTATACTACTAGACGCCCTATTTGAGAATATACTACTAAGACAGGCAGCGGATGCTTTCATTGGGAAAGGGAAGAACAGGCCTAAACCTCCATATTCCTACCGTACAAAACCAACTACAGGCGAGATATGCGAAAAATACTATGAGTAAAAACTGCAAGCCTAATGGAAGGTACAAGAAATTAGCAAAAAGTCGGAAATGACCACATAGACATCGATCCTACCAAGAAGAAGATGAAATTCAAAACTTGATTAATTTCAATCGTTTCGTCTTTCCAATTTCCTTTTATTTACAGGCTACGAGTACTAAGGGTAGATTAACAGTGTCAGGTAGGATGGAATGACAGCACAGCCTTCATTTTAGGCTTTACTCCTCTATGTTTTTTCTTGGGTGAATATTGTCAGTTTGCAGCTGCAATCAAGGGGGAAAAAAATGCAAAAAACTGTCAAACAACATAAAAACAATTTGCTCAACGGCCTAAATGTGTCTCATAGAAAAAAGACCAGACACTTTGAACGGCTTCTTTCAAGCATGTATTCCAGCGTGGAAATGATATAAAACTGTACCTAATAAAATGCATAAGAAACAGTATGTGACCTCCAAAAAATACAAAATAAGTATCTCACATTGAGAACTACGGCATAGTGCAGAAGGAAGAAAGACATAGGAAGCAGCTTTTCCTTCTATAACACTTTTTGTCTAAAATTCATGAAGAAGCCAATTCGTGACGAACTTTGGCCAATACCTTAAATGTTCAGGACAGAGACCCATCTTAAGAAAGAAGTCCTTTCCTCATTTTTAATAAACAACCAAAGATAAAAACTTAGCTCCATAAATAGTGAATTGGTGACTTTAGCTTGCCATTTATTTCCAAAATAGAAGACTTCGCTTGTCAACTGACCAAGATTCACAAATTGTGAGAGAAGCACTGTAGTAAAGCTATAACCAAATGAAGCTGACGCTGTTAAAAAGAGATCAGCGCATTAGCATGTCCCATAAAATACACTGAAATTTTTTGGACAGTTCCAATATCCAAAACATCGACATCTTCATTTCAAACAGGGGACCAACGTTTCCTAAACACTCGCCAGTACATGAGAAAAGATCAAGAATGTCAAGACAGTCTGTTTGAGTATATTATGTAGAGAAGTTTTATTATACAGAGAAGCCAGCTCAAAGAATTAATGCAAGTACAATGAATAAACAGAAACTTACAATGTACGTACTCCTAATATATCAGTTATTGGTCAACGAATTTGGATTTAAAGCAACACAAGCAATCATGACTCATGACTTAATGAACTTCTAGGATGTGCAATGTCACCACTATCTGTGTCCATGCATCCTAGTTTTCTTTCGTTTTTTAATGAGTATCCACGACTCACACTTCCTAGCTACAACGACATTTTATGTACTGTGTGGCATGTCCCTTTCATACGATAATGGGGGTGTTTTCTCAAGTGATCCATTGTCTTGCAAATCCCCTACACATGACCCCTTTAGGTGACCACCTAAAGTCAAAGAACTAGGTCAAAGCATTATTGTTGAATAAAAATATTGGCCAAAGAATTCCAGTAATTACCATCACCTAATTAGATACCAAGACTACTCACACAGCTTATCAAAACAACCAGGCAGTCAATTTGGGCAAGGGGTAGCTCAAGTTAGCCGTCTCAAAGTAGGCTTTCTAGGGCCATTGTATTGCAATACTCGGGTAAAGTTTTTCGGGCATATACCAAAAAGAAAAAAAATTGGACCCTAAGGAGTTCAGAGATAAATTTTAGCATAAATTTAGTTCGTGTTAATGTTGATTCCACTCTCCTTTTTTCACCCTAGCTTGACTGGTCAAATGGTACTTATATTATCCATCATCACAATTTGAGTTCAGTTAGATGGTAAGGTTATACAGAAAAATCCAATGGAACGGCTATTTCAAGATACCCTATTTCGGTCTGAGCATAAAATCGCCCTATTCCCAAATAAAATCAGGCTAATCATACAGGTTAATCGAGATGCCAAAAACCTAACAACAGACACAGCAAAGAGAAGCAACGAACAGTACCAGACTTGATTTAATCACTCAAAGGAAAAAAAGAGTAAAAAGGAGCAAGTAGAAATCTTACCGCTTGGAGGGCTTGAGAAGGCTGGCCCTGGTCGATGAGCTGGCGAGCCGATGCGAGCAGCCCTCTCACTGCGTCGTTCTGGCAGGGGCGCGACGGAAGCTCCGGCGGCCGCGGCGGCGCGCCGCAGTCCGTGTCCATCATGTGAGCGTCCATACCACCGCCGTTCATGGCATTTCACCGCCTTAGATTTTGTGCGAAAGAGTTCGTTTTGCACGAGGTGTTTCGTTTACCGATAAAGGACACAACGATGAAAGTGTGGAAATGGAGGTAACAGAAGAGTCTTGTGTGTGTGTGTGTGTGTGTGTTACTGGATGTTTCTCGTGATTTCTAAAGAGGGCCTGTGGTTCCCTTTTTGTGTATTGGGTTTCCGATCCAAATTGTTAGTTGGTAGGTACTGGGTCTGGATTCTCCATATTTTCTATAGGGCTTCTTGGATGGCCCAAAATACTTTTTGGATTTTCCTCTCACACTTTTTCTCTTCTAGCTGTAAGGGGGTGGGTGGTATGGTGGTCAGTAAAATTTATTTTATTCTTTTAGTCTCTGTTGATGTTAAGTTAGCTCGAATATACTCATCATCGTCTAAACTAAAAAAATTAATTTACACTGATTTTTATTTTTATTTTTTTAAAAAATAAAAAATCAAAACTGGAAGTGTTACCAAACGTTACCTTACTTTTTCTCAGTAGATTTATGGTTCTTATCTCGCTAAAAATTTTGGGTGATAATGATCATGGTTAAGTCATAGCAAGTTAGTTTATTCATTATTATTGGAGTATTTTTTGGTTTCTACGTTTTAGTTTAAAGTTTATTAATTAAATTAATTTCTTACATACGGGCGCCGCCGATCGGTCACGGTGAGCCCTCGGCAAGAGACGGAGAGACAGATCCCTCAGATGCACGTTTCCACTTGTCTCTTTACTGCCAATTTTAGGTGCGGTGAGATAATTTGTACCTTGAGCTTCGTGGTGGGTCGTCTCATCATATCATATCATATAAAAATGGCAAGCTTCACGTGGGTTTGACTTTCTTCATCGAGTATTGTGCTACCATTAGAGTATAAGAACCTGGAAATCAATTTGATCACACTTTCACATTGCCCTCTGACAATAAGAGCAGAAAGTTGCCAATTTGGGTTGCCATTCCTTCATCTAGTTTACACTTCGCAGTTGCACAAAGGGTTGCATAATGGCTGAAACTCTCCTCATTGACGCCGCAAAAGGGATCCTGAGCAAGGTGCTATCACTTGTAGCTAATGAGGCAAGTCTTGCTTGGGGATTCAAGGGGGAGCTCAAGAGACTAGCTAAAAGGCTGAACACGATTCAAGACTTGCTATCTGACGCCGAGAGCAAGCAGTTGACGCTGAGTGCCGTGAAAACATGGCTGAAAAGTCTCAACGCCGTGGCATACGACGCTGACACTGTCTTGGATGAGTTTTCGTACGAACTTCTGAGACGGCAGGTGGCCGTAAGAGATCGAATCGAGTACAAGGTACGCGATTTGTTTTCTCTCTCGAACAACCCACTTTTATTTCGTCTCAAGATGGTTCACAAAATTAAGGCAATCAACTTGTCACTGGATGACATTTTCAAAGAAGCAAAGGAGATTGGGCTTAAGGCCGTGGACGTGATAAATAGCTCTGCGGGTGCTGGCCGTCAGGAAGTCCTGGCAACTCACCCGGGGCTAGGTGATTCAGAAGAGATTGTGGGAAGGGCTGCTGATGTGTCTATGGTAGCAGACATGCTGCTTATGCCAAACAATGAAAACGGTTTACCAGTCATCTCTATAGTAGGAATGGGCGGCCAAGGCAAGACGACCCTTGCTAAGCAGATCTACAAGGATGACAAGGTGGTTAGGCATTTCGATGAATTTATATGGGTTTCTGTATCCGATGATTTTGAGGACAAGCGGATTTTGAATGAGATGGTACAATCTCTCACTCAAACTAACCCCCAGTTGTCAAACATGGAAGCAATCCTGAAAATACTTCAGGAACGTCTGAAGGGAAAAAAATATTTGGTTGTGTTGGATGACGTGTGGAATGAGAATTCTTGGAAATGGGAATCTTTGAAAAATGCTCTGCTCGACATAGGTGGATCTAGTGAGAGCAAAGTTCTGGTAACCACTCGCAGTGATGGAGTTGCTTCAACTACGAATTCTCGTACTTATCCATTAAAACATTTGTCAGATGATGATAGTTGGATAATGTTCAAGCAAAAAGCATTTGCAAAAGGTGGAGCAGTTGAGACTAGTGATTTGGTAGACATTGGCAGAGAAATTGTGAAAAAGTGTAGGGGCGTACCACTGGCGATCAAGGTCGTAGGAGGTTTGATGCACTCTAAGAAGTCCAGACATGAGTGGCTGTCAGTTCAAGATCATCACTTGGGGGAATTACCGGACAATGTCCCGGAAGTCATCCTGCGCATCTTGAAGTTAAGTTATGACCATTTGCCGTCGTCATCCTTGAAACAATGTTTTGCATACTGTTCCATTCTACCAAAAGATTCTGAAATTAACAAGAATAACTTAATACATCTTTGGATGGCCTTAGGATTGCTTCATCCTTCTGCAAGAAGCGATTCGATGATGGAGGATGTAGGAAGCAATTATTTTGACATTTTACTTTGGAATTCATTCCTGCAAGATGTAAAGAAGGATGAGTTATTTGACAGCATTACAAGTTGCAAGATGCATGACCTTGTACATGATCTTGCAACCTATACATCCGATGGTTATTGCGCAACACTGGAGGCCAACAAGGTGGAGGAGAATACTGAGGCTGTACATTTATCATTGGATCTTGGAGAAGCAAATACAACAGCAAGTTCAAAGGCAAGTTTTCCAAGAGTCCAAACACTATTTTTACATGGCAATCTCCCGAACAACATGTTCGCAAACTTCACACGCCTGCGTGCTCTTGTTCTGACTAACCACACTATGCTAGAGTTACCAAACTCAATAGGGAAGCTGAAGCACTTGAGATATCTCGACATCTCAATGACCAATGTCATGACACTGCCAGTTTCCATTAATAAGCTCTACAATTTGCAAACCTTGAGAGTGACGTATCTGACAGGAGTCCCTGTAAAGTTTGGGAACTTGATCAACTTGAGACATTTTATTTTTGAGTATGGTCTATTCACCGGAGACTACTTTACGATTGATAGGATAGGGCAAATGACTTGTCTTCAGACTTTACCTTTTTTTGTTGTCAGTCGAAACAAGGGATGCCAAATCCAGGATCTAGGAGGCATGAACGACCTCAAAGGTGAATTGAAGATTTTTGGGCTTCAGGACGTGAGAACCACAGAAGAAGCCAAAAAAGCAAATTTATTGAAGAAATCACGCATCAATGCTTTGCAATTTCACTGGAGTGGCGGAGAAGAGGAGAACACCAGCGAGGTCGTCCCAGAAGAAGAGCACACACATGAGCATGTGTTAGAAGGTCTCACTCCTCACTCAAATCTGAAGAGGTTGACAGTTAAAAACTTCCAGGGGAAAAACTTTTCATCGTGGATGATGATGCCGAGTCAATCATCAGTAGTGCTACAGAACTTGGTTGATATCGAGCTTAATGACTGCAGTTGTTCTGAGCAGATCCCAACACTTGGGCACCTTACTTGTCTCAAGTTTATTCACATCGAAGGATTGCATAATCTCAAACGTATTGGTGCTGAATTTTATGGTCATAATGCTGAAGGTGCGACCAGTAGTGGTAGGGGTGTCAGTGCTGGAGGTGCAATGTTTCCGGCATTGAGAGAATTGCGTCTAAGGTATCTGACTGGCCTAGAGGAATGGCTCGAAGCTGTGCATCCCTCTCCGTCTGTGAAGGTGTTTCCTTGCCTCGAGGTGTTGGAGCTTACAGGGCTTTACAAGTTGTCAATGGTTCCAAGTCATTTCCCAGCCATTAAAAAATTAACAATTTGGGAAATCAATGATGCTGCAGTGGTGCAAAAGATGAGCAGCAAACTGACCACTCTCACCTCTCTGGATATGGATTCGGTCGAAGGTTCAGATCTTCAGTTATTAATGGAAGAGTTGCTGGGAAAGAATATATCACTAAAGCACTTGCGGATCCGGGGCTGTCCTAACTTTTCGTACTTGCCTATACAGAAACTTGTGGCACTGGAGACCCTAAGTATACGGTGTTGCGGTGATTTAACTTCCATTTCGGATGAAAGCTTAAGGATAAAAGGCATCCAAGAGTTAAGTTGGTTGCCGGAAGGACTACAAACACTTTCATCTCTTGAATATTTATCTGTAACTGACTGCCCTAAGCTAAAGGCGTTCCCAGACGTACAAGATCTCAAATCTCTCAAGAACCTGCAAACATTGCAAATATACGACTGCCCTGCTTTGGTAGCAACTATGGATTTGAGATGCCTAACCAGTCTTAGACATTTGGAAATAGGTGGCTTCTCAGAGGAGCTTGATTATTTTCCCTGGCCTTACTCTTCCTCTTCCAGTGGCGCTTGTGTCTCGTCCCTGGTGTCGTTAGATCTGAGGGGGTGGCCTATGCTCGAGTCTCTGCCCGTCCAACTTCAGCAACTCAATGCCTTGAAGCAACTGCATTTACGGCACTTTGATGGATTGGAGGCGCTCCCGGAGTGGCTTGGCAATCTCTCGTCTCTTAACGAGCTGTATATTTTCGACTGTAGCAAACTGACGAAGATGCCCTCTGTGGAAGCGATGCAGCGCCTCAGCAAATTAGAAGTATTGGGTATAGTTGGTTGCCCCTTGCTGGAAGCACGATGTGCCAAGGGAAGTGGGCCAGAGTGGAATAAGATTGCACCTATTCGCAGCGTGGTGATCTTTTAGTCTTTAAAATCTTCTTAACTTATCGATTTAGAGACCTTTGAGGTTTCTTTTTTCTTTTTTTTTTTCTATTCGTATAGGATTAGACTTTGTAAGATCTTTTTGAGATCTCCGTCTTTTTCTTTTTCTTTTAATTTGTCCTAAAGCTTTGTTTCATGCTTAGACTTAATTTTATTTTGAGACTTTATTGTATTTTTCTTCATTATCATGACCAATTAGTAGGCTTAGATGATAATTGATGTACTTAAAATTTAAGTAAACAAAACTCATGATTTATTATTAGAATTGGACGATAAACGATATGCTTAAAAAGTAAGTAAAGAAAAACTAATCTGTAACCACGGACAATTCATGGGCAGTTCGTGCCGTCAAAACTCTCATGAGCTGGCCACAAACAGATATTATTTGACTCATAAATGGACTAAGCTGGGATGGGCACGAGTTGTTTAAGAGTGAGCTGGGCATGGTCTGGCCCTTAGGCCCGTCCAGCCCATCCAAGTTGCAGAACGGACTTATGAGGTTAAAGTTTTTAATTACCTCGAAGATCCCTTTCTTAGTTCTTTTGTTTTTTTTTTCGTTTTTTGGCCGAATCCAAAACTTCGATAGATGTACGAAACTAGGGAGATGCACAAATGCCGTCTCTTCTTTCACGAGCAATGTGTTTGGGAAGGGAAGATGATGGAACATTGCCAGAAATGTTACATTGTCCGCCCAAGCAAAAAGAAAATTGGCGTGAACATTTTCCAGTCCTAGGAACCTCTCTACATACACAACCCAATGAAAGAAAGCTTTCCAGGATATATTCATTTCAAACCCCCCAACCCCCACCTCCTCCACTCCTAGTAAAGAACAGATTCTCTAGGTAAATGGATTATAAGATCAAGTCAACGTACAAATACTACCTTACAATAGCATATCTTCATTTATTGTTGCTTGATCCAAATATTTAAGTTTGGATTTGTTGCTCAGAGTTCTTAGAATTATGAGGCAACCGTTGTAATCCAGATAGGAAGAAGACGGTTAAATACCAAAAGAGATTACATACTTGACTTGCTCTGGCTTCTAAAGCTGAGGTATTTGATGACTCTGCCCGGATGATAAATTTGACACGGACGTTTTTTACTCTACTTCATAGTTGACATAGGCGTTACGAGGATCTCGAGTTGCTCAAGCTTTGAGGCGTCTTCCCTTGTGGAGTAACAGTTGCTAGAAACAGTCTAGTAATGGCGTAGCAATGGCGTGGAAGTTCTACGAAAGATCTACGAGCTCATTCGTACCACAGGCATCTGGTGTTGCAATGATGCCTGATAAGGAGCTAACAGTCCGACTTCAGCATATACAGCAAAGGTAAAAACTTCGAGAAATGCTTCTAATTTTTTCCGCAGATATCACCTTGCCAGCTTTTTGGTGGTCAAAGTTGTTTTACTGGTAGCAAAAGCAACTGCTCAGCTTGTAAGCTTCATTTTGTAATTCGGGAGCTTGACTTTGCTTGCGGCTTCAAAGCTGGTTTTGCTAAAGCTTAATCTGCAAAGCACGTTAGAGAGGACATTTTTCTCGGTGGATATTGGCATAAATCAAGTGGGATAGATTTTTTTTCTCTTGCAACGGCTAAAATACATTCATACTGCCTAGCATGGAAATATTCTTCCTAATTTAAACAAAAATCTTCGGCTGATGTAATTATGGAGCTCTACAGGCAAAATACCAGACACAGTTGGACACTATATACTACTTTCATGTACGAAAAGTTTCAAATTTAACTGCTTCGAGTTTCAAACTTTTTGATATTTGCAGCTTTCTTTCTATATGGGGAACAGGTAATACTGGGAAGCATTGAGGGCCCATAACAAACAAAAGGAGGATATGAATTATCATCAGGGCTCTCAAACAGCGAAGTGGCAAGTTCTTCTACTGACGGGTGGATGCATTAAACAAGAAAGGTTAGAGGCAGCAAAGCAAGCCCCTGCAAGACCCAATAAAGAGAACTCAGAGAGGGTCTTAAGCTCAGTGAGGTTATCAAGTGAATCCTCAGATTCTTCTACAGAATCGTGGAAGCGCGGCTGGCCGATAACTTACGGATCCCAGGATTGAAACCTGACTCTTGGGTGCCACTCTTGATGCCCTTGCAAGAACCAACTTGGCATCTATTTCCAGTTATTAGTTCGTCTCTAATGGGTCTTTATATATGGTTAGCTTCGGTATACATTTGTATTCTGTGTCGCGGTAGACGCCTATTGGAACAACAGTTCTTTTGCATTTTTCGTTTATGCAACTTAAGTACTTCAGTATTGTCAGATTCACTCTTGTTTCTCTCAGAGATGAGTTCCTGTCAAAATGTTTGAAATTCAGGCTGAAAAGAGGTGGGAGTTGAAATAGGAGACGAATAGAGGTGGGTTTCGAAGTTCTTTTAATAGTATTTCTGATGTACCCTAATACTTAATGCCTGTGCTTCAATCATACTTATTGTCAGTTATTTGACTGCATAGCACTGGACATCCTTAGGCACCTTCGGCTTCAACTTGAAAAGACAAAGAAGATCAAGAGGAGGAGGAGGCTTCTTATTGACTTTTAGGGCACATCCGTCTCGTGCTTTATTTTTATTTTTTTGATAAACATGAGAATAGTATTGATAATTAAGAGATTACAATCGTTTTCAGAGGGAGCTTTTAAGGCTTTATAGACCATTATGACGTAATCGTCATGAAAGCATATGAATATAAAAACAAGTGGTATCAATAAGATAAAGTTCTCGCTATAATACGTAATAACCAAAAGATGGAGAGACAGAGAGAGAGAGCACATTGCAACAAAATGTTATGTACCCAGTCCTGATATACGACTATACGACATGACATGCAAAAGCTGCTAGGGATCTGACCTCTGATAGTTGCGAGATTATGGCTCTGTCAATGTTACAAAAGTGCATATCTGCTATGACATAACATGTATCATAACAGGTATCATATTAAACCTGTAAAGCATGCAAAATAATTCATGTTTGGGACTATCATTATTTCATTGTCCGGCCAGTGGGCTAGCACTTATGTCAACTACAAGTGATGGTAATTGTGTTCATATGGTGGGTGGTTTTGATCTGTCTTACAAGAACATAGGGGATGCATGTGGCCTGTGGGAAGGCTTTGCCTGAGGATGGTTGTAGACAAATGCTTTTGTCCCCAGTTAGAAAGAAGAAAAAGGATTAAAGACCATGCATGGCGTGATATTAAGGGTTTCCTCTATTGCCTCTCGTTGGAGACTCCAGAGAAGGTTGAAGGATCAAACAAGAAGCAGAGAGAGAGAAGACTTTGGAGGAGCAATGCCGTACAAGACGAAGGATTGATTCATTGTGCGCATCACAGCGGGACAGAAACTGTGACATGAGACATGTTTCCTTTCAAGATTATCTCGTTTTGTTTTTTTTTTGGGGGGGGCGGGGGGGGGGTTGGTTAATGATATGAGCACATATTCTAAAAATTTTGCTCCAAAACCAAAACTTAAGCTTACAAAGCTTCATAACCATAATAGGACTTCTAACCCCTTTCTAACCCACCCATGTCCGAGTTCTCGTTCCATGATATTAGCTGTACCATCAAGTATGTAAAGTTAAGAGTGCAAATGATATTACATTACTAGCATCTAGTTACATATATTACTCTAAATTCTCAATCGCAGAGATGATAACTGGACTAATGGGAATCCTACAGAAAGAACTTGCGATGTTAACCAACTACTTAAACCGGACTAGTAGGAACTGAACAGAAAAAACTTGCAATGTTACAACTTCTTATTGCCTCCCTTTGAAAGGAAACATGGTAAAAGAAAGAATTGTTACCCCCGATCCCAGGAACCCCGATACATGCACATGCACACAAGTAAACAACAAAAATAAATATAGATTTACCAATAGCAAGGATAGTGATATGGACAAACGCTGAATATAGCCACGAGTACATAGTATAACTTTCAAGCTGTCTTACTTCTACCTCTCTTCATTCTTTGGCTCTTGTTAAAAATGCTCCTTTGCACAATCGGTTCTGCCATAGCCGGTATCTGAAGAAAGGCTTTCAACTCCCGCATCTCAACTTTGAAATGTCTTACCTTTTTTATAATGGTGTGGAAGACTTACCAAAGAGACTACACAAATACCATCCTGGGCCTATAGAACCGTAAACTATCGTTCTCTACCTCATCTTGCAGCTCGACAAGAGGAGTTGAAAAGATTATCTGATCCTGACCAGCTTGAATACCCCAGTTGGCAAGCCAGAGCATAACTATTCTTCTCTCTCCAAGTAAACGTCAACCGGCAGTCTCAATCTCTCTCTAATAACGAATTAATATGTGCCATTAACCACATAGAAAATGTTTCCAGCCAGGTTATTTGCAAGCAGGTTCGTCCGGGTCACTTGCAGAAACAATAAGACGAGTGAACCAACCGGATATAGGTGCTTAGTCATCGGTTCACTGGGTCAAATGCCAGGGCTGGCCTAATAGCTGACCTTGATTTCGGTATCCTATCCCATTTGAATACCCGTGGAAATTTAACATGAGTGCCGGGGATATGGGGCTTCTTTGGTAGACATGGTAAGGAATACTGTGGTTGGGGTTGTCTCAATTCATGTACCCAGTGCTGGGATCCCATTTCCACTTGACGAGATCAAGAGGCAATCTTTAAAATACCTACCTGAGTATATTTAATCTCCATTGTAAGTTGGATTTTATCTCATTTCCGGTTTTAGTAGTTAGCAGTTAGTGTTTAACATACTGGATTGTTTCTCCTAAAAGGACATTTCCGGTCAAAGGGATTCAAGCTGGTGACTTAAGAAGATTACAATAGTGAAGGAGAAGAGGTAGCCTTTGATGTGGAGCATCTCTTGTTGATGCCTGTTAAAGTCTAAATAGTACCTTTGGGTTCATGTCTTAAGTATTCTAGTATGGGTTTCGATGAGATAAGAGTTTTTTTAACACCTGGAGTTGGACTCAACTTTTACATCCTTGCTGATGGGGCATATGCTGGATGGAATGAGAAGGGGCAGAACAAAGCACTAAGCATATAACGGAGAGAAGATTAGAAGAATACTTCTTTTGTCCATGGTATCGGTAGGCATCGATTTCACCAGCTATTGAAGTAAAAAGGCACGTCATTACTTTTGTAGCGAAAGCAACTTCTACTATTATTTTGAGCTCTGTATGCTTGATATGTGATTCTAGGACCATGTTCACCTTGTCACATTTTTTGGGTGAATGAATGCGAGACTTGCTTAGTATCCTACCTGTTTTTGATAGATTGATTGTCAACAGTGGAGAATATATGCATGTTTAAAAGTTATTTCAGTTTTATTCCTCTTCATGTCAATTATCAACAATGCATTTATTAACCACAGAAGACTAACTCTTTCATGTTTAGCAGATAAACTAAGAGAACAAGTAAACGCAAGAAAATTTGATATCCAAGTACACAGCAGGTTTAAGGGAAAAATTCTAACTTAACAAGTCTCAAATTTACCGTACCTAACCAAGTTTGCAAAATTGAAAGCAGGTAATAAACATGATCCAAATGTACTGGGATCAAGCCAAGTATAACTCACCTATATAAGATTTAACTTTTTAGGCATCACTAGAAATGCTGCCTTACGTTCTGCGCTTTCCTAAGCCGCACAAGTTTGTAATTCTTGAGGAAGAAAGCATCCCTAAGAACAACAAGGGACAAAATGTCAATACCACATTTTAGTAAACTGGATAGAGCCAACATGCACGCAAAGCAGAGATAATGCTAGGCTAGACACATAAAAGCTATGTATAAGAGATAGCAAGGTCAAATAGTGCGAGTATCATGTAAACTTACATCCCTGACTCTTCGCCATAGCCTTTGAGCGAAACAAGGCTCTCTACGCAAACACCTGCATAAAGCCAACTAGGCAGACCACAAACCTTGACATTTCTAAATTCCCTTTTCACCAAGTCGTTCCAATGAAGCCTTGTGTTATTGTGATTCTGTAGGACTTGGTCACCACTCCTCGAATAAGCTAAAGGGTTTAACTGTAACCTAACATTAGACTCATCAAACATAAGTGCAACTGACGTCAGATTAGCCCACGACTCCGTTATCCCATACTCCTTCATCACCCATATCTCAACTCTTGCAAGCAAAAACTACACAAAGGCATCCTCCCAACACCACCACATTCATGTCAAGGACATTCTTGTCCGAGAATTCAGGCTGTGGCACCAAGCGAAACTTCTTTGCACCAACATCAAATGCAACAATCACACAGGCCGAATCCTCATCGAAATTCCGCCTCAAAGCCATTTGCAGAGCTCCTTTAACATACACGCTAAATACCCGTTCACGAGGGAGGTAATAAGGACAATCTCGAGCCATTCGCCACGAGTTTGGCTTTAGGCTATAAACAATGGTTAGGTGTTTGTATCCAAATTGGGTTACAAGCTTTTCCTTTCTGAAAAAGTCCCTTGCCGAGTGTGGGCAAATTGGGTTTATTAGCCTGGCCCGTTATCCGAAATAAGTATTTTAAGGTGTAAAAAGAAAAATGTGAACTAGTAGAATCCAGTGAAAAAAATGAACTTTCTTTTGATATCTATCTCCAAGTTTTTCAGTCGAGTCCCTTTAGCTCGCAAACTAACCGGTGATACCCTTTTATTGCTAAAAGATAAAGATAATAGCCACCAATGTCAAAAACCCTATATTTTTGTGAGCAAGATTTTCTTAGTGATGCTAAGGACACCCTTAAAGAGATTTGATGTGCTATGATAGAACATGTAAACAATTAAACTCGATAAATGCTAACAGCAGTTCATGACAGTACACTCGAGAATACTATGATTATACATTTCAACCTCACTCCGGAAAAAATTATTCCTCATGGTCTTCTATTAGGTACAGATTTTAACATACAAGCACAATGGAGCACCCTCCCAGTTCCCCGTTGCAACCAAGAGTTTGCATGAAGTCTACCTCGTAATGCAATTGTCTATTTTATCGCTTGGAATCGTGCACTGTGGAGGACAAAAGGGCGTCTACGTCCAAGGTATCGACTCCAAGAACCTGGAGCCATCAGACATTGCGACACCAGAATGCATAGTGTTCATCTCTACGATGGTTACTTACAAGGCCCCCACACTGAAGGCAAACGAAGCTGCTACCATCAGAAAAGGCATCCAGCATAATTTGCTTTCTGCCGGTTTCCGCTAGTATTGAAGTTCCACAAGCGTCTGACTCGAAGGACTGGTCCACCATGCTAGACTCGGCAGGTTCAGAACTAGAAGGCAGGGCTTCAGCAATTGCACATTCCGCAAACAAAGACGCCAGCTCATCGGCAGCCGTGCTTGCTTGCAGTTTGTTTCTGTAGAGCTCCCGAGCACGATCTAGGGCTTGAATCACAGCCTCATCTCCACCTTTGGTTCTCGTTGCCATCACTACCTGTTTTACCATAAATGCATAAGTACCTTAGGTGGACATAATTTTAATTAATGTATAATGCAACATCAGCATCTTTTCATTAAGCAAATCTTTAGATAGCAGTTAATTAGGGTATGAATTAAACTAATTCCACTTGATGCCTATGAATAGTTTAAACTATATAATACATGAAATATAGCACTTTTTTTTCTAAAGCCAGTTTGTTCAAAAGAATCCCATCAAGCGACAGTACTCTTGGGGGAAGTTTATACAGAAAAAAGAAGTAAGGCACGTGAAATTGTCATCTGCTAGTAAGATACCACAACAGCAATGCTCAAAATTGGTATACCGAATATTGAAACAATTCCTGCAAGACATGAGAATCGTGAACAAGTTTCTGTCCAGAAATCTCTAGCAAATCATGGATGGCATATCTTCATTTTTACTATGTTAACAATAAGAGTTTGTTACCAGATCATGAACGGCATAAGCTTATAAAGATCAAACCAGTTCTACTATGTGGTCCACTATAAAATGCAACCATGATTTCTACCTATGATGTTTTACTGTTCCTGGAACACTTTATTGGACATAAAATACTTGGGATGAGATATCAGTATCAGTTCATTGTCCCCAAATCATGAATGCTGTATACTTACAAGAAAGCTCAATGGCACTATCAAATGGTTAAGCAGTCATGGTTTCTAAAATATTTCGCCGGTGCTGGAACACTTGATGGGACTTGCCATGCCTAGGATGAGATATTAGATTTCCAATAGTAAAATGTAGCGTAAATGTCCCTTGCTGAACTATACTGGGTGACAGTACTACACGTTTAAACTGTGATATTTGCGTTCCTTTCCTAAGATAGACTCCATGTAAAATTTGCGACTATTAGTTTGAAATTAAGTGGGCTTCTGTACAACTCTTAAAAGAAAGTTCCTGAATAGGAATTGTGAGTGAGATACCCAATCAGACATTTCATGTTTCTTGGTCACACTGAACCGGAAGTGTAAAACACATCACGGACCTTAACAATGTTGACAAGTTTGATACTTGGCATTTTCAATTAACCACATCTACTGTTAGTCAAGCGGACTTGATAGAAAATATCAGCATCTATAAGAAACAAGTAGAAGCTTGATACGGAAGCCTATGACTGCACAATATTAACAAACACTGAACCATCAACGGACCAAAGGTTAGAAAAAAATGTCACTAGAGACTCCAAAAGTGTTCGCACAGTTGATCCCAAAATGTTGTGCATAACAGGTGATAATTCTAAGATTTTGCTTCCTCAAATTTTAAAAAGTTCCCTGCACCTAGGCCTTTTACTGATGACAAGTTTTCAACTAATATTTCATCAGGGGACCTTAGTTCTCTAGGGTGGTCATATGCATGTTATCCAAAGGGAATTGTCTATGCCCTCATTTGGCCTTGTGCAGGAGCGCTCAGGCCTATTCTCTATGCTTTTGATATCCGTGGTGCTCTCTCTTCATAGCTGCAGTTTTATCGCTTTCCCTCCTCTTCTTGGTCTTCTGCCACTTTCTCCTCAGTTCACATTATCCTGTTAACCAGGTCTTGACTCCTTAGAGCCATCTTCTCTCAATCTGGCATCGGTCCATTTCTAGGAGGGTGGTCCCCCCCGATCATTCAACAAACTTTCTCCTGTATTCTCTCTTGGGCCACTCATGAATTTCCATGCACAGAACCCAATTTGATAAAATAACATAGAGCACACGTGAGTCCCTCCATTTGGGGTTCTTGACCCAGCCTTTTCTTCACTTCGGAAGTGAATCACCCACTAGAAAATGGGGCAGGCCTAAACGCCCTATTTGAGACTATACTACTAAGGCAGGCAGCGGATGCTTTCATTGGGAAAGGGAAGAACAGGCCTAAACCTCCATTTTCCTACTGTATAAACCAACTACAGGCAAGATATGCGAAAAATACTATGAGTAAAAACTGCAAGCCTAATGGAAGGTACAAGAAATTAGCAAAAAGTCAGAAATGACTACATAGACATCGATCCTACCAAGAAGAAGATGAAATTCAAGACTTGATTAATTTCAATGGTTTTGTCTTTCCAATTTCCTTTTATTTACCGGCTACGAGTACTAAGGGTAGATTAACTGTGTCAGGTAGGATGGAATGACAGCACAGCCTTCATTTTAGGCTTTACTCCTCTATGTTTTTTCTTGGGTGAATATTGTCAGTTTGCAACTGCAATCGAGGGAAAAAAAAATGCAAAAAACTGTCAAACAACATAAAAACAATTTGCTCAATGGCCTAAATGTGTCTCATAGAAAAAAGACGAGACACTTTGAACAGATTCTTTCAAGCATGTATTCCAGCGTGGAAATGATATATAACTGTACCTAATAAAATGCATAAGAAACAGTATGTGACCTACAAAAAGTACAAAATATGTATCTCACATTGAGAACTACGGCATAGTGCAGAAGGAAGAAAGACATAGGAAGCAGCTTTTCCTTCTATCACACTTTTTGTCTAAAATTCATGAAGAAGCCAATTCGTGACGAACTTTGGCCAATACCTTAAATGTTCAGGACAGAGACCCATCTTAAGAAAGAAGTCCTTTCCTCATTTTTAATAAACAACCAAAGATAAAAACATAGCTCCATAAATAATGAATTAGCGACTTTAGCTTGCCATTTATTTCCAAAATAGAAGACTTCGCTTGTCAACTGACCAAGATTCACAAATTGTGAGAGAAGCACTGTAGTAAAGCTATAACCAAATGAAGCTGACGCTGTTAAAAAGAGATCAGCGCATTAGCATGTCCCATAAAATACACTGAAATTTTTTGGACAATTCCAATATCCAAAACATCGACATCTTCATTTCAAACAGGGGACCAACGTTTCCTAAACACTCGCCAGTACATGAGAAAAGATCAAGAATGTCAAGACAGTCTGTTTGAGTATATTATGTAGAGAAGTTTAATTATACAGAGAAGCCAGCTTAAAGGATTAATGCAAGTACAATGAATAAACAGAAACTTACAATGTACGTACTCCTAATATATCAGTTATTGGTCAACGAATTTGGATTTAAAGCAGCACAAGCAATCATGACTCAGGCCTTAATGAACTTCTAGGATGTGCAATGTCACCGCTATCTGTGTCCATGCATCCTAGTTTTCTTTTCGTTTTTTAACGAGTATCCACGACTCACACTTCCTAGCTACAACTACATTTTATGTACTGTGTGGCATGTCCCTTTCATACGATAATGGGGGTGTTTTCTCAAGTGATCCATTGTCTTGCAAATCCCCTACACATGACCCCTTTAGGTAACCACTTAAAGTCAAAGAACTAGGTCAAAGCATTATTGTTGAATAAAAATATTGGCCAAAGAATTCCAGTAATTACCATCACCTAATTAGATACCAAGGGGTACCATCAAAACAACCAGGCAGTCAATTTGGGCAAGGGGTAGCTCAAGTTAGCCGTCTCAAAGTAGGCTTTCTAGGGCCATTGTGTTGCAATACTCGGGTAAAGTTTTTCGGGCATATACCAAAAAGAAAAAATTGGACCCTAAGGAGTTCAGTAATAAATTTTAGCATAAATTTAGTTCGTGTTAATGTTGATTTCACTCTCCTTTTTTTCACCCTAGCTTGACTGGTCAAATGGTACTTATATTATCCATCATCACAATTTGAGTTCAGTTAGATGGTAAGGTTATACAGAAAAATCCAATGGAACGGCTATTTCAAGATACCCTATTTCGGTCTGAGCATAAAATCGCCCTATTCCCAAATAAAATCAGGCTAATCATACAGGTTAATCGAGATGCCAAAAAACTTAACAACAGACACAGCAAAGAGAAGCAACGAACAGTACCAGACTTGATTTAATCACTCAAAGGAAAAAAAGAGTAAAAAGGAGCAAGTAGAAATCTTACCGCTTGGAGGGCTTGAGAAGGCTGGCCCTGGTCGATGAGCTGGCGAGCCAATGCGAGCAGCCCTCTCACTGCGTCGTTCTGGCAGGGGCGCGACGGAAGCTCCGGCGGCCGCGGCGGCGCGCCGCAGTCCGTGTCCATCATGTGAGCGTCCATACCACCGCCGTTCATGGCATTTCACCGCCTTAGATTTTGTGCGAAAGAGTTCGTTTTGCACGAGGTGTTTCGTTTACCGGTAAAGGACACAACGATGAAAGTGTGGAAATGGAGGTAACAGAAGAGTCTTGTGTGTGTGTGTGTGTGTTACTGGACCAATTAAAAGGTGTTTCGTTTACCGGTAAAGGACCAATTAAAAGGTTTCAAACTAGTGCTGTTATATCCAAAATTGTCTGTTATTCAGAGTCTCAAATGATTAAATTTTGAAAAAATATAATTACTCGAAAGTATCGACTTATCTATTTCATTTTCTGCCCAACTTTCTGCCTGACCAGTAGCAATATTCCTACTAAACAAGTCCATTCTCAATCTTTTGTGGAACATTAAATTGAGATCAGCAATTACTTGGTCCCCAGCTTCAAACTAAGGAGACAGCTGGGCAAAGATGGTGAGGCACAGAAGAGCAAATTCTCACCTGCCATGATAAATTACAACCAAGGAATATAATAGCACTTGTGTCCTTCGAGCAGACCGAATGTATATGCCGTTAAATTTTTTTTTTGTGAAAATACATGTTTGTGTTCCGTCTTCCCTTTCTTTTCATTTGATAATTCTCGATTTTTCTCTCACCACCGCAATACCACCAACCACAAAAATATGCACGCACGTGCACACACATTGCATCTGTGTGCATGAGTGATAAAAAGGGATTCATCTTCATAAGCAGAGCATGTGGGTGGGTGGCTGGCTGGCTGGCATATGCCTCCTGCAGCACCCAATATTGCCACCTTGAATCCGGATAATCCACCTCTTGGCCAGACCCAAACCCGCCTCCATCTATAGCCAACAAGTTGAAATCACGCAAAACTCAGTAAGAGGGTGTTTGGAATTGATTTTAGGATATATTAAATCAGGTATGTTGGTGTTTGGTAAAAAAAATAAGAGATTTAATCGGTCACAAAAAGCTAAAAATTGATTAAACTCATAATCCTGGAAAGTAAGGATTATGAAATAATCACTTTTTTCATAATCAGGTTTGATCTTATAATTTACCATACTATCTTCAGTTTCTCGCAAACGGACATCTCATACGTTTTAACTGATTTGAAAATGTTATTGTACTATAATCAGTAATTTGAGATTGTGGGTGCTTTTAATTTCAACTTAAAAAATAAACAACTTATGTAGGTGAATGAAAATAGCTTTTCGATAATTTATTTGTATACTATAGTTATTTACAAATTATGTTAAAATTATCTTTTTAAATGGATATTAAACATTTATTGATTAAATGTCATCTATGGTTATTTTGTCATCTTATAGCTGATTTAAACACTTTTATCCAAATACTTTATGTAACGTGAAGCTAGTTTACAACTATTTTTGTCATACATCAAACTAATTCTAATTCTAATTTTAGAAACTGATTAAGATTTTAGCTAAAATCTCTTAAAAATCAATCTCAAACGGGATGTGAGCCATCAAAAGGAGTCACAATTCTGATTAAGAGATTGCAAGATCATACTTCGGTATGTAGTGAAAGCAAACCTAGAGATGGGGAGGGTTGAGGTGGGCCGAGATTTTTGCAAGGCATTGATTAGCATTTGAATTTGGCTGTGTAGCACCGACGGCAACAAAACTTTCATTTTGACTACCACCACAATCGCCACCTCCAACCACGGGATAGGACCCACGAGTGCTCCAGTCACAAGTCCTTCCCTACCAAATAGACCTTGTGAGGTCACAAGCGGCACCACTACGAGTTAAGGGTGGCGCCATTGGTGGAGGGCAGTGGTTATTGAGAGTGTCAGTGGTGCTGTAGGTGATTGAGGTGGAGTAGGCAGTAGTTGATGGTGGCTGTTGAGGGCGGTGATTGGTGATGGTTGATGAGGTAGTTTCGTGTGATGTGGTGAAGAGAGAGAGAGAGAGAGGGTTGAATGAGAGGAAAACGGCACTGAGAAGGAAATGGGCAACGACGGGGAAAGAAGACAGAAGCGGGACATAGAGAGTGGGTATTAGGACTGTAAATGAACAGAGTTGTTCACGAACAGTTCGCTGTTCGGTTCGTTAAAAACTCGTTCATGTTTGTTCGTATATTTAACGAACCGAACATGAACACATTTTTAGAGCTCGTTTATTAAACGAGCCGAGCTTGAACACATATAATTGTTCATGAACCTGTTCGCGAACAACTCGTATATGTGTTATATATATTTACATTAGAATAATGTATTTTATTTGTTCAAATATCAATTATAAATCTAAACAGGACAATAGTATATTAGTTTGGACTCAAGAAATTCCCTAAACACAAATAGCCCAAATAGTCCAAAGAGCCCACCTTTGTAAATTCCCAAGCCCAAACCTAAAATCTATCAAACCCTAAATTCATAACTCAACACAACAGGCCAAGCACCAAGTGCACCAACACGACTCTTCAGCCATGGCGGCACCAAGTGCACGACAGCGCCAAACACACAGTGGTGCCAAACTGGGGCCTATTTCTCTCCTTTCACCTTCATGGATCAAGGACACGCCTTCAAGGATCAAGGACAAGGAAGATAGATCGTCCAATTTTGCGTCGTATTGCTTCATCGATGGCGCAATTTTGCTGATGTTTGGATTTTCAGGGAATTTCCACTCAGTTTCTTCTGAGGTATGTCGATCTTTTGCGATGCATGAAGGAATTGCTTATTAGCTTGACGGATTGAGGGATCTGCGAAAATTTAGTGATTTCATCTGATTTTTTTGCAAGAACACGAGTCGAGCATTGGAGCTTGAGTTTGGCTCGTTTAATTAAACGAGTTGAACGAGCCGAGCCCGAGTTTGTAGGACACGAACTCGAGCCGAGCTCGAACAATTTTTCTGGCCCCTTAACGAACTCGAGCCGAGCTCGAACACACCTAATCTTACACGAACCAAGCTCGAACACGCCCATGTTCGGCTCGAACTCGGTTCATATACAGCCCTAGTGGGTATTGGTATTTATACATATTTACAAATTAAAAGCTAGTGGTAATATTTTGAAAATACGTGGCCACATCAGTCAAAATCATTAAAACGATTTTGACGTTAGGGTTCTGCGACCCTAACTGAGGGTCACAGAACCCTAACATCCGGAGAGTCTGATACAGTTGTTTCATATTTTGGATATGAATGTCTACTTTATGAAAATAGTGTCTTTTATACTTATCCAAAATGCAAGGGATTTAGTGATATTATCCCTGACTTAAAAATATAGGCCATACGATAGTGGAATGGTAGCTACAACAAATTCTATTCCAATTGAGCAACTCCGCCCCCTAGGAAGTTCCGCCCCCTTCTATATCCAGAAAACCCAGCTTCTTCTCCGTTGATTCAACTGCCGCCCCTTCTTCCTTCGGCTTCCATGGCTGTAAGGACGGAAGGGGAGGCCCTCACTTCTTTACTCCCTCTTCTCTCGTTTTTTTTTTCACATATTTTGTTCCCTCTTCCTCGGCAACCCACCTGTGCCGCCATTCGCCACCACCCTCCTCCACTCACCGATCTCCACCCCTGCCCATAGATCGGCAGCCCTTCAGCCATAATCTTACTCCCTCCCACTCGCTACTCTTAGATCTGAAAGGTTTTTTCAGATCCGTCATCGTCGCCGGACTTCAGGTCTGGTTGGTTGGGTTGACTTCTCTAACGCGGGTCTGATATGACGGGATTGTGGCGGGAAGAGGACGATCTAGACGAGATGGAGGATACTGATTCCTTTCGAGCTTCGGATCAATCTGCTCCGGCCTTGGGAACTCGCTCCACCTCCTTTAGATCCGACAACAACCGTGGCAGTAATATAAACTGCCACTTCACCAGCCCTTGGAATTGATGTCTCGCTGCAGCTCTTCCACTCTGTTATCATTTGATCTAGATTTTGTAAATCCAACAATGGTAATACTTATCTTTTCCAATTTCTGTCAAGGCTATGTTGACCAATTTATGTTCCAGGGTCAAGCTTCTGCTTGTACTCTTTTTGTGCTCTTTAGGTTATACTTTGTGTTTTAGTTTAATGCAGTTTCCGTTTTCACCAAAAAAAAATTTCTATTTATAGTCTCGCTATACCTACCAGGCCAGGGTAGCAACTGAAACAAGCAACACTAGCAGGTTAGCATTTGAGCAAGCCATCAAGGATATGTAATTTCAAAGTTAAAAAGTGAATTAATAGGATGAACTATACAAAGAGAAGGCAAATAGAATAGATTTGCCTGTAACTATCTTTGTCTTTTTTGGCTCTCTCAAGTCAAGTGTAGTGCAATAAGTATAACTACGGTGCCCCTGTAATTGCATCCATTTCTCCATCCTGCATTACAACCTCTTTAATTTCTTGTATCATCTTCAGTACTTGCCACATTGTCGGCCGTTGCTCAGGCGATGTTGCACTACAACCTATAGCCACCTCAAGAAGCATCACAAGCCGGTTGTCCTCTCCACCATCTTCATCCCTAGCAGACCTGACCCAGTTGATCAGATCATCTGGCACCAGATACGGGTGTTGTGATGGAGGCTTGCCAGTTAGAAGTTCAAGCAGAATGATTCCAAATGAGTACACATCGGATTTAGACGTTGCTTGGTGGTTCAACTTGCGAATTTCAGGCGCTTTGTAGGCAGCAGAATTGGGGTCATCATCGTTGGACGGGTTGGCAAAGACCGAGAGGCAGTAGTCGGTGAGACAGGCCTCGAAGTCGGAGCCGAGGAGGACGTTAGAGGACTTGAGATTGCCATGGACAAGCCTCCATGCTTGGTGGATGTAGGAAAGGCCTTGTGCTACGTCTTCGGCTATTTTCAAGCATGACGTCCAGTGCAGTGGTTTTGCTCGTGCTGATTTTGTACCTGCACATTTTCCAAGTCCACTTTCATACGGGCAAAAAGTAAGAGAAGTTTCCAGTTTTATTGAAATGTTACAACGGCGACGCCCTGTAATCAATCTACGCATAACATTTTTTTGAGCTGTTAGATACATTTTCATATGGGATTCAATGCGCTACGATTTGGAAACTTTTTGGGTGATAAGAAGTTCTTCAATGCTACTTCAATATCAAAACAACAGTTTAAATGCACGTTTATATGGGATGGACCAGGATGCAAGATTAACACGTGTTATAACTGTGAAGTTAAGCATATTAAACAGATTAAAAATGCTCGGATAAGTTTTCTTTTACACCAACAGTGCATCAGAAGTAAAACCAATCACAAGGTATGAACTACCTATGCAGCTAATAATGCCCGCATAAAATGATTCAAATCCACCACAGGTGAAATACATTGTTTGGTTCGAATTACAGTCGCAACACCTGAAACAAGCTTTTGTGAGAGATGCATCTGCAGACACTTTAATTCTTATCAAGAGATGCAATACTAGAGCGGGAATGAAATAAACACAGACGTTCAATGAAAATGAAACCTCAGTATTCCCACTCGCCCCACAAAGAGCTGGCAAACCAAGTTTAGGTGGTTGTATGTAGGAACTTTGGTGAAATCGTGTGGAATTAGAATATTCAACCAGGAAAATTCTAAGAACACTCTTGTTGTTGGGCATAACACTTCTAGGAAACTGTTTTAAGATCATATTTTCCCCTTTATGGTGCAAATGGGCTCAAGGAAAATCTATCACAAGGATGGAATCCCCAATCTCGATGAGCATTGAAGATTGCACTTTTACAATTCTCTAACACTACCAAGAACTCACTTCGCGTAAAACTCAAAGGATGCTTATAAAGAATTTCAGAGAGTTTTGAAAGAGAGAGAGAGAAGGATATATTTCAAATAATTGAAATATGTAGTTTAGTTCAAAAAACCGCCCCCAAGGTTTAAACTCAAGCGGTAATTAAACTGTTGGATCGGAGGCACTGGTCATTGAACTGGCATCAATCTGATAGTCTCTGAATTCAAAATGCACTGGATCAATGACACCGGTCACTTCTATTGTTGCCGATCTAATACTTTCTGATTAAAAAACTTGTAACTCCTTGTGTTTTTAGTTTCAATTTCAATGTCATATACATCGAAAATATATTCATACTTTTAGTGTTTATAGTAATAATAATATTAAGTTAGTGGTAAATGGTCCATTAAGTTTTTGACATATTGCACTATTTATGCCGTGTGCATTATTTCACTTCCAACCATATCTTTTTCATCCCTTGTTTGGTGGGAAATTTCATCTTTTACTAGCAAACCTAAGTTGGATTGTTGGCCTCCATTCCCTTGCTTCTTCATCTATAAACAGAGCTCCAGTTTCATGATTTTCACTTCAAATACCAAAAGAAAAAGTAGAATGTGAGCTCTGTTTATAGATAACAAAATGAGAGAATGGAATCAATGATCCAACGTGGGTTTACTAGTAAAACTTTGAAATCTCCCACCCAAACAAGGAATTAAAAAAAATAAAAATAAGAAGTGAGATGTTTCCTTCCCTCCAAAGTTCACATGGGGTCAGGTCTGAAGGCTTTACAACAGATTTGTTGCTCTATAGAACCTAAGTCGGTATTGGCCAAACGTGTACCTCTTATACGGATTTGATGCATAGGGCTCGGAAAACTTCAATGCAACTCCAAACACTAATAAATATAATGCAAGAATATGATTGACCTAATAAGAAAGTGTCAAGACTTTATCAGATTAAGTTTCTTGTAGGGTAGGTTCCCTAGCAAAGACTTCGGACCTAAGTGCTTTGTGGATAACATTGCAATTTTGATCAAAACCGGGAAACATGCCTTGCATTAGTCAAGTTCACGGCAAAGGTCCCGTCACAGATGTTTGGGCAGAATAGCCCTGCTGAGTAAGATACCAACTAGATTTGGATCCCATGTTGTAGTTAACAGGAAGCCAGGCACTCAGTGATAGTTTGATGTCACCACAAAGTCATTTGTCGCGACAAATCAACGATTGCTATAAGACTTTTGGAAAGGCAACAATAAAATAAATTCGTATAATAAGGAAATAACAATGGATAATGAATAGCCAAGTACCCCAGTAGACTGATATAAACATACGAATTCTTAGATAGAGAGTTCCACCATGTCATGAATTCATGAATTGGAACATTTGATCTCAACAACAAACAAAAGTGACAAATAGTATGCTTGCGTGGTGTCTAGTCATTGATGACTTGGCAGGACTTCCCACCCAAGAACTTCATATCTTGCAACCATATGTGGGCTAGGTCTCCATAGTCAGGGAGGAACTACCTTGGGACTTTTGGGACATGGCTTCCCCATGTTGTTATAATTCTTCGAATTTATGTGTAACACAAAAGTTTTGGCTTCACTTTTTAAGATTGTATTACTGCTAGCATCCTTTCAACCAAATTAATTTTAGCTACTTTAATGTCGTTTGTCATGGTTATTTAAGGTACCAAAAATATCATTGCTTTCTTTGTTTAGTGGTCACATACCCCAAATAGACTTCTACCAATGTAATAAAATTCTTAGATGGAGAGTCCCCACCACGTCATCAACTGTGACAACCAATGAAATCTCATGGAGGAGCAAAAGTGCACAAAAATATGATTGGTGACTACATTGATGACTTGGTAAGACTCCCCACCCAAGAACTCCATAAAGTGAAGCCATTTGTGGGCTAGATCTCGAGAATCAAGGAAGAAACCATTTTCGAACAACAGTGGGCCATGGTCTCACCCATGTTTCCATAATTCTTTGACATTGTGTGGTACATAAGAGCTTTTATTACTTTTATTTTTTATTTTTTCCTCTTCATCACCAATAGAATTCCCTTATACCACTTATTCTACCTCCTATCATACTCGAATCCCGACGAGACTCGAACCGGTGAACTTGCACAAGGAGGGAGAGGCGCTTACTAAGCTATCACTTTTTGGTCTCATGAAGTGCGCTACTGCTAGCTTCCTTCGAACTCAATTTACTTTAGCTTTTTTGATGGATTTTTCTTGTTTCATTGTGTTTGTTTTCCAGGAACTTGATTTCTATTTATGGTAAAAATTCCAACAGTAACATCGCTTTGTTTCTTTGTGGTCACAAACCCCAAGTAGATTAATAGCGATTTCAGAACTCTTAGATGGAGATTTTCCACCACATCATTAAGTACACGATTACCAATGAGATATCCCAAACGAGCAAGTGAGCTCATGTACTGGGCAATGTCCATCATTGATGACTACATCGATGACTTAGTAGGATTTCTCGCCTAAGAACCCCATACAACAATGTCATCCGTGAGCTACATTTTCTTAAATCTCAGCTTTGTTCAATGGATTTTAATTTTTTCAATGTGATTTAAGGTATTAGTAGCTTAGCGTTTTTAAATCGGTGGTCATCTATACTTACATTCTTCTGTCCTCGACTCAGCCAAAACTACTTGCAAGTTGCATAACCTGTATAGTTGTTACAAGAATTGTCTTCATGCTAACTTTAGTTCTACAAGCTTATTAACATACTTTGGAAGCTGTATACTAACTCGTATCTATCAACGTAAGTTCATGTGCCCACCAAAACAAAACCCTAGCTCTGGCGCAGTCCATGATGGCTCTGAAACGAAACATCTAGCAATACCTCCTAATTAAGCCCAATAGACATACTCCGATAGGTAGTTAAAAAAGGCTTTACTTAAATGCGGTGATAAGAAGAAGTTATTATGGAGTTTTTAATTTTTTGGTAGTTAAAACAACTAAGACTGGTATATGTGACGTTTTCAATCTTATTAGTCGAATATGTGATAGTCGTGCAAAACGTGTTCTTATACCGCGGTTTCAAACTAAAAAAGGTGATTTTTGACACCTCACTTCTAAAAAAAGTCTCAAAAAGAATTGTATAATTTGAGAAATAGTCTTTAAAACCTCATTTTCTCAACAAAGAAGAAATGTTTTGCAACCTCACTTTCTTGTTGTGGAATCGTGATTTCAAAACACGTTTCTCAAAACTACGACACATTGGCGTACGAGTATAAAAATAAGTGAAAACATATTGGCTCCTACCCCGGTTGAAGGAATCTTCTTCCTAACTCCTATATAGCGATAATTAATGGTCATTAAATGTCTCTAGTGGCTTTTATTTAGTGACGCTAAAAAAATGCTGTTAAGAATTGTCGTTTAAAGTGTTAGCAGAAAAGCCACTAAAAACATTTAGTAACTACTAATTATCACTATATACGTGGTTGGAAAAAGATTCTTATAACCCGGGTAGCAATCAAAGTTTGTTCAAATAAGTAACCGTACTACCGTCTTTTGGTTTAGCTAGAAACACTATTACATTTTTAGAAAATCAAATGACAATTGACTGTTGAAATGCTGCCTATCGCACACGTCAACGACCCAAAGTTATTCACGCTAATTACCTGGAACAGATAAATTCACTCCAAATTTGAATTCTATTGCTTCAAATCACTTTCAGCGACACTTGTCAATGGGGCAACGGAGAGTTCAAAATGGGAGTGAATTTATCAATTCCCAAATTACCGTTTGGACCTACATTTTCAAACTTTCCCAACATCTTTACCCACGTGAAAATGGTTTGTCCCCATGCCCCTCGGGTAGCACAACTAATCTGTCATTTAGCACCCAAAAGCAATATAATTAAATTCGTACGTCCAATCCCCACGTCATCCCCGAGATTCTCGCTGTTGGCATCAAATCTAAGTACCTCACAAATACACCACTAATCTCTGCATTAAGACCCCTAATTTGACTCCACATCCTACGTGTCAAATCAAATCATGCTGACTGGACTGGTCAAACACCCAAGACTTATCTCAAATCTCCGAACAAAATCAACAGTTGTGAGTCGGCACCGAGTCGAATCGTTAAAACAGAGCAGGAAGTAGAAAAGCTTACCATGGATGAGTGAGAAGAGACTGTCGTTGGCTTGATAATCGTAGACAAGTAACCTCTCGTCTCTGGCCTGAAAATAAGCTCGGAGTGGGACCAGATTCGGGTGGCGCAGCCCGCCGACCGAGTCCATGTGCCGCTCAAACACCTCCTTCCTGGTTTCCACCGCCAACTTGCCCGCATCAAGCCTCTTCACACAAACAATCAGGCGGTTGTCCAGCACCGCCTTGTAGGTGCTCCCGATCGTCCCTCTGCCCAGCAACTCGGCCGAGGCCCTCATGAGCTGGTCCAGGGTGTAAAGCTGCGACTCGCCAGCGCAGAACACCAAGTTGCCGCTCTTTCCGGCCATTTGCATCCCTTGAACCCTCCTCACCTTCTCCTCCAGCTCGTTCTGCTCTATCCTCATCAAATCCGCCGCCTCGGCTGCCGCAGCGTAGTCCGAAGCAGCCGCCGGAGCTAAACGCTTCCTCTGTTTCTTCATTGTCATCATGAAACACAGCACGGAGCCGATCAGAACAAAAAAACCCGCTGAGAAGCCGATAATGAGGGCGGTTCGCCTGTGCTTGACTTGACTCGTTCGAGCTCGAGTCAACTCAACTCCTTGTAACTGCTGGCTTGCAGAGATTGTTGGTGGCGGTAGCGGCGGCGGCGGCGTTATAGAAGGGCCGAAGAAAGGCAGTGTGGGATTGCATTGCTGCCGTATGACCTCCCCGCAAAGTCCGGGGTTCCACGAATACGACGTAGTACCGAACCTGCGTAGAGTTGGGGTTGCCGGAACGGCGCCGGTTAAGTTGTTTCTTGATACGTTGAATACTCGAAGACTGGACTGATTTAGTGGAGGGATTGAGCCGTTGAACCGGTTCGAGTCGAGACGGAGATAGTACAACCGGTCTAAGTTGGTTAACGAGACCGGTAGACTGCCAGTTAGGTCGTTGTAAGAAAGATCCAGGGTTTTGAGCCGGTGAAGGGAAGTGACTGAAGGCGGGATTGAATCGGTGAAGGAGTTGTGGTCCAGAAAGACGGCTTTAAGGTTATCTAGACCGGAGAGATCGGGGATCGCACCGGTGAGCGAGTTGTTCTGCAGACTCAGGATCCGTAATTGGTCGAGGCGAGTCAGTGTGTTGGGAGCGAAAACGCCGGCGAGATTTAAGCCTTGGAGGACGAACCGGACCACTTTGCCATGTTGGCATTCTACACCTTGCCATTTGCAGTAAGAGGAGCTTGTGTTGGGGGAGAATGGGAGTTTGTCGTGTAAATCTGCTTTGGATTTGAATGCTAACAGAGCCAAAGCTTCAGAGGGTAGTTCTTCGTTGCGGGAAGATGAATTAGAAGGTGGGTGATCAGGGCTTGAAGTAGCCAAGCTGAACAGAGAGAGTAAAAGTACTGCATTTTGAAGGAAATGTGCTTTCATGTTTAGAAGTTATGAGCTGAGCCCGCTTCTCTGTTTCTCTTACTCTCTGTTCTCATCCCCTGTGAATCAGGCCATGGTAGGGTAGGTGACCTTCAGAACAGAGAGGAGGGTGAAAAGGGGAGGAAGAGCAAGTGGTGCGTGACAAAAGCCGTGTAGTGTATGAGGCTAAGAGGTAGGGAGCAGGTGTCGGATTTCTCTGCAAGTACAGTCAGAATTCACGTGAAGGGTTGAGAAGACGATGAAGGAATAGAAAAGAGGTGGGTGGGGGGAATTCCAAAATCCAAACCTCCCCCTCTCTGCTGTCACTTTGTGTACTGCAGTCTCTTTAGTCACAAATTTTGTTCAAGCAGGGACGGACATGAAAGTGAACTGATTATGAGATTCAACCTTTAAATGATGAATAAATGAGTATGAAATTCAAGGAATTTGTGAAAGTAAGGGTCTCTTCTTTTTTTTATGGAGTAAAGTAAAGATTGAGTGATGACATCGGAGCCAACCGTACAACCTCAATAGATATCACGTGTGGAGTCTTATGTTAATTTTTTTTTTTTTTTTGGCATGGTTTTGTTTGTTGGTCGCTTTAGATTTGCCCTAGTAAGACGGTCCTTCATTTGATTAACTCGTCACGAATGTGATATGTGATTATTTTTAAAAGTAATTATAAAAAGTTAAATGATAAATTACAAGTTCTAATTTTATAAGTTTGGAATAAAAATTTAATTGGTTAAAGTCATTTGAATTGCCACTATCGATGAGATCCTAAATTGCGCGGAGAGACGGTATTGCCTTTCATGGATTTTTGGAATTCTTACAATTAGTTGGCTTATCATTTTGAAGGTTGTTGGAATTAATGGAGTATAGAGGAGAAGGACAAGCACTCCATCAATTTCGTGATCTCCAAAATCATTTGCCGACAATTTCAAGGATACCAACAATCCAGCAAGTACACTATCTCTACACTTGTATCCCATGGTTCGTTGCTGTCAAATTTATTTCCCCAATTTTTCCATGATGACTTTATTCCCCGCAGGGAACGATAGTAGTGACAAGTATGGGGTGGTGATGGTCGATTAGCGCGATCATTTTTTCTTGATGATGGTTCTGGATTCGGTGCATGTTGATGGTTATACTAATATAACTTTATGCATAAATGCATTGATATTAAGAGCAGGTTGGTGATAATATAAGGTGGAATATGAGTTGATGTAATGACTGAATAAAAGGTGAAGGTGGTGAGTCAAAAATCGATTGACTTATCTAGTCAGTGACCTAATCAACGAGTCATGCAATTGATTCAACCAATAGACTCGTGTATGTTTTTTGCTAGAAAAAATGACATTTGCGTCATTTAAAACGGGTTATATGTTTACCAACAAATAAATTAACGAGCTTTTATTGAATGCAAGGACCATTTTGGTAACATTAGTCGAGGTAAAGAACAAATTCAGAATAAGTTAAAGGACGAGGATCGTTTAAACATTTATTCCAAACTTAAAAGAAGTCAGATGTGAGATGTGAGACCACTTAACCTTGATGGAAGGAATATCTTGTTGAAGGAAGTCATGAATCTATCTATAAGAAATTAAACAAATTAAAGGGTGAGAACAATTAACCAACCACTCCAAACTTAATGGGTCACAAGTGTAATCTGCCAAATATTTTTGTTTGCTCCTCATTTTTACGGCCAAGTCGAGCTAATATATGCTGTTTGCTGCTCTGTTCATAATGGGCATCATTGGTTGCATCTTAGCCGTGTGAAATTGTGGGAACCATCATACGTGGGTCTAATTCCTCAATGCCACATCATAAGTTTCATTGTTCATTTTTTTTTTCTTTGCTAAAGGACTTAGGGTACTGACCTCCCAGCCTATAACAAAAAAACAGAGCTAGGTCTTACTGTTAAATCACATTGGACTTATTAATATCTACAATTACTTATTAACATCAATTTTCTTTAAATTTGAATTCTTTCACTTGAAACAGCTTTAGTGATACTTGTTATAAATATGACTTCAAAGTTTTATTAAAAAGAATTTAAATTTAGAGCGAACTTATTAATTCTTATTGAAAACTCTGTGCATTTATCATTGGAAAATATTGTTAGTGGATCAGTCTGGGCCTGTTTGGATTCAATCAGATAAGAAGAGTTGTATCTGGGCCCCCACAACGGCTCAAATCTAATGGGCTTCGTAATTTTGTATTCCCTTGTTACCCCTTCTCCATATTCCACATAACTCAGCTCAAGCAGGACCCAAATTCATCTTTTTCCTGGGTGAGCTTTACTCATTTGCTTGACAAATCAGGCCAGTCCGCCAGACAAGCTATGCAACTGAATTCTCTGTTGCTCAAACCAGATTGAGTTTCGTTCTTCGTCTCGTTCATAAAACGGGCTCAATCAAACTAAGAATCGAACTCGCGGTTGCTCAAACTTGACACAGCTTGGTTCTTCGACTCGTTTATTAAACAAGCCCGGTTACGCAATCTCTGTCAACAATGAAGAATACCCGATAACACACTTTTAGGGTAAGACTTTGTACTCATGAAACCGTATGTAGTTAGGTCAAGTGTACGCCTCAAGGTTTGAGCCTTGTAAGGGTTGTACTCTTGATTTTGCAATATATTGATTGGCGTTTACCCACGAACAAAAAGAGAGACAAAAAATGGAGTTGATCTAATCATGTGCTCTAAATGGATATGGAACAACAAGAAATTACTTTCTAGTAATGCCGGATGGAAATTCAGGAATCTCTTGCAATTTAAGAAACTCTTTGATGCCTAAATCAGATATTGAATATGAGAGAGGATAACCCAAGAGTGTATGAAAGCCACAAACTTGGTAAAAAAAAAACTTCTCTTGGTCATGGATTGGTGTGAGTATTTATAACGAGGAGAAAATCAGACTGTCTTCTCCTACTAGCATTTGATCACCCTTTTTTTTTGGTAGAAGGATAAACTAATATTACACAGAAGGAAAAAATACAGCATTGTTCCTCTCTTCTTCCAGATTTAGCAAAAGGCCGGAAGAAGATGGAACAAAGTCGTAATGCTTGCAAAAGAAAGACTTGGCTGCAAGATTGTGAGCAGCTCAATTATCACTTCTAGGGATATATACAGCATCCCGACACAATTTTTTTAGGTATTTCCTGGCTTAAAAAATAGCTTATTTAATAAGCCAATTTGGTGTTAAAGATCGGTCCCGAATCAAGTTGATTATGACTTCTGCATCACCTTCTATAATCGCCTATTGTTTCCTTTGGATTACTGCACTACGGATGGCTAGAAGAGCCGCTAAAGCTTCCGCTTCCTCAGGATTACCTGTTTCGATCTCCTCAGTTTGCCCAAACTCAAAAACGTTGTTTGAATTTTTGCAAGTCATGGCAATACAGGCTTTTGCTCCGCGAATGGCTGCATCAAAATTTATATTGTGCCACCTAGCAGGTGGTGGAGATCCATTCACTGAGTTTGAAAGATTTCTTTGTATATTTCCAACCGTTGACAAGAAAATCTTGGCGGTCTGATTGATTTGGTTTGAGATTTTGATAGGATCGAAGGGAGTGCCTTCGTGAACTTATTTGTTTCGGTAGAACCAAACCAAATCTAGCATAGTAGCTGTGAAAATGGTGTATCTCTTCTTCTGGTCATCTGGTGTAAGGTTAGGAGGTTTAAGAATGTAGTCTAGCCATGTAAAAGTATTGTCCAATTGCACAGGGGTCGACATCCAAACTTTGAAGAGATCCAAAGTAAGCTTGGATAAGTGATAATCAAGGTAGTGTTTGAAAACACCTAATTTTGGTTTTCTTCTTCCAAAAAAAAAAACAAAAATCAATTTAATTTTTAAAAAAAAAATAAATGGGTGTTTGATTAGTCAGTTTTTATTTTGAATTTTTTCTTTGATGGTAGTTTGTGGTGGCGGTGGTGGGGCGTGGGCCGCGTGGGCTGCGTGGCAGTGGCCAAAAGGGTAGCCGATGGTGGTGGCTATCGACCGGCCGTCACCGCGGTTGCTAATTGCCGGCCGATCGAGGGTGTGGGCGGTGGCTGTGGTAATGATGGGGTGGTGGTCTCAAAATAAAAACTAAAACTCAAAACTCTGAATGAGAGTTTTCAAAAATAGTCCTATTTTAAAAATTGATTTTCAAAACTGATGAAAAAAAATTATATGTTAAACGCGCTTAATTTTTTCAATTTTTAAAATTAGAGAAAAAACTGAAAAAAATAAGAGATTCAAACATAGCGTAACCAAGATATCTCATGGGAATTGGTCATGATTTTTTACTCATATATTATTATATATTAACATCTTCAGCAGTTTCTTCAAACTTCAAAGATATTTAGACCTGGCAAACGGGCATACCCGTCGGATTCGGGTAAAATTCGATCGAGTAGGGGTAAAAACAGGTCGGGTATAATTTACCCGGGTTTTCCAGGTAGGATTTTCTTGGAACCGTACCCTACCCTTGCGGGTAGGGTATTACCCGCGGGTAAGTTATTAAATTTATAATTTTTTTTATTAACACATTTTTGTCAGAATACTTTTTTACTTCTATTTGGTTACCACAAAAATTCCAACACAATTATCTCAACTCCAAAATTTCCTAACACAACAAGATCACTATCTTAATAAAAATACCAGAAAATCACTTATAAATTAGTTCCTATGACTGAGATACTAACATAATTATTACGTACAAAAAATTAACAAAAATTTTACAAGTAAATCTAGAAAAAAAAATTGTAAGCAATTTTTACTCCTCAGCAGATCCAACAGCATGGTGAAGGCGTCATAGTGGGTATCATCGCCGATGGACACTTTGGTCATGGCGTCGGAGCTGATGGGAGATAAACCGGCGTCGATGAGGCGGAGTTGCAGCGGTGGAGCTTGAAAGGGACCATGGGACGCCGTTGAGATCACGTGGAGTAGAGTGGTCGTCGCAGATCTAACAGGTGGATGAGAGAGAAAGATGTGGGTGTGAAAGAGGAGTCGTGGGTGACAGAGAGCGGCGTCGTGGTGGTAGAGAGCGGCGGTGTGGCTGGCAGAGAGCAGCGTCGTGGCTGAGAGCGGCGGCGTGTAATGGGTTCGAAGGCAGAGAGAGAGAGGGCGACCACACAGATAAGAAGATGAGAATTGATGAGAATAATGAAATGAAAACCCTAGCACTTTTTATAGGAGAAAAACGGGCAGCCTGGGTAAACCGCATCCGACCCGGACCGATCCAAAAATTACGGGTCGATTCGGGTACGGGTCTATTTTCATTGATCTTCAAAATAGGTACCCGTATCCGGATTTTTTGGCCGGGTACGAATCGACCCGCAGATCTGGTTCTTTTTTTGCCAAGTCTAAAGAGATATCTAATGGCTGGTCACTCGAAAAATTAGCCGACAAAAAAATGATAGGACCGGATAAGACAAAATCCAAGGCCAATTGGAAAGCTTTTATATTGGGTTTGGGGCTGACTACACTACAAGGTATCGTGACTCTGTCATACACCATCCTGGGTAGAGTGCGAACAATCCTCGAGACGAGACCATCTTTGGTGCCTTCTAAGTTCCATCAAGCATGAAGTATTGCTGGTTAACTTTTATATTATAGGCATTTTGTGACACTTAGAGGAGTTTCATTTATTTTTTAATATTAAAGTTATCACAACATTAAAGTATTCAAAATTTAAGTTCCTAAAACAGGTACAACTAGCACAAGGAAAAAAAAAGAGAAAATTAAACTGTCACAAGCAAAAATATATAGACAGAGATATTTAATGTTTTTCGGTCTCTACCTACGTCTACGTCTACGGATAAGATAGCGAAAATTTTGTATGTAAATAAAGTTACATAGGAACTTTCACTAAGTCACTCGTACTCAATTTTCAAATATACCCAAATCTACTTTATTATTTTTCTCTTTCAATGAATATAAACTTTCTTTGATTTTTCATACTCATTATTGCTATTACCAAAATACTTGACGCTCAAGAATTTGAATTACTATAATAAGCTCTCAATGTTTTACACTCTTTCCAACTCGTTGTGTGACTCACCATGTATCTCTTTTGCCCTTTAATTCTCAATGGCTAACGCTTAGTGTGTCTGCATTTGCTTCTTTACATTGGAGGGGTGGTAGGTGGAAAAATAAGCATCCAGAAGCAAATAGGATTGGAAATAAGACTTTGCTTCCATGTTTCTTCATTGGGTTCCAAAGTTGAAACTAAGAGCGCCCTGTTCATGCAAGTGTGAATTGCGTCTGTCTATCATTCACATGTAATACTGTAGGAATTTTAGACTTTGGTGGCTGAAATTGTGTAAAATTATAAATTCAAGCCAACACCAACATGTTCAAAATAAGGTCAATATGTCAGTTGCATATACCTAGTATGTTTCTACGAATCTCCCTACATCGCTAATCCCTTCTACTCTGCAGTAGAATCAATAGGGGTAATCCGTGCTTTCCAAAAGGTCCATGAAAACGGTGGGTGCTGTCCCCCTTCATGTCATTTTCTCCAGGAAATACTTAGATGTTCTCAATTAAAAAGCTATGGATGATGTGACGCAACTGCAACCCAAATTGTTGTGGCATTGCAACCTTCCTTTTTTGCTTTTAGTGCCTCTCAGAAGCCACTGTAACAACAGGATTATTCAGTAACTTTAGTGCAAACCGATTAAATAACATGGTAAGGTGCCTATGGTGACATATTGAGCTGTTCTAGACCAAATCAGGTTGTCAATGAAAGCTCCAGACTAACGGAGCATGATGTATGGAAAGCGCGAATGGATTAAGATTAATTATAGATGGTGCTCTACTCCCACTCCCAACAGCAAACACTAGATGTTTTTTGGCAAGGAAAAGAAAACAGGATCGTCAGTGGACTAATCAGAAAGTTTCAGTTTTCTTAATCATAAACTAGACTTCCACTTGGGATACATGTGCCTTCCATTTCCCTGAAAGAAGCTTAAAAAAACCAAGAAACAGTCACTGGTGACAAGGCTGTTCCATAGATAACGTCTTAGCTATGCTATAATATCAGTGAGGTTCTTCCTTTGGTAATGGCATTGCAGAGGGTTGGCGCGAGTAATCTGCCTTATCCTTCAGCGAAGTTCTGATGGAGCTGAGGTCAAGTACATCACTGATGCAGTAATTTGAACTACAGTGGGTTCTGAAGGTTTTCACCTATAATTTGATTATTGGCTGTTCAGAATCCTCGTTACTTTGCGGTAGGCTTGAGTGTCATTACCTTGGAAGCAGAGGTCGATCAACATTGACATGCTGGCCTCCAATTACCAGCTTGACTTCGGTTTTAAATGAATGGCAATCCTGTCTTCACAACTACCTAAATCAGAATTTCACATGCTGTTTATGTGCACGCCATAGTGCAAAACCACAGTAAGTGCAATTAGTATGCGAATTCCATGATCTGACCCAACCAAGGAAAGACGCTGTTGTTGCAAAATAGGTTTGGTCAGATGGTCATAACATAAGAAAGAAGTGAACAAATGATTGCTGAGAATAAAAGACTCGTGTTGGTTTCTCACTTGATTTGAGAACACAGAAATTACATTATACAGATAGAGTGAACAAATCGATGGTAATGCAAACATTTCTTTCAAACAAAACTTCAACATTATGAAGAAAATCTAAACGGATGCTTACAACTAGACTAATAAGGGGAAGGAGCCATTTCACGAAGAGCTGAAGAAGGAGAACTGAAGTGTGGTAGCCAACAAGGGAGAAATCTATGTGTGGGCATATATGGGCAATGCCTTGGCTGAGCAAAGAAAGCAGCACACTCAAATACTGTTCTTTGAAATGGAAGGTCAGGAATGCAGTTCTTCCTAAGATCAAGCACTCCTTTCTTGATCAAGCCCCTACAGATTGGGCCAACATGTATGAAGTAATTATCAGACAATGATAAGTTCGCCAAGTTCCCAAGAGCACATACCACCTCAGGCACCATACCGTACAAGTAGTTACCGGCAAAATTCAGCACTTCTAGTTTGCCCAAGCATCCTAGAGAAAATGGTATCGGGCCAGTCAACCTATTATTTCCAGCATCGAACACTATGGCCTCTTTCAGGAATCCTAGCTCATAAGGTAAACAACCACTTAGCAGGTTGTTCAAGAACAAAACCTCCGTTAGCGCGGACAAGGCCTTATAAATACCACGTGGGATTGGGCCGAAGAACTTGTTGTTGGCCAGTGTAAGAAGGATAATATGGCTTTTTTCGAGATTGTCAGGTAGTCTTTGCATGAAATTGTTGTTGTTGAGGAAGAGTATGTCGAGGTCTTTTGTAAACAACTGAGGTGGAACTGATCCGGCAAAAAGATTAAACCTAATGTCCAAGAAATTGAGGCTATTCATGCCTAGAATAGCATTAGGAAAAGAGCCGGAGAAAAGGTTGTTACTTATGTCGAGTTCGTATAGATAAGGGAGCTTAGCAATGTTTGGTGAGATGGTACCAGTGAAAAAGTTTGAGTTGGCATGGAAAAGCGCAATATCAGGGAGCTGATCGAGGAAGCCATCGAGGGAAGGTGCGCTCAATTGGAAGCCATTGAAATCAATGGAAGCGAGAGCGATGGCGGTTTTGTTGTCCGGAGGATTGTCACAATAAAAGCCCCTGTACTTGCAAATATCGGAGCCTGTCCAGGTCTTGGTGACGCCGAGAGGATCGGAGGTGATGATGTTCTTGAACTTTTGGATGACGGGGAACACCACGGAGAGACGTTGGTCCACCAGAAGCAATGGTGGTGGTGTTGGCTGTGGCACCGGAGGGATATTGCTACTCTTATCCCCTAGAATAAGGATGGTGTTGAAGGTTACAATTGCAAGTATGATGGATATGCAACTCATTATTTTGTTCTGAGGGCGATCAAAGCCAGAGGTAGCTAAAGCAATAAAGGAACGAAACATAGAAGACCATACCTTTTATAGTCTTGCACTTCCTTATGCACACTATATTTGGCTCCTATTTCCAAATAAGTACAAGTTTGCTACCTCATTGTTTCAAGAATCAAAATATTATGTATTTTGTAAGAGAAAAGCGTGGAGTACTTGATTGTTACTACTTTATCGACTCTTGAAATGTTATATATCATTGTCCTGATGTGGGATTTATATCTCAACGTGTCCCTTCACGTGTAGTCAGATTTCCTTTTTAACTGGTCCTATCACATAGATAAATTAGACTAAGTGGCGATAGATTTATTGACTTGTGACTGGGCTTGAATCAATTCGCTCTGTTGGATTCATTGAAATGTGACTGGACCTGAATCAACTACCTCTGTTGGAAGAGCGAGTTTATTCAGGCCCAATCACAATTCAATGAATCTATCGCTAATTAGTCTAATTTCTTCAAAACCAATTGGTAACAAAGGATGAGACCTACAGACTTATCTATTAAAGTATTACTTTGTTATTTTTTCGATATGTAATCTATACATCAGCATACCATGTAATAAGTAGAATAAGTTATTGATAAAATGAATAGAATCCTCAAAAGCAACTCCATTCTTAGGGATTTGAAAAAATTTCTCACTTATCTAAGGTTTTTTTTTTTAAGTGGTTAGATCAATTTCGGAGTCGAAATTAGCCATTACAAGCAGATTTATGCACCCAAATGTTTGATCGTCCCAACACTCACAAGATCTATATATACGAAATTCATAAGCTTAACCTCAAGTGTGATTCTCTATATGGACAGCAATGCAATAGCTAAAGCTCATTATTAAAGGGGTGCACGAGGATTGATTATGGGTTTCTCCATTATTAAAGGAATGATGATGACCAGGACATACACAATGCTTGTATTCTTTGTATTTGTAGATGACGTCCAGCTTCCATCATGCTCCACGTAAGTTCTTCAGATGCCAAAGCATACGAGCCGCTCTCCCGATTAAAATTTGGGTGCAACGGTAGATATGATGTAACGGACGGGTGAAATTTAACGAAATAATTTTTTTTTAATAATATAGTTTAAAAATTATTATTTTCTCATTTTCATTTGTTGATTACACTATGTCATATATTACCTCTAGATTCAAGTTTTTCCCCCCTATAGGCGGATTTAATATTTCTGCTTATTACTAATTAAAAGTGAAACATAGCAATCCGTCGGCTTAAAAGATATAAGTTTTGAGGAAGATTTAATTACAAAAAGGGGGGGTCTTTTCTTGGAAGGGGTACTCCTATTATGTAGACCAACATACATTCAATACACCCGAGTAAGTATCCGGTGCCTTAATAAAGATATATACGATTTAATCTTTGCTAATCTTCACTCTTAGAGTACTCAGCCTTTCTATATGCATCAGGATCCCGATTCGATCATATATTGATTGGTAATACAATATTTCGAGATTGACACCCACCTCAGGAAGAAAAAAGGCAGGTGTTGTGAAGGTGGAGTTTGTCTTATGGACAAAGTAGAAGCGAGAATGCTAGCTTGAACAACGCAAACATAAAAAAAGAAAGAATGATTTTCTTTTGTCACATGAGGCACCAGTAGTACAATACTTGAAATGTCACCATAGATATATAATATCGACTTTGATTTTTGGTGGTGAGGTTAGAGCTACATTTTTTTATGCAACATATCTTTGATTAAAAGACCTACAATGTCATAATCAACAAAAATTTTGACATTTATGCTCATGTATACAGAGTCACGAGCATGTTGTGATCTGATAGAAAAACTTATATTATGAGACAACTTAAAAATTGCTGTAACTTTTACTTATCAATGTCATTCTTTTTTTGCTAAAATTATTTTTTTTTTCAACCTTCAGTAGCGGGAGCTGTGAACATGGGCTACACCCAAAAAAATTGAACCATCCGATCTTTTGTGGCCCAGTTTTATTATTCACCTTGGTTCCCCCTAACTAGACCTTTCTTGGCCCACTGACTATAATATGACATCCTACCCAACCCTTGCAGCCTCTGGCCGTCCTGCTTAATCAACCTTGGGGCCGGATTTGCATAGTGACAAATCCGGTATTCCAAAATTATACCATATGGATTATAATTATAGAAATAAAAAATTAGCCGGAAAACTTTGTCTAGTGAATCAAAACTAGTTTAGTGGAATAACAAAATCCGTACTGTAAATCGAAACTAATTTAATAGTTAATCGTTCAGGTTATAATAATTTTAAGTATATAAAATTTGTGAACTCTGTAATTGAAATGATAAAAATGTAAGAATTCTTTCACTTTTTAAAGTGACGGGTAAAAAGTTCGAGAGAGAATATATGGGTATTGTTATATAATTTTTTTTGGTTAAAAGGAGAGATTTTCATATAAAAAAGAGTTTACAAGCCTTCCCGGCTAGATCATCTATTGTATAGTTATAAAGATAATATTAAATGCTACATTATCACTACAAAATAACAACTAGCCTGTAAATCCTATACAAATTATACTATACTAAAACATAGCATATCCTACACTTCAGCCTAACTTTTCCTAACTTGTTAAGGCTTACAGGTTACAATCTTAACCCTAGAAATAGAAATTCATGTAAAATACAATTAAGTTAAAGCAGAGCATATCCACTCAACTTAAAGAAATATGCAAATTCTACAAATAAAAATCTACAAACACACAAGTCAGTAACAATAACGCAGACAACCGAGAACGGCACGATCCAAAGGAGGCGCAGCACACCACCAAAAATTTTCACCGAAAATTTTATTTTTGTACTTCAGCTATCACTGAACTTATCCAAACCAAATTACCGCAAAACGTGATGGAAGAACCACAAATCACACCGAACATACCAACAGTAGACAAAGGATGCTCAAAACCAGAAGTAGCACTAAGAAACACCCCCCCCCCCCTCCCCGAAACAGATTAACCCCAAAACCCACTAACTAGATCCCTTCCCCCCTCCTCCTCCTCCCAGGGTCGTGAATCCCCCCCCCCTTTTTTACCCAACAGAAATCCCCTCACCCCCTCCCCACCGAGACTTTATCCCTCTCACCCCACCCTCCCAAGACCCCACGGATTCCTAAGAGCAAAACCCATCCAAGGCTAAACCCCCTACACCCAAGCACCTGTGAGTACACAGTACACCCCAACCAAACCCAAACCCACCCTCCATCACTACACAATTGTAAAAGGATAAGAAAATGAAAGAATAAGATTGAAGGAATTTTCAGAAAATACAGTCGAAACGCTGATGAGAATTCCGACAGGCGCCGGAGAAATTCCTACGAATTTTTTTAATTATTAACTCTCTCCAATTTTGAATTACCCTCAGTGATTCATTTGTTACTATTTAATTCTTTTAATTGTTATTTCTAATTGCTAATTACTGCTCTTATACTTGTGTATTTAGTTACTCTTACTAATTTTATTTTTCAATCTAGTAAAAAAGTTTAGCGTCAAATATGACTGGATTACTGAAGAAACTGAAGCGTGGATCATCATCACGAAAAAAATCATCATCATCACAAACACCACCACCAGCACAAGCGCCAGCACCACAGCCATCACAAACACCAATCCAAGCACCACCATAACCATTCATTTCTAGACGAATGAGTACATGCTGTATGATAGATACTCAAGCCAATTGGGAGTTCAGTCAAAGCATTCCAGATTTTGAATACACGCCTGATCATGACCCCCCGCATTATAGTCAAGGACGCAGCTCGGTTGGCAAAGCTACTACTCCGTGGCATAATCTTAATCATATGCCTAGTCATGATGAAGAAGGGTCGATCAATGCCTCCGGTAATGAGCCAGAAGTGCAAAAGGAAAAAAAAAGAAGAAAGCTGAGTGTTGGAATCATTTTGATGAAGTTATGGTGGACGGCATCCAAAAAGCTCGATGTAAGTATTGCGCTAAATTATTTTTGTCTTGTAGTGATAATGGACATCTTAACAGGCATTACCCTCAGTGTGCACCTCGACAAGGCCACGTCAAACCTACCCAAATGCAGTTATCTTTTGACGGTAAGTTATTTGTTTATAATCAGCGAGAGCAAAGAGACGGTCTCGCTGAATTTATTATTCACAATGAACAAGCCTTTTCTTTTGCCGATAATGCTAAGCACTCTAGATATATGAATATATACGTTCAACATTTGTACAAAAAGGTTCATAGAAACACAACTAGATCTGATGCACTTCGACAGTATAATGCTGTTAAAGCACACCTGATTGATTATTTCGATAAATTTGACGGTAAAGTTAGTCTTACATCTAATATTTGACAATCTCCGTTTACTTTTGTTAGTTATACTTGTGTGACGGTCCATTGGATTGATGCCGTAATAGAAATTCTCAAGGTGGTTACAATGTTATCGAAATGGCGATATATACGACGACCTTTTGAGGAAATAGTAAAAATGATGGATAAAAAGTTTAATAAATATTAGAGTAAACTGCCTGTTGTTTTTGCTGTTACTACTTGTTTAGATTATAGGTTAAAGTTGCATGGCGTGAATATCTCGATACAAGAGATATTGATATTAATGTTCCACCCAGTAGAAGATACAACCGCACTCACAGTGAAAGTGAGCAAGACATTTGAGAAACTGTTCAACCTTTATCGTAATTCTGCTGACGTGCGCGGACGAGCTTCATCATTGACTGCTGAGAGGTATTATGCATCATACCTTAAATGCTTTGAACACCTAGTAGCAAGACAACTACCAGGTGAAGGTACTTCTAATTCGGCAGGTTCGTCTACTTTTTTCTCTTTTAATAAGATTGGTGTATATTCAAATACTGATCATTATGGTGATTTATCAATGCAAGAACATGTTAATTTTAATTTGTTAGATTTTTGGAAACAAAATCAAAACATGTATAAAACTTTAGCTCAAATTGTATGGGAAGTACTGCCAGTGCAAGCCTCCATGATTGCTTCAGAGTCGGCATTTTCAGCGAGCGAGAGGGTTTTGGATGATAGGAGGAGTCGTCTTAACCCCGAGTCGCTCGAGCCATGTGTATGTTGGAAGGATTATCTTGATGCAAAATACCGCGAGCAAGATAAACCGATTGATGATAGGAAGAGCAGTGACTCGAATGTTAAAGTACTTCCGGATGATTAGGTAATTTCTTTTTATTTTCCTTCTCTTAAGTTTTAAGAATAAAATTTCTCACAAAATATAGTTTTTTTTCACATATATATATATATATATATATATATATATATATATAAGTTTTTACAAGCAAGATAGATAATTTTTCGTATATATAAAAAAATAGGTAATTTCGCCTGTTCGTTTACAAGCAGCCGGTCCCAAACCCGGATAAAAGGAGGAGGGCCTATAAACACATTTATCTTCAATGTATATGATTTATAATGAAATAAAAAGATAAAGATTTGGTTGGTTAAATTGTGAATATTAGACATGCCTAGAGTACAATTTGCTTAAATAATAACAACAAATTACCGTAATTAAAACCTTTACCTTGAATAACAAGAAAATGCAAAAACAAAAATTGGGCCCGGGCCCGGCCCTAAATGTTGGGCCTAGGGCCTGGGCTTGGACTGGGCCCAGATATCCCCACATTCTGGCCCGGACCAGGCCCGTTTTGTTGGAGGCCCGATGGGCTTGGGCCGGCCCAAGCCCGGCCCATTTGACACCTTTACGCACATAAGGCTGACGGGGGAGGGGGTGGCTTTCTCTCCCCTTTCTTTGCTTTCTTTAAGCTCTGTTTGTAATTTTTATCGAGGAGTTCACAGAGGGTGGCCGCCAGTAGAGTTAGTAGGTTGATGGCGACAACTCGGGCTCGGCCTGATCTCTTTAGATTTATATGATATGTGATGACGAGCTTCGATCTCGTTAGATCTATTCAGAATTAATATGTTCGATTTATAATAATCCAACCGTGAAATCCTTTGTCGGATAGTCGATATGAAAAGAGGATGACTCGGATTTTGGGCAAGGTGTCTCATCGCTATCGGTAGCCGGAATTCCCACTAATGACTTTTTCGATTTCGGTCTGGATCTCATTTACATAAACAGTCTTGAGGGTGGAGTGCTTAGGACCTCTTTCACTTGGGTTTTTGCATCCTGTTATGCTTGTTCTTAATTTTCGCTTCTTTAATAGCAAGGTCTTAATGATTCTTGAAAGCTTCCAGATCTTGTAGTGATGGAGACCCCTTATTTTGTGTTGTGATTTCATAGCATGACGAGTTTGATTGTTTCTGTTGGTTTCCTCTAATGCAGTGTGTTTAGACATTTGATCATTCTGACTATGTAGTAGTCGTGTTTATGTTTAAAAATGTGAAATCAAAAAAGGTTACCCTGACAAAACTCCTCTAACTCTTTATTTTATCAATTTTATTATCGTATTTATCAAAAGGAAAAAAAAAAAGCAAAGAACTTAGAGACATAGTGACGTCTTTTTTTTATAAGTAACTAAATGAATATTCGGAGTATCTTAAAGACGTATGAAGTTCAAATTTTTGGGTTGAACTTGAATTGAAATATCTCAACCCCAAAACCAAAATACTGACTTTTTAAAGTCGAATAACCAAATCATTTTAGTTTCTTCGCTTTGAATATTTTGAATTGACCCGAATAATAAGCACCCTAAACTAAAGTCAAGCCAAAACCATGATCTTGAGAAAGTTACAAGCATGAGAGAGAGAGAGAGAGAGAGAGAGAGAGAGATACAATTGAAATGCAAAAGGTGTGCACATTTCCAGTTTTTAGATTGAACATAACAATTGAAGTAACCAACTTCAAGGTAAGTAGGTATCCGGAAGGTTTGCTGTGTTAATCTTCTGTGACATGGAGTGACAAAAACGTTGGCTTCACGAAAAACTGCCCCAATAGGTTTTTTTTTTTTTTTTAACTAACTCTTTTGCACAAAAAAAATAAAATAAATCCCTTAATTTTTATTAGGGCTCAGATCCCTTCTTTTCTTTTCTTTTTTTCATTTTGTTGTTTTGATTACCGTATTTCTTTTCGCTCTGAATCGATCAAACTCGGATATAAAGCAACAATACATGGATTTACCCCTCTCTCTTTAAAAAAAAAAAAAAAGCAATGTAACTAGATCTCCTAATCGGTATCTAAATGATCCAGATTTTTAAAATTTAGAATTAAACATATGAGTATTGGCTTGTCAATATTTATTTATGAATCAAAAGGAGAGTTTAGAATAATGACAAAGATCTCTACTTAAGAGAAATCCTCCTACAGCATTCTAGTTACATGGGAAACCAATTAAGCAATATCTTGAAAATAAGGTAAATAAATAGTACTCTCCCATTCTAGAAAATGTCAAGGTCAGCAGGCATTATTAAATGGATGAAGCAAAGAATAAAAATCTTCAACTCCTAAAAAAATAAGATCTTCAAACAAAAAATATTAATTAATATATGAGAACTTAAAGAAAGGAAGGCACATTTAAAGTACTCATCACCCCACCGCCGGCCCCTTTGACTTTACCATGAAATTTTTAGCAATAAGCACCAGATTCTCCACTCTGAAATTCGGCCATTGTCTTACTTGGATCGGATCAGAAAAGACTAATGTGATAAAAGTAGAATGCAATGGTTCTAAGTGACTACGATCAATATTTCTAGAGCATATAAATCGTGATGCAACTCCTTTTATCACTGCGCCGCCTCCAACTATTGGAAATGCATCAGATCTTAGCTGCCCCGCCTACGTACGAGGAGAACACGAGATGAGGATAGTGTGGGGGGGGGGGGCTGAGGAATGGGATTTGCAAGTGGAACGGCCGGAGGAAGACGGTGGCTTTGAGTGGTATGTGCTTGCTGAAAAAGTGAGAGAAAGAAGATATTTTAAAATCAATGTGAAAGAAAACCTTTTAAGGTTAGCTAGTAGAAATGCAGGATAACCTATGAGAAAGGGTTGCACAGGTAATTACAATTTTATTGACAAAATTGATATCCATTTCAATACTATACTCTGCGTCATATTACGTTGAAATCAATTGTCTTAATACTCTGAACATTAGACTAGGGAAAATTAATGTGACGGAGGCAAGAAAATAATATAAGCTTATAATATATCAACGATTTTAAGTGAGTGAAATCAATAATTTGAGAGCACAAAATATTACTACTCGATCCCATAACAGTGATACATATCTGGACAAATTACAAAACATCGAAGTCAACGACCAACGTGAAGGTAAGGGATAACTGAAACATTTATATTATGCCGATGTTAAAACGTTGAATCCTCGCTCTCGTAGTCAAATTGTGAAAAATGGTCAGCGTTTTTACAACTTAATAAGCTTTTGTACATTAGTTGTCGCTAAAAATATATGTTGTGCTATTATTACATTTTAACAATATTATTATTACATTTTAAATAATAAAATAAATATATAAATGTAAAAATAGATGCTCATCAAATAGTGGAATCGTGTCATCATTGCAAAGACTTTGCTCCCTCTACATATATAAAAAAAAAGAAAATAATACTCAGACACGAGGATCCACGAACCATTATTGAGAAGAATTACTCAAATACAACAGTCCAAATAGTCAAACGTTGCATGTACGACACGCTCTCTCGTTGAAATTAAAATAACACAATGCCTAGTTCCAACCCCCACATTGACTACAATCTATAATAACTGAGATGTGAATAAAAAATTTGGGAAAATGAGCACCGTGGACATTCTCACCAAAAACCACCCAACGGAATATATTAAGGGCGTACGTGTAAAATTGAAAAATCCTCGTCGTCACTATCTAGTATTATATAGGACCTCCAAGGCATTGACGGATAAAATTATAAAAAAAATTGCTCACTTTCTTAAATACGTAAGTTTAAAATTTGAGTAGGCACTTAAAAAAATATTTTTTTAACAGGAATGCATATGGAAGTTGCGCCCTTAAAGATGTTGGTAAAGAGAATTTCATCTCGGTTAAATCTGGTACTAAAAAACCTTTTAACCGTTCAAAATGAAAAAGAGAAACAAATAGTCAAGGATTGTAGTATCGGACTTGCACGATTCAATAGCCATTAGTTCACAAGTACTTCCCTCTTTTTCATTCCATTTGTCCGACCAGAATAAAACATTTGCAAACAGAAGAAAAGTAAAAGTAATCAGAGCCAAAGCCTTCGCTTTGACCATTGAGCTGTAAAACACCGACGCCACTTCATCTCCTCGGTAGTGTGCTTCCTCTTGAATGGACCAGTTTGATCAGATTGTGCTTTCTTGTGAGGCATGTTTTTTTTTCCCCCTTCTGAACTGTTGAAGAATAGTCTAGGATGATTCGAGGACCAGGGAAGCCGGCGTCGTCTCGTTGATGGAGTGAGAGTGATTGTGCTCGCCTTCGTACGTGACGATTAGCATGGCCGAATCGTCGAGCGCCCTCTCGACATGTTTACGTGCCGGGCAGCCTCGTACGCTACTGCACTTGTAATATCCCCTGAATCATACATTCGTACGTTAGACTTCTATCATCTCGTCTAACCCGTCAGTTAAAAAAAAAATGTAAGTACAGAAGTTGAACGGTTTTACACATTATTTTTGTGTAAGTTTGACTTGTGATATTGAGTTCGAATCAGATCAACACTTTAAATGTTCAGAATATATCCCAAAAATTTGCAAGAAAATCAAAAGGAACGTGGATATGGTAGTTCTTAAAGTCAACGAGCGAGTGACTCACTGAGTCAAATCCCGAGTCATATTATGATGATACCAACTAGGAAAATGCGAAGAAGTCAAAAAAAAGCAAACAGCAGATGTGATTGATGAGTGCACATAACAAGGGAGTGAACCAAGAAAACCAAACGACCGCCCAACCCAATACACACCTTGGATGTGGGGAACCTTTGATCGGCTTCTGTCCATACTTTCTCCAAGAGAAATCGTCCGGTGGTATATCAGACATCCTTGGACTAATAGCAGGAACCCTTACCACCCTCTTCATCCTTGACTTCCTGAATCAACAGAAACCAACAAGCAGATCAATAACAAATCCCAAATCGTTTGTGGGTTATACGAAAAAATTTATAGCAGGATTGATTTAATTCACCTTTTCTTAGGACAATGGCATCTCCCAGAAGAAGAACACTTGGCATTTGAATCGTCCATCGAGCTGCACTTCCTCTTGAAGGAAGAAGAAGACAAAGGCGGCCGGCCAGTAGATGAAACCTGGGAAAGATTTGTAATCTGAAACCCGGATGACATGGACGCCTGTAAACTATCTGTGTCTCCGGTCAACGAAGACAGAAAGGAATTTGCCGGCGATGCGAAACTAATCGTGGTCATCGGCTCCTTCTTCTCAACAGATCCATTCTTGACATGGTGGTTTGGATGAGGAAGAGGAGGTAAACGCTGGATAGGCGTCGGGCAATAAATCTTAGAGGCACCCAAGTTATGCTCCTGAACAACCGGAGGCTCAGGCTCTTGGACAACTTTCTGCTGCTGTTGTGGCGGTGGATTACAAACTGGACCCCTTCTGAACCGAGCGTGGCCCGTCGTCTTTCGATCCAGCAACGAGATGAACTTCCTGAACTTGGTCACAGCAACATCCGCGACGGCCCCGTAATCGGAACTCGCTTCTGCAGCGGCCGGAGCTATAGTTTGATAGTGATTGTGTTGCTGTTGCTGTTGTTGTTGAGATTCCGAGAGCAATCTGATGAGATTCTCAACGCTCTGTAGCCCGGCGGCCGCGGCCTCCTGCACAGCATTCTCTTCCATTTTCCCAACAAAATTATTGTTCCTGTAACCGTTCATGAGCTCAACGGCCATGTCTGCAAATATATCATCCAACACAGGGTGGTAATATGGGCAGAAGCGGAACTTCTATGGTAACGGAAAATCTGGGTTTTCGAGAGAAAGGAGAGAGATAAAGATGAAGGGAAAGCAAAAGTTGAAAGGAGGCGAAATGATATAAAGAGAGAGGAGACAGAAAGAGAGATGGGTCTGGGGAGTCAAAGGCGAATAAATTTTAGCTGTATCGTCTTCCTCCCATTCTATACATAATAATATTTAATAATTGATAAATATTTATAATAACATTTTTACTTATAATTTTAAAAATAATTTTTAATAATATTATTAAATTAAAATAATTAATAAATTCCTTCAATTCCGAATAACGGTCAAAATATTTCTAGTCAAAGCGGGTGGTGATGGCCTCTTTCTGTGAGAAGTGCAACGTATCGGATGACTGACATGTCGCTTGTGTGTAGCTGCCGTCAAACACGAGAACCAACGAGGGCTTTCCACGTGGAAATTTCTCTAGAGGGGTGAAGGAAAGTCAGTGCCATTGACCGCCTCTTTATGGTGGGGACCACGCCGACCGGGTAAGCCGGTGGAGAGGGAGGGAAGGGAGTTGGGTAAGGAAGTCAAAAGATGATTATGAGCCGTTGGATTGATGAGGTGGGGTTGAATCTGGGGCGTTGGGTTATGTTGGTTGGAGACAGCGAGGCAGAGTTGACCTTTTAACCGCTTTTAATGGCAAAAGTCCAACCGTGGTGGGGGAGTGGGGTGACGTGGGACCTCGTCGTTACCGGGAACCGGAAGCTCTCTTTTTGGTCAATGTTTGAATTGAAAACCGAAACTCACATGCGGGGGAGATTCTTTTCTTGTTTTTGATGCTCAGAGAACGACCGTAAAAAGATTGTATAGCATAAAAATAATATTAAAATTTGTCACAACAAAGGATCATAACATTCCTACAAGACTAGAGATTTCTGAAGTAAACCATTCGATGCCAATTTAGAATATTCTTGTGAGAGGGATCGAATAAATTTATGCATTTTTTGAGTGAATTAGTCAAAGTTTTTGTAAGATGGGCGATAAATGTAACTTTTTTTCTTTCATAGGGATGTGGTTATTTTTTTTTTCAGGGACTCGCAATTTACCAACTGTTTCAATCAGGTCCACGATGCTCTAAATTCCATTGACTTTTGATAGAAATTATTTACATCAATTTTTTTATTCAGTTTTTACTTTTCAACCTTGTCTTTTTTTTTTCTTCAATTTTGTTAATAATGCAATGTAATTCGCCAATTTTGACTGTTATTTGGTCAGGTTCATGTATTGAATATTTGAGTCCAATGATCATTGCCACAAGAGCAAATTAAGCCCGAGGCCTTTCTACCCACAAAACTTAAGTAGTAGATCCAAAAACATACATGAATATAACTGGTCGTAAAGTTTACGTCAGAACAATATACAGTTATATACAATTATTTACAAACACGCTTTATTTTAATAGAAGTTATACCTACTTGCCACGCGCTTTACCAACCTTGGTGGTAAGGTAAGGTATCTGATGAAGTATTCCAAGAGTAATTGCGTGACCTTGTGTTCAAACCTTTTGCACAAGTCGGAGGTTGTGAAAAAGTCCCAACAATTGCTGTTCACAACAATGGAATGACAAAACTGGAAAAGGTAACATTAGAGCTGGTGAGATTGGTACTGGCTTCCTCGTTCCTTTTTCTGTTTTTGTCAACTTTCAATTTTGGTTTTTTGGTTTCTGTGTTGGAGAGGGTGGTAGACCCAAACGAGAAAGAGCAACCTTGACTCCTTTTTTTTTTTTTACTGTCAACTGGACCACGGTCCACACGGCTTTCATGCTTTGCAGAGTCCATCTACCGTATGGAGCCTTCCTCTCTTTTGGGTCTCTGTGAGTAGAAAATGTGAAATTAAGAAAAAGAATGTGGGAAAAGATGTCAAGTAAAAAATTCGAAATTAAGAAAAAGAGTGTGGGAGAAGATGTCAAGTCTACACAAGGGTGGCTCTTTTTGACCGATGTCCCAAAGGCTAGAAAACATCCGACCGCATCATTTGTAACCGTTGAATCAATATTATTTAAGGAGCGTGCCTAAACGCAATGCACAGAGAGTGCATCTCGCTTAAGATTAGGCACAATCTTTTCAAAGGCCCGGGCTTAGGTGTTGAAAAAATAAGACAGTATGAAAAAAAGTGAACGAAAAATCGGAGTTCAATGCGTTCCACTCTTTTCTTAAGAGAGTTTTTGCTCTCTTATAATTTGCTTAGAGTAGTAGCAAATCTGTCTCACAAGATAAAACACGCGAACTCTGTTGATTACAGCAGATTATAATCAACAGACAGAAATTTGAGAGAGGGAGAGAGCAATTCGAAGTGAGAAATGAGTCTAACCATCAGCCCTATTTATAGACACCAAAATATGCCTTGAACAGGTACATACAGTTGTGACAGTTAAGTGACTATGTAGATTTTCCTTAACAGTCACAATCTGTAGATACAGCAAAGAAGTGCAATATTTGAACTAAAAGACTCTATAAACATGAGCCTTTCAAATTTAAATAGATCAGAAATTTGTTTAAATTTCGCCAATAGCGCCTTTAGGCAATTTTGCCAATAGCGCCTTTAGGCCGCCACGGGCGCTGGCGCACGCTTGCGGTGCGGTGCACGGCACATGTACGACTACATTGGCATGCATACCATGTGTTTTTAGAACAATATAGAATGTCACATGACCACTTAAATACCCTTAACCTTTTCATTTCCCAAGTAATGTGAGAACCCGCATTATGATCTTTTTTAACCTTATTAAATATCAATATTTGAAAGTTTGTATCTCTATAACCGGTCAATCAAATTAATTGATGTAATACAAGGTTCAATGAGGTATGAATCAAATTATGAAAAATTCCCAACATTAGGCGTCCAAGGCGCAAGGCAGTGGTCAGTGGTGGAGCTAGAAATCTTGTAGAAGATGGGTACCAAGGTCTTAAAGGTATCTAAACGTGTTCGGTTTAAAACTATTAAAAGTTAAACTTATAATATTGTTTTGAGAAATAAAATTTGCATTCTTTTTTCTTTTGGTACTTACATTCTACTATTAAAATTAACAAAGTATTCCTAAAAATAATAGACGTATTGTTATAGATTTATAGCGGCAGAAATAAAAATGAATTTAAGTATTAGAATTTCTTAATTGTTAAGTGGTAGAATAATTTTGTGTATATTGAAAAAGAACAATGGCTTCAAAAAAGTCTTGAAATCTATAAATTTTCATAGGGGCAACAAATTAACAAAATTATTAATATAAGACTTTTTGTAAAAAAAAAAATTGTATTTCATGTCAAACGGTGGAGGTGGGCACGTGCCCACTGTGCCACTCCATTCCCTCCGTCACTAGCAGTGGTGGAGGCGTAAAAAAAGTTCCAAAAATTATAGTCTTTGATTTTTTGCATCGTAGTATTATCTCAACTGTTCATTGTCTTTGTTTCATAATATAATAAATCACTGTCTTTATCACAAAAAAAAACCTAAAACTCCAAATTCCCGAATAATCAATTCTTTTATTATTGTTCATTGTGCTAGAGCCCCGTTGCCGATTGTTGCTCCCTTCAAGTAAATCTACTCCTTCGCTTCACCTTACAGATAAAAAAGATGAAATCGAGAAGAAATCTTTACCAGACTTGAAGTCTGTGATTCCCTTTTGAGAAAAGCATTGTTGACTTAGTCCTCACTGATGATGAAGATGACGCTATCATGTTCACTCATGATTAACTACTTCTCATTGAATTTGAAACCTTTTTTTAGTGTTGTTGCAAATTTTTTAAATTGCCATGTTCTTAATTTTTTGGTGTAATTTTATTGGATTAATCCATTAATATCTATTTATTTTTATTTTGCCCCTTACTCAGAAAAGACGCATGCCTGCGCCTTGGCCTTACGCCTAGGTTCCAGAAATCCTTTGCGCCTTAAATGTGCCTGTGCCTTTTATAACTAATTTATAACAAGATTTCCACGTATCCTTGTCCAAACATTTTCTTTCCACCATTAAGACTTCTTTACTTCCTACACTATTTGTTGACAGTGATGAACTATTCTTTTGCAATCCGAACTAGTAGAACTTTACCTACCTTGGCTTTCGGTGAAGATGGAGTCAATTTACTTAACCAAAGCCACACCCGAGTGACTTATGCTATCCTTTGGGCAAGGAATTTTTTTTTAGGAGGCACATGGAACTCGGGTAATGAAATTAACCGATTTCTCGGAGTCGGAAGAAGATCTCTCATCTAATGACCCCGAACAAGAAAGCATTGCTCCCGATGTGAGATCAACAACAAAAGAAAGAAGAAAAAAGTTATGATCCTATCAATTTACTGCTTTTGAGCTTTGCCCTACCCATCCGCTCCTAGCTCGCAGAGGTACATACTGAAAAAAGAAAAAGACTCTTTCTATGACTTTGAGAAAAGAATCGTTAGTTTAACTGCCCTATTCTATTACCACGTAATTGGGAGAAGCTCATCTAATACTAGAGCTTTAATATCAACCTAAAAAGCTAGACCAGTACGGTCTCCTTTTTCATCCTGAAAATGGTGAATGTATAGTAAAATAATTAGACGTCTCTCATAGTTCTTCTTTCTATCATATAGCCTTTGAATTTAATGGCATCCAAATACTCGAGATCAATAGTCCGAAATCATGCAATATTTACTCCTTAAAAATGTAAGTGTTTGAGTAACGAGATTCTCTTATTTTTAATCACTCGCTATGCAAGGCACTTAAACAACCTTTTTGCTATTGCAGACAATTGCATTCTCGGGCTTGAAGGTTGGGATGTTTGCCCTTTCTAAGTCTCTTCCCTTGGATTGTTCCAAACACAAAGGCCCTAAGCAACCTTATTATTGCCCACAATTGCTTGCCTTAGGCCTCAAAATTAGGATGTCTGCTGTTTAATCCTGAGACAGCCATCTATCTAAAGCTTTCGATTTGTTAGATTCGTTTTCAGAGGAGGTAGCGGTATGACGCAGGGCTTGGATTGTCGCGAAGTTTTTGCACCAATTGCTTCGGTCATCGCATAGTTTGGTAATTTTTGAACTTGCTTTCTTCTCAAGACATGCTAATCGTAATTATTTACGAAGTCCGTCATTAATTTATTCTTTCTTTATACTATCTTCTTACTAGAATAAAATATTTGATCTTAGTGGCATTGCTTTTTTTTTATCGTTAATGTATCTATGAAGATTTATGTCGAATCAAGAAAGGAACATTTCACATTAATCAGTAAGCAATACAAGGACAAAAGGAATCAATGCCTCTATGCGAGTTGCAAGGACAAAGCATCCAACTGGGTATTTTTTTTTGAGAAATACAAAAAGCATATGTATCATCGAATTGAAAATGTGAGGTCGCTGTCCCAGGCCTCAGAGGTTTATATTGCAACAAAGTAAATGCCAACATAGAGTAAAATAAAACAAATCGAAAAATAAATAAACAACAAAGTTAAAGGCCCAACACGCTTGAAAGTATAGCGTTTACCTGTTTAATAAGCAAGCACTAAAGTGCAAATTAAATGCACACTTTGTCCTGAAACTAGACTCTTCTAGTGACAGGAAGACACCTTTGAAAAGTTCAATCATAACCCAACCTTGGTGGTAAGGTAATTCAGGTCACAAGGTACAACCTTCGTATTGGATTTCTCCCATCAATAAAGTACTTTGAACGTTGATATGGGTGGCTGAAGTCTGATTTTATTCTCCTTTAATTGGGAATTAGTCATATAGAAGTGTATGACAAAAGTTGGTGAATGAATACACAAACCAAAGAAGATATCAGCAGATCTCCCACTGCATATTAAATTTCTGATACCAATAGGGTCAGACCGAGGGAGAATATTTCTTGTAAAGAGTGGGTATTATCTTGTGTTAGCCCTAGGGTTGGATAACCTAGGCTTACATCTTGTTTTGATGATAACTACACATTGATTATGTTCTAATGTGTGCTTTGAGTGTATTCTTAGTAGGTATATACATGCACACTCATGAAGACACATTTGGGAAGTTGGATAGATGGATTAAAGCCAAAGAAGCTTAAAGTTATAGTGGACATGCTATAGAAGCTTCATCAAGTCCAATGTCGAAGAGCAAGAAAGAATGCAAAGGCTAAGTTACTACGATTATGATTGGTCTTTACTATTATGTAACTAGTCTTGGTTTGATGGTTGGATTGATGACTATGACCTAAAAAGACCTTAGGACACCTTGTGCATTGCATATGAGTTCATAACTTTCACACAAGTGTGGTTCTTGAAAATGAGTGAACTTTGGAGCTCACTCAGATTTTCTCAAAAACTATTTTGGTGCCAATCTTTTCATATCTTGATAAAACTTTTCATTAGCTTTCCAACACAAAAAACGGCACCTCAATCCGATTTTTCTAGAGAAAGTTATGCCCAAAATAGGAAATGGGGTTTCGTGAGGCAGCTGATAGGCAGTAGGGTAATACAGTCGACTGTATTTGAATCCAGTCGACTGCATTCCAATGCAGTCGACTGCATTGGTCAAAATTCAGTTCCAACGGCTATTTTCGAGGACAAAACTCCAACGGCTATTTTAGAGGGATTACAGTCGACTGCATTGGGAATACAGTCGACTGCAATGGCAGTTTTGCCCATATTTTGCCTCTAACGGCTATATTTCATTTGCTCTCTATATAAATGATTTGGGGCTTCATCATACACCATGGAAACCACATTCTAAGCCTCCATTCATTAGAGAAACATCAAGGCTCATAGATTAAACTTTTCTCTCTTCATCTTCATGATTTTACATCATTAAAGAGAGCATCTTTGTGAGCAATTCTTTGATTGAGAGTGAGCATTCTTCAAGTCATCAATTCTCTCATCTCTCTATTGTACTAGAGTTTCATTTGTACTCATTTCCTTTCAAGAAGGTTTCTTTGTACACAATTGATCTTTGTAAAAGGATTGTGATCAAGGCTTGGGTTTGTCAAGTCTTGGGTGAGCTTTGTGGATTCAAGGCTTGTGCTTGGTGTGGGGATATCACCAAGTGTTGTAAGGGTTTTGATCTTGACCCGGAAGAAGATTGTTGCTAGTGGATTCTAGTGCTCTTGCAAGGGACTTCCTTGAAGAGGTGGATGTAGGCTTGAGGGTAGTTCAAGCCGAACCATTTAAATCTCCTTGTCAAGTATCTCTAACTCAATCTCTTTACTTATTGCTCTTTAATTGTTTGAGATTGTTTAGTTAGCATCTTCATTGAATTATTACTTGGTTTGATTGAGATTTATGATTGTGCTTAGTTTAAATTCCCCATTAATTTTCAAAAACCCTATTCACCCCCCTCTAGGGTTGTTTTATTGGTTTCATCTTGTTTGTCTGATGCATAGCAAAACAATTAGACGTAGATGAGTACCGACTCCAAATTTAGGAAAAAGGAAATCTTGCCCATTAAAATTGTTACAAAATTGCTCTAGATAAATATGTATTGAACAAGATAACCAAAGAAGAAAACACAAGAAATATGAGAGAACCTAAATCGACTATGCACAAGTCAGATTTACAAGGCTCCCTCACGTGTATCTCTCAACTGTTTTCCTACTCAGAGAAGGACTCTTCTATCTTGGCCTTCCCAAAGAAGGACTTTTCTTTGGGAAGGCCAGAGAAGGACTCTCATCTCTTGGCCTACTCAAAGAAGGACTCTTCTCTCTTGAATGCCTACCCAAAGAAGGACTCTCCTCTCTTGTTTGCATACTCAAAGAAGGACTCTCCTCTCTTGCCCTTAAACACAGTACAAGACACCTTACTTATACTTGGAGAAAGCAGTGATCTTCTCTCCCCAACCAATGTGGGACAAAATGTCTTATATACTAAGGGCCTAGTTGCAACCTTCTTTGAGTAACCGATGTAGGACATAAATACAAGACATATATCAACAATCTCCACCTTGGCTTGTATTAACAAAGCACTCCATGAGAAAAGTGTAATATGTCTTTAATACCTTTTTTATGTACTCTACCTTGCATCCCCTTTAAAGGTAGGAATGCACTCCACCTTGAACTCAGCAAGAAAGAAGATGAATCAAGTTCAAGCAATGCTTGAACTTCTCTATCGTGATCGTCTTTGTGAGCATATCAACCGCGTAGGTCCTCGGCCCCATCTGCCACTCAACGTAGCATAGCGTCAATCCCTCGTCCTGCTGTAACACAATAATCCCCTTACGTGCGTTAGCCCCATCCTTGGACACCAACGGGATCATCCACTACGGTTGGCCTTCTTTACCTACTATCATCATCATCACCCTGCAATATGGATTGTGCGCAGTGCTCAACTTCTTCATGAAGTCCAACCCAAGCACTACCCCAAGCTCATCCATGTCGATGATGTTGAAGTCCTTCTTCCCTGTCCATCTGCCAATCCTCAAATCGACGTTCTTGACGACTCCCTTGTGCGGGCAATACCTCCCGTAATGATGACCTGCACTGTAGAAGTATCCTCCTCTAGGCCCCCCATGAGCCTTGTAGTCACGAGAGTCACCCTGCTTGCGACTTCCCTCATGCTTCTTCTCCCTTTTGTAATGGCGACGATGTCCCTCGTCCTCACTCCGCTCATCATCGGTTACCTTGGGCGAGCCACTCTTTGACCTACCGTGTCCCCCACCTTTGGCACGATGGTGCCTTGGAGATCTCGACCTCTCACGTTGCTCAAAGTCTCCTGACCTCTCGACAATTGCAATGGCGGAAGCCAAGTCATGAGGTTCCCTTCGCTACAACTCTGTGGCAACCCAATACTACAACCCATCAACGAAGAAGCATAGTCATTGCCTCTCGGACATCTCCGGTATTTTGAGCATCAAAGCCGAGTACTCCTTCACATACTCGCGGATGCTCCCTTCTGCCTCAGCCGTCCAAGGTTTATCATTGACGCTATCCAGATAGAACTGCCTTTGTAGTTCACGCTTGAACTTCTCCCACGTTTTGATGTCGCACCTATTCGTATAGCGGCGCCTCCACCGTAAGGCAGCTCTATCATTAAGGTACATGACCACCGTATGGACCTTCTCTTTCTCGTCGTCGATGTCGAGGACTTCAAAGTATAGCTCCAAGTGCCAAAAGAGGTTATCCACCTACCTCGCCTCTCTCGTTCCATCGTACGATCTCGGCTCTGGCATTTTCTTTCCCCCTGGCTGCACCGCGATACACCCCAGCCTCGTAACTCTTGTAAGATCCTTCTTACAAGCACCTAGTTCTTTTTAGAGCTCCATGACTTGTCCCTTGAGGTCCTTGTGCCGTTGCACCTCCCATTTGGTGAAATGGGCAACCCTTTTCTCAATCAAGTCATCTAGCTCCTCCGCGAACACATTGACTTTCCGTTCCAGCACAGTTAATCGACTGTCTACCTCCAAGTCATCTAATCTATTGAAGATTAGCTCCACCTGACTTGCGACAGTCCACTGTACCTTCTCCTCGTCAATGTCGAGGGCTTCAAAGTACCACTCCAAGTGCCAAAAGACGTTATCCACCTGCCACACCTCTCTCGTTCTATCGTACGATCTCGGCTCCGGCATTTTCTTTTGTCTTGGTTGCACTGCAATACACCCCTTCCTCGTAGCTCTTGTAAGCTCCTTCTTACAAGTAGCTAGTGCTTCTTGGAGCTCTGTGACTTGTCCCTTGAGGTCCTTGTGCTGTTGCACCTCCCACTTGGTAAAATGGGCGACCCTCTCATCGATCAAGTCATCTAGCTCCTCTGCGAACACATCGACTTTCCATTGCACAGCCAATCGACTGTCTACCTCCAAGTCATCTAATCTATTGAAGATTAGCTCCACCTGACTTGCTACAATCCGCTGCAAGTGCTCTCCAAGTGCCTCAAGCTCGCTCCTCATGTAGGCATCCCCTGTTGCACTGCTCAAATCCTTTACCGTGCTCTGCCATATCAAAATTTGTCTTCCCATCGAATTGTCAAGGGCATACTTCATGGTCGTGTTGTCTACATATTTATCCTCTCAAATCGATTTCAATTTTGCCCAAAAAATAAACCTGGAATCTCTGATACCACTTGTTACAAAATCGCTCTAGATAAATATGTATTGAACAAGATAACCAGAGAAGAAAACACAAGAAATATGAGAGAACTCAAATCGACTATGCACAAGTCAGATTTACAAGGCTCCCTCACGTGTATCTCTCAACTGTTTTCCTACTCAGAGAAGGACTCTTCTATCTTGGCCTTCCCAAAGAAGGACTTTTCTTTGGGAAGGCCAGAGAAGGACTCTCCTCTCTTGGCCTATTCAAAGAAGGACTCTTCTCTCTTGTTTGCCTACCCAAAGAAGGACTCTTCTCTCTTGTTTGCCTACTCAAAGAAGGACTCTCCTCTCTTGTTTGCATACTCAAAGAAGGACTCTCCTCTCTTACCTTTAAACACAATACAAGACACCTTACTTATACTTGGAGAAAGCAGTGATCTTCTCTCCCCAACCAATGTGAGACAAAATGTCTTATATACTAAGGGCCTAGTTGCAACCTTGTTTGAGTAACCGATGTAGGACATAAATATAAGACATATATCAACAAAAATAATCAATAGCGGATCATATGTTTTTGTAGCAGAACATGTAACATATTACGTCCTATTTTTGACCGATGCATCGCAAAATAATTAGACAAAGATGAGTTCCGACTCCGAACGTTTGGAAAAAGGAGTTGGTAAAAGCCCTAGCTAGTCAACGTCGTCTTATCATGAATTTTCAGTTGCATATGGCTAAATAAGTTTAAATTCTCTTACCCGATCCTCTCCGACTTTTACATGCACTATAGGTGCACGCCATACGCAACATTAAGTTTCTCTTTGCTATCGCTATTTGAAGAATATCAAAATGTGTAAACTTGTTTTGAGTCGCGCTTCAATCTCTGAAAAAGTGAAAGTAAATAATGAGCTTCGGCAAATACGAATTGTTCTTCTACCTCCAGTTTGATTACAAATTTCTTGAGTAAACGTACTTCTAGTTCATCCCTGCAAAAGGAAAAGATATGGTCGATGTTGGGTTTTAAAAGTTTAAGGGCCCAAAGCCTTATTAAGAGAGAGGGACGTAGGAATTTGAAAAGGTCCGTAATTACTGTCAAAACCCAGTTTATCAAACATAAGAAGTGGACCATCCCTCAAAGCCCAAGTTCGTTTGTACATGGCCCATTAACTGATTACAAGTGGCCCTCCCACTGGGCCATGGGCCCACCTCCACAGCATTCTCCTTGTTTCTGATATATTACTGTATTGGTATACTCTTTCTCCCGTAAAAATAGATCATATTTTCTTTCTGAGTTGTGCCCCAAAAAAAAAAATGATCACTATTTAAATTTTTTTTGAAAAAATCACATGTGCTCTTCATGTTTAACATTTTTGACACTTTTTTATTATATTTTTGCTCTATATTTAATCATTTACAAACCTATTTTTTTTCTTTCTCCTGACTCATGTCTCTCTCTTTTTCTCTCTTGGGACAGAATTGATATTCATAAAATATGATGCACATTATAAATAATCGTTACCCTCATAAACTATAATACTAGAATATTAGATGCAAAATCCCAAGTTTCAGAAGGGGAAGTTATGGAGAATTGGAGATCAGATCAAAAGAGAGGGTGGTATGTGAATCCAAATCCAATTGCACACAAAATGGTGTCAGGCCCAAATGAAAGCCTCTTTTGGACGCTTGTGCATTATGCCAGACATCCAGTATGCTCATCGGCCTCACCTCCCTCCAACTCTTTGGACGTTCTGGTGTCCACTAGCCGTATGGGGCTGGGGTGGATCCATGTTCCATGCATGGCAATGCTTTTACTACCAACCCAGCCCCGGGTTTGGGAGAAGATGCTGATGGTAACGGTAATAAATATGACGTGCTCCATATTTAATGAACAATAATACTTTTAATACCAACTCAACTCGGATTTTGAGAGCAACGATTATAGATACGGTGTGGTGTAATGGACATGTGAGATCTAATGAGATAATGAGATCTAATGAATACAGATGCAAAACGATATGCATATCGAATATGGTGTGAAATTTGAGACCGAACGGAGAAGGGTGAAGATAGGAGGCTGGATAACTTCATCCTTTAAGTTTTCGAAATTTTTGCTGGGGTGCAATTTGGTTTGGTTGGATTGCATTTCTTCCCAACCCAAGAAAGCTCATAAAATTTTTAAATCCAACCTAGTTTAAGCAAAGGAAAAGCTATATTTAATGGGTTGGGTTGGGTACGGTAGGTATATTTGAGTTTGAATAAGTTGATGAAATTAGAGTAAAATTTTTTATTTTATTTTAAATAAAAAATAAAGTGATGGTGAAGATGCCCGACGGTAGTAGTGACGCTAAATAGTAGTGTTGAGGCCAGCGAAGGAGGAGGCAATAGTGATTTTTTCGCCAATATATAAGGGTGTAGGTTGCGGAGGCCTGCGGCGATAATCTGCGGAGGCCTGCGGCGATAATCAGCGGCAGCCGATGGTTCTTACTATAAACTTTAGTAACAAAATATAAACTTTTACATGAATGAGTTTTAAATACTCAACGCAGCACAACTCATTTTGTAATTAAGTGGGTTGAGTTGAGTAAAAGTCAACAATTTTTGGGATTGGATTTAGTTTATTATACTCATAGAAATCCAACACTTGTGAGCACCTCTAGCAGCAATAGCGCGGCCATTTTCTATGTAGTACAATAACATGAGCTATTTTTGTCATTTTTTTTTTTTACTTTTTTGCCGGACACTCCACTAGGTTTGATCACGTTTGACTTCTCTAAAATCAAATTCAAACACCCTCTACTTATTTTTTAAAACATTATTTGTGTAATCTAATCAGAATTCAATTAAATTTGACCACTTTAAAATTAAACCCCAAGCACCCTCCACATCTAGACAATTCGAGTTACAAATTCAAGTTCCTTCTAGCATAAAGTTTCACAGATTGCAGAATAAAAGTAATACCCCCCATGTCAATCATTGTTAGTTTACGAAAAACCCATCATGTTTGTTTAAGTTGAACCGTTTGAAGACTTGAACTTTAACGATGAGATGTGCAAGAAACTGCTATGAAAAGTCTTCACATCCTTCAAAGTAAACAGTAGGTGCGAAATGCCCACACTCCTCACATGCCAAGAAGCTGAGGAGATATCCAAAGTCTGCATCCGCGGCCGTATTAGGCGATCTAATTGACCTCTTCATCGTCTTTTTATATGCAAAAAAGGTGACTTCAAAAGTAGATTAACCACGCAAAAACGTGGTCACATTTGCTACTTATCGTGAAAACTAATCAAAACATGATGAAGATGATGGGGGAAAATATCTCGTGATTATTTCATGCTTTGAGAAAGTGCTAAGTTTTTGGTTCGATTTGACTTAAAATATAGCAAATTGCATTGCTTGGAAGTTGGACCGTGACCTTTTGTATAATCTCGTGGCTGGTCCTTTTTTAACGTGCATTCATTATTATGTCACTCCTCAAATTAAGGACAGCATAGATTCATGGAAATTACGTTATCTTCTTCTTCTATATAGCCTTCTATGTACTTAAAGAAGTGTTTGTCATTTTAATTGAAGGAAAGTGAAATATTTTTTCTTGGTCGTGATTATCGATCATTGTTGGCACTGATATAAGCTGGCGCTAGACGAATCTATAGTTGTAGTTGATGTAGCAATTCTCTGGCTAATTAGTCACGGATCTGCCTACGCTGATACAGCTTTTTGCCTATGCGGTGGCTACGTAGTGTTTTCAGCATCATCCACGGAACCAGCGAGGGTCTCGACAAATTCGCCCACTCCTTAGGCCTGTGATGGCGAATGCATATGGTGGTCTTGCTAGTGGTTTTGTTGGGTGGGTAAGGTGGTTTTGGTAGGTGGATACAGTGGCGTTTGCAGTGGTAGTGGCTACAGTTGAAATGGTGCTGGTGATGAGACGAAGGATAATGGGTTTGAGGAATGTGATAGTGGATTCAATTTCTATTTTCTTCCTATAATTTCTTGCTCCTAGGTTTTTATTCCTTTTCGGATTGGAGTTATTAAAGATGAACGACAATGAAGTTGAACTGGTGGTACTTTTGGTCTTTTGTCATGGCTAGTGGTTGTTAAGCGAGAAAACTTGAAAATGACTTTATCTTAGTCCTACACTCCATGACGCAGACAACTAGATCTGGGCGAGAGAATAGGCTATTCTACGGTGCTAATTATGGACAGCGACAAGTTACTTGTGCTTGGAGTTTCATTTTCAACTAGTATATCGTGCTTGCATATTCGTCTATAATGTTAATTCATGATGCACCCCATGCCTCTTAGTTTAACTTTTTTCAAAAAAAATTAATCTCGCTTAAGACTCTGTCTGAGATCAGTGTAAACTTATCTATTAGCTTCCTAAAATTCATACGCAGACAGATGTCGTTGCCTCGCTAGACGCTTATACAGCAAAATACACCGGTAGGCCCTTGACCTGCTTTGACCAAAAGTTGTAATGTTGCTCGAGGATTGCAAAAGGAAAAAATAGCAAAACGACTTTCACTATGACGTGATCTTGGAATACAAACAACTATTTATTAAAGAATAATAATAATAACAATAACAATATAGTGAAAGACAAAGTAAAGTTAAGAGGGACGGAATTATTGAAGCAAATTGGAAAGGGACTTGCCAAACCTTTACTAAAGGCCAGAAGGAAGACAAGTCCAGGTTTCCCACTTCTTCAACCCACCAATTAGAGAGCCACTCGTGTGGTAACGTGGCCCATTCTGATTCCCTAGTTCCAATCCAACCAACCAGTTGAATCTCATCAATTGCTAAACAAATTTGGAAATAAAAACAGCTTAAACATTTAAAATACAAATTGACTACGTTTTGATGTCGACTATTTCAATTTTAACTTTCATTTTTGATATGGTTCACCGAATTTAGCCCATATCGTGCTTCGATGCCTTCTCCACGCACTTGATCTTGAGTTCCATATGGAACGAAGGAAAAGAGTTGTAATAATTTGACATTGATCGTGAGGAACTGTATGTGACTTAATCTAGTATGCTGACACGAATTTGTAGTTACTCGCAAGATAAATAAGAAACTAAAAATTAGAGGCATGTAAATATAACAATTATTAGGTCAGAGTTGTCCAATGCAATATTATTGGCGAATTTATCTTCCTTCCCCAAAAGCTAACTTACTAAGTAGAAAGATTTTTTTTTTTAATGTAACCCCAAGAATGAATTGGCCAAGTATTTTTTTCTTTCCGAACATTAAAGAAGAGCGATAATTAAGGGCTCGTATGTTTACCATATTTATTTTTTGTTTTAGTTTTGTGTTCTCATTTTCATAATTTTCATATTCAATTAGAAAATAATTTCATCAAAAAAAAATTAGCTATTTTTCTTACATTAAGTTAAGTTTGGGTGAAAGAAGCTGAAAACACCTTGGAGCCGTTTTTATTTTTTGTCACTGTTTTAGTAATTTATTCAAAATAAAAATAAAAAATAATAATAATACAAAAAAAATCTTTTTTTATCATCATTAAAAAAAATAAAAAACAAAAATAATAAATGTACGGGCCCACGAAGAGATTGAGCACTGAATTGCCCTTTTACTATTAGTGTCTCAAAAGTGCACCGTTAGAACTATAAAGCAGCTTAAAAATAAAAGGTTGTTTTCTTCTTAAAAATTGGTGCTTCCACTTCTTTAGATACCTTAGCACCTCATTTTTGTCGCTAATTGTTTTTCTTTGGCAGTTTATAGAGACGAAATTATTCTCTACACAACAACTAGAAGACGAGCCATTGTTTTTACCCCAATTAATACACGAGAAAGAAAAATTTTGGAGTGCACGAATTACTGAAAAGTGAATATGACTCCTCATATAGCGACATAAATGATCATTAAATATTTTTAATAATTTTTATTTAGTAATGTTAAAAAAGTCATGTTAAAAATTATCGAGAAAAGTGTTAATAAAAATATAACTGATTGTATTTAGCAATCTCGTTATATTAAAAACTATCACTATCTTGTTACTATCTACGTAGCTGTTAAAAGAATTTTGTGTGAAAAAAGAAAGGGAAAGGGGGGGCAGCATTACAACAATTCCTACCTCCAAGGCCAAACTTTGGGAGTTCTGCGCCGCGCCCCCCAGACACTTTGCCTGTCTCTTCCCACGAGAAGTCTTCCCTCTGTAACTCAACAACAGCATGCTCATCAAAGTACTCCGTTGCCTGCTTTCCATTTCTCAACCTATCACATGATTCCCCTTGGACTCTTCTCGCTTCCCTACTCTCATTTTAAAAATCCCTTTCTCCATTTTTTATTTATACCAAATTTCCCATCAATTTAACTCCAAAATATCAACCCTCCTCTGGCCTTTATAACCCCCCCCCCCCCACTTTATCAATCCTTCCCCCATCAAACCATGAGCTCCTGCGTCCAGTTTCCACCCATGGCAGCCCTCTTGCTCTTCTTCCTCTTCGTCTCGGCGTCCGCCTCGGACATGTCGATCATGAAGTTCGACGAAACCCACGGCGCCAAGTCCGGCTGGAGGCCAGACGACGAAGTTATGGCCGTTTACGAGTCGTGGCTTGTCGAGCACGGGAAGTCGTACAACGGGCTAGGCGAGAAGGAGAAGCGGTTCCAGATTTTCAAGGACAACTTCCACTTCATCGACGAGCAGAACGCGGCCAACCGGAGCTTCAAGCTGGGTCTGAACCGGTTCGCCGATCTGACCAACGAGGAGTACCGCTCCATGTACTCGGGGACCAAGATCGACTCGAAGAAGAGGCTGGCGAATGGGAGGAGGAGCGACCGGTACGCTCCACGCGCCGACGATAGCCTGCCGGAATCGGTGGACTGGAGGTCCAAAGGTGCCGTTGCTCCGGTGAAAGATCAAGGAAGCTGTGGTGAGTTGTTGCTTCCATTTTTTTGTCAATTATTATTCATGAGCGCATAGATCAGATTCCGTTTCCATTTTTAGACTCTCTTTCGGTTTTCTGCGGTTAAAAAGTCAAGTTTTGGAAGTCAGATCTGATATGATTCCCTATTCTTACCCACCAAATTAGCCATCAACATGATCATAAACAAGCAAATAAGTAGCAGATAGCGGTTCCTAATCTGCAGCAATACTTGTGACCCTCGTAGTAGCGTATAAATCCGGAAGAACAAACATGAAATGACTTGTTTAACCAGCACTGGCCAATGGCCTTCAGTGGAACCCTAGCTTTTGGACCGTTTGTATGGCCGCAATTTAGGACCTTCTGCACCTTTGACGCTGCGCCATTTGTCTCTGGGATGGCATTTTGGTGCAAAGTAGTTGGATCAGAGAGGCTTTCCTTCTAAATTGGAACTGAATCTCCTTGTATGTTATGTAGACAGTATCTGCCGCTGTTCAAGGTCAGATTCATTGGCATCTAGTTTTATTGCGAAAACATTTTACGGGTAATCCGAGATATGAATCTATTAACGTAGAATATTCATTCCTGTTCAGACTCTTGGGTGGCCCCCATACCTCGTAACACGTCCTGCATGACCTCATCGATATGCAATGGACCCGGCCATTTTTCAAGTTCATTTATATGGCCCCACGGGTCGCCGGTTCATCGTACTCAGCTCCCATGTTAGAAAAATGCATTTCGCCAATCAAACATCTTATTGAATTTTATATTTCTGCCTAATTCCTCCACGTTCTTTTTATCTGGTAACTGATTGTTAAGAAGTTTTTATGGTATCTTACTTTGCGTTACAACGTTAATTCTGAAAATGTCATAAAATCAGTCTAACCATGTTGTTGTCATGGGGGAAAACTGCCTCGCACTATGAAACCTCCAGTATAGGCAAATTTAGTTAAGTTTATGCGTTTGAAGGCCAATTTAGGTGCACAGTTGATCTCAAAATGTTGCTCATAGCTGTTTTACTATGACATTTTTTTTTATGGATGAAGGATTGCAATGATTGAGGCTCACTCATTGAAGGCCTTTTTGTTAAAACTATTATTATACTTGATTCACAGAGATTAAAAGCAATGAATGGTTGAGTGCACTAATTATCATAATTGTGAAGAAATTTTAGTAATCTTCCCTTAAAGAAACCAATGGAATCCGGAACGAAAAATTTAATCTACGTTTTAGTTGACTTTCTACAGCCATTAGTCTTCAAGTATCAATCTCATCTCTGTTGATATATAATAGTCGTGATTAATCTGTTGGAAATGAAGGGAGTTGCTGGGCATTCTCGACTATTGCTGCTGTGGAAGGGATAAACCAGATAGTTACAAGTGATTTGGTAACACTATCCGAGCAAGAGCTGGTGGATTGTGACACAACATACAATGAAGGATGCAATGGGGGTCTCATGGACTACGCTTTTGAGTTCATTATCAACAATGGTGGCATTGATAGCGAAGAGGATTACCCCTATACCGCCAGAGATGGCAGATGCGACCAATACAGGGTTGGTATTAGACTCTTCTTCACTGACCAGTTTAAGAGAGATAATATGAATAGTCGTAGGAAAAATGTGTTCAAACAGTAATTGGTCACTTGTCTCATGCAGAAAAATGCCAAGGTTGTTAGCATTGATTCTTACGAAGATGTTCCTGAGAACGATGAGAAGGCCCTGGCAAAGGCTTTAGTAAACCAACCTGTTAGCGTTGCTATTGAAGCCGGTGGCCGGGATTTCCAGTTTTATGACTCGGTAATTTTCTATTTTTGTCATCATAAATAACATTGTGAAATTATGGCTGTTTTCAATTCTAAAATTGGTTAAAATTCTATCTTGTTACAACAAAATAACTCTCTCGCCATTGAGTTCAGGTTGATGTTAAAATCGGATTAGCTGGTAAGAATACATCTTGGGAAGGCCACATTTAGTTGACTAATTTTAAGTTCAGCAGCTCAGAACCATTTATTTCAATTTAAGTATGCTCTGGCATTATTTTTGGATCACAAATAATGTGACTGATCACACTGCAGAATGTTTAGTTCGCTTTATATGATATGGTTGAAACTAAATGCGTTTTTCTTATACAATTCTGGGGAAGCGAAATTGTATAATAGCATGATCAAGAATAATCATGAACTTCCATTTTTTCAGTCTCATGTTTTCGCATTCCAAATTCCAGGGTATCTTCACTGGTAAGTGCGGGACAGCTCTTGACCACGGTGTGGCTGCTGTTGGATATGGTACTGAAAATGGCCAGGACTATTGGATTGTGAGGAACTCATGGGGTGCGAGCTGGGGGGAGAATGGCTACATCAGGATGGAGCGTAATTTGAAAGGCACAGCAGTAGGTAAATGTGGAATCGCCATGGAGGCCTCTTACCCTCTCAAGAGTGGCCAAAATCCCCCCAACCCCGGTCCATCACCTCCCTCACCAATTAAGCCCCCCACCGTCTGTGATGATTACTACACTTGCCCAGAGAGCAGCACCTGCTGCTGTGTCTACGAGTACTATAACTACTGCTTTGCGTGGGGATGCTGCCCACTTGATGGTGCCACCTGCTGTGACGATCACTACAGTTGCTGCCCCCAGGATTACCCCGTATGCAACACCTATGCAGGGACCTGCTCGATAGTAAGTATCGAACTGTAATATCTATGACATGGCTAGAACTTTCGATGCTTAATTCTTCGTGTTGATGTTTGCCATATGACCAATTCTGATCTCTTACATGCTACGCTTGTCAATGAACAGAGCAAGAACAACCCATTGGGAGTGAAGGCAATGAAGCGCATCCTTGCTAAACCTCACTGGGAATCATGGAGTGAAGGAAAGAGCACCAGTGCTTGAGTGATTATTTTGGCTCTAAAAAGGTGGACGGGGGAACGCGGGAGAAGACAAAGGATAGAAGAAGCAAAATAGTGGCTGACTATCCCCTTCTGGTATTAGTTTTTACCACAGTTCATCATTAAAGATTGACAGCAGATGATGTTCAATTATAACTCTTGGGATGATGATTTGTATATAATGCATTACATAATTCGAAGTTGCATTGAACAACAAACACATTATCGTACTGCTTTGTCTGGTTATGTACATAGGCTATGCATCTCTATTTCCACTTCAATGTGGCTTTATAAGAACTGATCAATAAATCCCATCTTCCGTGTAGTTCATGTGATGGTAATATCAGGCCTGTTTTAGAATGACGATCGCGTGTGCTTTGCAGCCAGCATAGAGAACCTTTGACCCACCTGTACTTCCTTGATATCATCTGGGTTAAGGATAGCAGCATGTTCATACGGCCATTTCAAGGCAAAAAACACTTGGCAAAATAGAAAAGAGGCTAGTTGGCTGATGCTCCGAAGGAGTATTAACATTAGAAACCCCATGGAATTCTCCGGGAGATTTGTGGTGATGATTGTTGCTAAAGCTCTACAGACCATTGCTAAGTACTAATGGCCATTGGCTCATAGTTGAAGCTCGCACTTTTTGGCTGTTCATCACCGAAAGCATTTGGCGTTATCTTCATTAGGCATAACTCGACACAGGTCATTACTCTGGTCACCGACCCATTTCTGGCCAAATGCACATGATGACTCCTTGGGCCTTTACAATTGAGATGAGTTACTTTGCTTGGGGCCGCTGTACACCCTGCAACGAATTGATTGCTTTTGGTGAGAAAGACATCAAATCAAATTAATTAATACTGGACCACCCTCACCTTCAGGCCCCCAATTTATTGTAGTCGTGGGCAGAGCCGTTATAAAGAATGACTAATCTTTAAGGAGGAAAGAAAAAGGTGCTTTTTATGTTTTCTTTGAGCAAAGGAGGCAAGAATTTTATTAATAAAAGGATAAAAAAAGAAAAAAAAATTACAATTTCACATGTTATCGAGGACTAAAAATACAAGATAAAAACGTATAGCTTCATCTATTATGTTCAACGTCCAAATAATTGGTAACAAAATGAAGGATGGACAAAAAGGTGAACTCAGATTCACGGTTGTAGATCATTCTACGTTATTGAAAGCACTGCATTATGCAAAAATTAAAGAGTGGCTTCCTGTTATTACGATTAGCATATTCAATTCAAAAAATAAAAAGTGGTCGAGTGTCAAATGGGCATGTGCTAATTGTCATTGACAAGAGTTGTGTTTCTATCCTCGTGGGATCGATTATCTATTCTTCATGACAACATGAGATGATTCACCGATACCGAGCTATAGATTTTGTTGGATGACCGATGTAGTAAATTACAGTGCCTCTTCCATTGGTTTTACGAAATCCGAGCTGTTCTTAGCAAATCCTGTTAACTCGTGACCTTCACAGTTCTTATTCATTTAACCAACGGAATTTGACACAGTGCCTCTTCCTTTTTTGACATCCTGAGTTTCAAACCTTATGGTCAATTCAAGATTTTTTTTTTAAATGCATCAAGCTGATGAGAGGGTGCGTCCTTAAAGTTGTTTGAAGAGGGTGCTTAATCTCAGGACACATACAAATTGGTTCAAAATATACCTTACAGCTCAAACTTATATAAAAAAAAACACAATAGGGGAAGTGTGAATGATTGGATTTTAGAAGGCATTCACCAAAGCATTTGCATTAGAAAAAATTTTGGTTGCTATCCGATTGGGTTGGAGGAATCTTTCTCCTACCCTCTATATAGCGACAATCAATTATTTCTAAATGTTTCTAGTAACTTTTATTTAGTGACACTAAAAAAATATTTTTAATAATTGTCGCTGAAAGTGTTCGAAGAAAAGTCACTAAAAATATTTAGTGACTATTTATTGTCACTATATATGAGATTAAAGGAAGATTCCTCCGACCTAAGTAGGAGTCAAAGTTTATTCTTTGCATTATATCCCATTAATAGCCATAAAGTTTCGCATTCAAAATGGGCGTATTCACATCAATTTCACACGCAGCAACTTGGCACAATCTATCAACTCAATCACAAACCATTTACCATAAACGCAAATTGCATTGGATGAATACGACATGTTAACAATATTTCATGATTTTTAATTCTTACTCTATGAAGATCTGTGGCTATTTTCTACAGATAATAGCAAAAACTTGTCCTTGCACAGATGTACATAGCCAAGCATTTTTTTATAGGCAATTCTTCGAAAGCATTCAATATGATAATTAGGTATACACTCTAGATCTTTTCACGAGATTTTACAAAAATGTCAGCTGAACATCTCAACAGCCATATCGTGTATTTGGTACACTATACAAGATGAATATACTTGCGATCATTTGCAGTATTCCTTCTGAACTTCGATTATAACAATTCCCAGTACACATGTTTTTACATCTCATGGAGAGTTGAGATGATAACGGGCTCACAGCCCTAGCCAATCGCGTGCATAATCGTACATTCATTTAATTTTAATGTGTACATCGATATTGTCTCTATACGATCTTCACTTTTGCCGGGTAACGAGTTGAGAGCATTGTGATTTTAATTATGTGGATGCGATTCGCGGCCCTCTTCTAATCACATTAATAATGCATGCCCCATAATACAAGATATGAAAGATCAAAAACTTTAGTTCGAGCATGGATCAGAGTTAGCTCAGGCATAGTGCCGGATCTCAAGGATCCTGCTTCTCTATTGTACAAGAATTAGCGTATTTGTTACGTTGTGAACTATTCATTTGCTATCGCGACATTTTTGTGAACTGTAAATAGCATTACATCTCGTTTAGTCTCAACAAAGTGACTGTGGCCTTGAAGTTCAGATAATCACAAACTTGCTACAGAATTATATGTTGATCTCCAAGTCGGCAAAGGGTTGCCGGATTTATATTGATTGGAGAGCAGCCGGTGCTTTTGATTCGATAAAAATTGAAGGATATGAAGATTGCAGTGAACCTACTCTTAACTTGAAAACCAAGATAAGTTGTAGCGGAAACCTTACGTTTCTAAACTTTGATGCTTTTCATTGTCAATTAGTTTTGAGTTGAACCTTTTACGGGGAACTTTGAATCTGATCACAAGTGTTGCGAGGATCAATATGGCACAACAAGTGCAGAAAACCGTGAATGGGACAACATGAGATGTGTTTGAAACCCATTTCGTTTTTGGTTTTCGGCTTTCTTTTTAACAAAAACGGATATTCATTTGCCTAGACTTTTTTTTTGTTAAGTATTTTTCTTAAAAATGTTTTTTTTTTCTTAATATTTCCTTCTATCTTGAAATTGTCTCTTCTTCTGACAAATACCTCCCGGCCACCCCCGAAGCACCACCACTGCCTTCAAACTCGCAGCACCAAGAGTTGTTGGGCTCAGTTTTTGACGACAAGAGGAGGCGGTTTAGTGCTCACCTTCCTAAATGGGCTTTGGGCGATGGCCCAGTATCTCATGGATTTAAAAAGCTGAAAATTCTTGCAGTTGATATGATCCTAACTTCACAAAGGGAAGCCTGGTTACTTCATAGCCTTAGTTATGGGCCTCTGCTGGTCCCTCCTTGCGAAATCAAATCTTGTCGATATATGGGCTTTTGATTTCTCCTTTTTTCCTTTCAGCAGAAAGAATATTTCTTCGTTTTTGAACTCTTGTTGGAGGAAAAAAATTACCTAAGTGTCTGGGAGCGATAGTCTCAACCATCCATTACATCTTACAAATTAACGCCCTACTTTTCTTAGCCCCTTCTCGTATCTCACCAGAATCCTTGATCCAAAGGTCTTAGATGGTCAAGATTAATAATCCGGAATGATGTAAAACTATTTCCTTGTATATCACACAGCATTTCAAAGAAGTTGAAGAAGGCATCCTAGTCCATTAATGGTTTCAACAAACATAGTCGCTTGAAAGGGAGGGGGGAGGGGGGGGGGGGGGGGAGAGAGAGAGAGAGAGAGGAGCACCAATTATTCTACTCAAACTTCTTGATTGCCAAAAACGATTCGCCAAGAAAGAAAATGGTTTCACGTCCATCGTCTTAGTAATATTGAGGTCGGAAAAAATTATTGACATTTACGGGTGAGTTGTACTAGTAATACATCGAGTAAGTGTAAAGATAAAGGAAAACTATATACACTTGAATGTTACCAAAAAGATAGTGTAAACAACCGCATCCTATAGGTTTTAAACACGCTTTCAAAGCACAAATGTAGAACGTCATTAAGTAAGAAGATATAAAAATGAAAAGCCCGTAAATCCAGAAGATTCTATTGAGAGCAATCTATCAATCTGCTTTATGACAAATGCTTTAACCTTCGTATTTCAACATAATTTGAGTGAGGTAAAGAGGTTCGGAGATGGAAAACGTGCCACTAATTGTTTGGACATAAGATGATTAGGCCAAGTTATGTTCCAACTTATGCAATCATGCTTCAAACTTGAAATCATGCTTCAAACTTGACTAACCAATCAATCATGTCACATTATCTTCCAACAAATACTACCACAGGGCCACTCCAGTGTCCTGTATGAACAAATAATATCACAACTCACTTTCATCGAATTTAATCTACACCTTCCCCAAAACAAAATCCAAAAAAAAAAAGATGATAAAAAAGTTTAGGTTGGGGACCATCCATTCTGTCCGATTGAGTAGACACTGTGTGTCTCTTTGCAACAACTTGATCCCAACGCAATCATGCTTCGTCTCCCTTCTTTCTTTCCTTTCGTTTTTCTTGGTTTAGTACCACTGCCCATGGACACCCTTCTGAAGACTAGAGAGCGGTTTGTTTACTTTTACTGTCGCCTTTTGAGAAGAAGCAGAACTATCACTTATTCCTAGCTGATGTGAGATCTAACTTAAATCGATGAACGTAACGACACCAACTCAAAGTGGTCTTGCAACATCTGGGTATTCCGAAAGGATCATTACTTCAAAGATGATTGTCGTCAAGAAATCTTGCAAGAACATGGAAGGGTATTAGGTGGAGACATCCTCCAGACACCATGAGGTCTGTGACTTGGGACTTGGGGGAGGCAATTGATCAACATCAAGCTGTTCTAACCAGTGATGTGCGATATGCACTAATGTTCTGATTATGACACTGGTGACAACTGGTCTGATATTCTTTTAGGCAATTAATGTGTTGCTTCCTAATGTCCAATCTTTGGCAACACTGTTACCTTCTTTAGACTTATTCTTTTCTCGAAGGAGTGCAACAAAATGAATAGCAATGCATGGTCATAATGCACTAGTTGAATATGATTGATATTTTTACTGTATACAAACAAAGCACATTGGATGATAAGCTAATTGAGATTCAGTGCACTTTCTGCTTGCCTCGGATGTCCAAACCCTAAATCCACTATCACCCCATCTAAGTTAGGGTTTAATGAACTTGATTTTTCTTCTTGTGTTCCCATCAGCACACAAGACTCCACCTTTATATTAGCAACTTGCGTCTCATTTTGCCCCCTGCACCCATCAAACTTAACACCTTGACCTGCGCTGCTTATCACATTGCTGTTGTTGTTATCCATCAAAGCTGTGTCGATGGCATCATATGATGGTGGTACAACAGAAGGTAGCTTTGATAACAGTGCGCCGAAGCTGCAAGACATGGAAGGCAAGAGTGGTGGAATGGACCAATGGGGCAGTGGTTGAAACCTGATGCCATTGTGGGGGCTGTTGTAGCCCAAGTTGGTGCACTTGATCGAATTTTCATCGGGTCTTTCAACGTGAAGTCTCTTTGATCTGGTCAGCTGCCGCTGCTTATCGTCCACATTGAAAGTTGTTTCACTGGATTCAAACATCACATGGGGATCGTTTGGCTTGGAGGTGTATGGATGTTGGATCGGTAGGTAAGGCCTTTGTATGGCATAAATGCCTGGTATGCTCTGGAGGTAGCTGAACTTCCTTTGTACGCTTATCACAAGATTGAGATCTTCAACAATCTATAACACCAAACAGTCATCAATAATAGTTCCCAGAAGATATTTGGGTCCTTAAAAAGGAGACCGCTTTGTAAAGAGCAAGACATTGTGACATTCGCCCTTTGCACCAAATATGCCAATAGGATATGATGTTATATTTTATCCTCATTCGCGAGAACATTATGTGATTCCGCTACACTCAAAAAAGCAATTCAAGAAAGACATACGGTAAAGGAAAACGATTTTATACTAGAAGAATGAGTGTAGGCTATAATAGAAAGTGATACCTTATCAAATGAGCCTAGTTGAATGATGCCCTCTCTGACGGATATGATTGCAATTGTCTAGAAAGATGAAAGAGAAACTCTAAAATAGTTATAGTGGCCCTAGGTGAGGTGGGTACTTTAGATAGGTAATTTGGTGAGAGAGAATACTAACCTGAATGCCTGAATTGAACTGAAATCCCCATGCTCTTGGTTGCTATTTTGACACGAATTAGTTGTTTTGTGTGAGTTTGGCGAAAAAAAAGTCTATTGATCACAGAAGAGAAGAGAGATGGATTAACAAGTCTTACAGGGTCAGTAAATACATTCCAAGAAGATATGAAGCTAGGATCATTTTCATTTGGGCTATCTCTAAACACCCACTTGTGACTATTATCTGCTGCTACTTTGCCCACCAATCTGCAACCAAAAACCATCAAAGTCAAATTCAAAGCAAGAAAATAAAGAAGCCACCATTCACGGCGAAGAAGGAAAAGAGAAGAATAAAAATCATACCCCTCCCCAAAGTTGTAGACTTCATGAGACATTTTGAAAAAAATTTCAGCTCCAAACCTTCCCTTTATGTACTCACTACCAGCTTGCTCACATTGGTAAAAATCACAAAACCCATCTTCCCAAACAAGAATCCTGCAATCAAAATCCACCTCAGGAGTCAAGATGACACAAAAAAAATGGGGACATGGGCCTTCGCCACAGTTCTAATGCGCCAATATACCAGTTCCTCTTGTTTCCTTTGGCACGATCAAGGGTACCTCCTCCATGATCCCACCTGCAACAAGGAAATGTGAACTACGTAAACCATGACACTCTTCAATGAATGCTTTCATCGTTGTTGCTTACTTTGGTGGAGGATAATTTCGAGGTAAGATCCTCCAGAAGACTGCATAAACCCATTTTGAAGAATCTGAACAAGTACATAGGCTTCTCAGGGTGTGCTGTAAGAGACAATTAAGCATGGGAAGTCCACCTTCCATTGTCCCTTGTTAGAGAGGAGTGAGAGTGTGAACAGTGTGTGTTAGAGAGAGAGCATGACCGCAAGTTCACAACTTGAAGTCTTTGTTTGTGTTGGGGGTCATCATCGCAATTAAATGGAAAAGGGCAAAACTCCACACCTACATTACAGTGAGCAACACGCACAAATATAGCCAATGTGAGAGTAGATATAATCCCAAGGGGACAAGCAACTTAATGTTTTTTTTTTCTCAAAAGGCAAACGCTAAAAGATAACCAACATTTTTCGTACACTTTTTGCAAAGAATAGTGTGTGAATTTAGCAAAAGCGTATGACAATCTTCTCATGCTACAATTTCATATCACAACATGATTTATGATGATGAGAGACAGTAAATGGAAATATTTTGGCCGCAATCAGAATTTTAAGAAGAGTCTACAACCCCTTTCATGATGACAAATGCTAATCATAAAATATGATTAGTGCCTTCTAACTAGTGACGCTAAAAAATTACTGCTAAAAATTTATCGCTAAATATGTCTAAAAATATGTTACCAACTAGATTTAGTAACCATTGGTTATCACTACTCAAGGGAAACAAGGGTTGTAAGTTATTCCTATTATCCACGTTGTAGCCAAATTCTAATCCTAATTACTTTGACAGAGTTAACATGGCAATAAGGTTTTATCTTCTCAAAAGCTGAAACGCCCTTTACTATGAGGAGAGGAGAGTGTTCATATACGTGACTGAACCCATTCACTATTGGAGACGATTTAATTGGAGTATATAGGAGACTTTGTCGTACTAACCCTCGTTACAATGTTAGGAAAGAAAGTTTAAGCTACTATGTAAGCCTAGGGTGAGACTATTTTGCCTCATTACAATGTTAGGAAAGAACGTTTAAGCTACTATGTAAGCCTAGGGTGAGACTATTTTGCCTCGGAAGACTGGGGCACTTACAGTGATAGATTCTGCGCAAGATGCCCACTCCCCAATGAGAATTGAGAGTGAGGGGTCAAGTTCCAGTCACAGCACTGGCAGTCCCCCTTCTTTCTCGAATTCCTGCAATGGTACCGAAGATAAAGGCAGAATGTAATGTCACCAGTTGACATGGACTACTCTTCCATCAATTTTGGCATTTGTTTGTAATGAATTGGACCCGTATTTTTAGTTGGGATTGATATCTTATAATCTTCCCACTGGGAGTTTAGAAAAGATTACCCTTAATTGTGTAGCTTATAATGCTCGATTTCGAAACAGGAGAAATGGACATGGAACGAGATTAAAGGGAGAGGACCCATGGAGTTGTCTACGCAGGTTTCATCTTGAAGTCTATTTATGCTACACTTAGAGACGGGAGTTGGTTCAAAATCTTAAGTTGTCCTCCTTTTATCATCTGCTCTGGTCCATAGTGCTTAGTGTGATATGTTCATATTTGTTAGATATGATCAAAAAGTTTGCTTATTGAGCATTTATTCGGACTATGATCTAACATGGTTATAATTGATATTGCTTTTAGCGAGAGATGGGGTGGGGTAGAGGGGCTTTTGGCATCAAACAGTAAGACTTTTTCATGGTTATAAACCGCCCAGGAAAACGATATAATGGATACCATGGATAGTTCGCATTTTCTTTTGGTTTGGCCGATGCCCAAAAAGAATCAACTAAGAACCTACGAGATTTGTACTACTGGTTTGCAGTCCAGTTTAAGTTGCATTTGTTGGGCATAAACAAGTTTATTCGGTTCATATCCTAGGCCCGGGAGGCGCATCTGACATGAGGGATGAAGGACGTAGTCTCTGCAATTGAGTGGTCCACAAAGGTTATCACCTCGACAGAATGCACCAAACTTCGTCCCACCCCCAACCTTTGATGTGAAACTCTGTCTCAATTGCAACCACCCATAACTTTAGTACTGTTTGATGAAGATCGCAATTACAGACCAACCCCCCTCCCCCCCGAGTTATACAATGTAAGTCCGTGGAACGTGCTAGTTAGGCGACAAACCTTTGCTGCAACAAAGCTATTGAATTACGGTGGGTGACATCAAGACGCCAAAGCAGACTGTGATAAACATGCACACCCCCAGGCTGTCCAGAAATTGGCTGAAACGATAACTGTTTTCACATCTTCGACAATGAGCATCAAAGCTTCCAAGTACATTTAGATATTTAAAGAGCTTTGAGGGGATGACAGAAAGGGCCCAATAACTTTTGTACTTGGAGACTCTGGTAACTCTGGATGAGACCCAGAAAAGGTGGTGGTCCTCCGGTTTCACCTAGTCGGTGAGAATCGTCCATCACAAATAAATTTTGCACCCTCCGAAACTCTTGAATGAAAAAGGACAAATGTGGTAGAAGGAGAAATTGGGACAAATGATTATTTCACAATATACCCAACGGCTATGGACCATACCGCATTTTCTACCACCATGGACTTGATGACGGCGTTCCATCTCTCTCTTTTCATCTCGGTAATATGCATCTCTTTACAATCAATCATGCATCATCTTCCATTTGCTAATTACTTTCCGGCTTCCGCATTCAAACATCCAAGGTATCCAATTTCCGCTTATATTTCAACCAAAATTAAAGAGTACGCAGTAAGTTTCCCTAATGCCAATCCAGTATATATAATTCATATGAGCCAGCTGGGAAAAATGCATCCTCGCCCTCACTAAAGTCGAGTAAAAGATACATGAAACTACAAAATACACAGGGTAAAGGACATCCCACTCTCCACTTGGACATACCTGGCATGGCCCTCTCCTCTCGACCTTATCTCCAAGGATAGAAGATTCACCAACAAATCTAATCCCTTGCCATTCTACATGCTTCTTGTAGTATATTGTTCATATTTATGTTTTACCTACCTCAAGATTAGAGGTGTATTTTGACCACGGGTTGACATAGGTACCAGTAAGAAAGTTAGAAATTCAAGAGGCAGCGCATCAACGAGAAAGTGAACCAATCCAACCCCTTTAAGCTGTGGCGCAAAAGCAAATGACTAAAGTCGCAAGATTGTAGGCTTTTTAACATGTTGAGCCGATGGCAGCCTGACAAAAATATTCCATGTTACTTCTCACGAACGTATAAAAGATGCTAGAATCGAATCTCAGCAAATTAAAAACTTGCATTAGAGTCCCTACATTTAGTACACTGCAAAGCTATAATCATTTACAGTCAGAACTAAGCGACTCGATTTCCCTGACAAAGTTGTGAGGAGGTTGAAAGAATAAGCAACAGGTAATAGACAACCACATAATCCCCATCAAAAAGATCACAGGGATCTTTCACCAACGCAGGCTGAGATATTTCATGCAGTGATTACAGAATTGATTGCTCACACATCAGCAGGGAGCTCCTGCTTGAAGAATAAAGTAAAACATGTAACCTAAACATTGTGTTATCATGTATCATCATAATACTGTTCACTCTACCTGAAGACTCAAGGTCTGGCAGTGTCTGTGTCATCAGCCGAAGCTACTTTCTTCCCAGTATAACGCTGGAAAAAGAGGAGAAGCATCTCAATCACTAAAAGACATTTTACACAGAGTGACAACTGTGAGTTAAGATAGGAAGAGGCTATTTCCACGCCCTAGTATGCTAATCCACCCCCTTGGTTGCTGCTAAAAGTCAACACTGACCACAAAAGTACATTTTTAGCAACAAAAAGGGATTGAGGGGGTAAAAATAGCATTTTCCTTAAAATAAAGTACTTGCTTTCCTAGTATTATCATGAACAATACCCGCTAATTAGATGTACCTGCTTGCCGAATGAGAAGGGAACATATTTGTATTTGACCATGTGCATTATTTGCCTCTTCATTGTTGAAACAAAAAGCACCAGCCAATAGAACAATAGTATTGGCCAAAAAACGGGCACATCAAACCAACTGAAAAATGAAAGCACAAAAGCAATGCAGAACGCTTTTGTGATACATAACCTGTCATAGAGGAGTCAAAGAAGAAACTCAGTTAATCTATTTGCAAGCTCAAAACAACATTATATAGTAATTAGTAGCATAATCCTATGCAGCTCAAACTAAGTGTACGTGGGACGATAAGCAGCTCACTGAAACTACTCTTGAGAAAGGAAAACATAATTAATTCCCTTCAAGAAGAAAAATCTAGGGGGAAAATACAAGTGATAACAATGTTCATGATGTTTAACCCCAAAGCTACTACAAATCTGGAATCATCTCTTCATAGATATTTCTTTAACAAGAGAATATTCACGTCATAACACCATATTAACAATCTAGAACACTCAATTTCCAGCCAGGAATGTCGGTCTAAATATTGACATCTCATTGTACACCGTTTAAGAAGGTATCTTATGCTGAATTTAATTCAAGGTACTAGTCGCAAGTCTGAGAGAAGTGCCCCCATGAGAGATAGCAGAAGAACGTTAAAGCAGTATGGAGTACCATATGAAGAAAACGCCTCTTGTTTGAAGATGGAAAGAAGCAGTATAGTTCATGATAATAATAAGAAGGGGGTCAGCCCAAGTACGTGCATATGCAGAAATGCACCACAGAATAAATTAACAAACTACAAAACTCTCCAAAAACTGACTCCAATAGTCGAGTTTTTAACAGTAGTATAAACCAATCCAAGTTTGAAAGCCAAATCAATCGCATGATGTACGGCTGGATGTACATTTATTCAATTAAACTAAAGTCCTCAATGACCTCAAAGTTGCAAAAGCTTTATAAGGGATTACTTACGCCCGCCCCCCCCCCCCCCCCCACCCATCATTGGCAATGTTATTTAGAATTCTGAAACCATTATTCTAAATTTTATGATTCAACAAGCGGCAAATTCATGTTGGGTCTTTTGTTTCTAGTGGTGGTCTTGTGGCATTTTTGTTGGTTCCTCGTGCATGGGTACCCCCCCCCCCCTCTCTCCGAGAGAATTTAGTGTTTATAATTCATCTACTTATAAAAAAAAAGGAACTTTTGACATGGGTTTATCATTCCAACCAATAGGCCTGAAAAAGTGGGCACCTAAATTGGGTTGTGGGACTGCAAGGCTAGAGCATCTGCATTGCAATATATCGCGGTAATTTATTCTGTTTCAAGAACAACATAAGCCAGGTAATGCATAACTGAGGTAGTGAACATAATTTGTTTATCATTACAATAAATTTCAGCCCTAGGCATAGCAGTATTCAATGGTGCCCAAGCTGTCATGGGCCAGAGTAGAACAAGAAACTACCAGCCCACAGGAAATGTAGAACATGTGGGTGCTAATGTAGCATAATCAAGCTATTAAATCCTTAGTAACTTAAGCCTTAAGCATACAAAAGTATATACCATGAACTCTTTGAGAAAAAGCACCACTACCAGTCAGATGCCATATCCCACACGGAATTAAAACAGGACTGTCTACCATTCTCTGAAGTCAATGAGGCAGAAATGCAAGGGAGCCCAATTCCAACCATTTCTCTCTCAGCTTTCTATTGAAGACTAACATGGTCGATGAGGAACCAAATCTCAAGTGAGTATGGTGATGTTGCGAGATTAGAAGGAAGCAGCAGTTGAAGCATAGGGAAAAGAATCCCAAGGGAGGTAAACAGACAAGTCCATAAGCAAGAATCCCAAGCAGTTTATAGACAAACATGATTGATGAGGAACAAATCTCACTTGAGTGGAGAAGCAACAGTTAGACCTCTTCCAAATTAAAAAGCATGAGAAGTGGTGAAGGTCTGAACTCCCTTCCACTGTTTGGAGTATCCATGTTTTAATTATCTTATGCCATCTTCAAAATACACATGATCTATCTTTATAGGTAATAACCTTTTATTCTTCCAAAGCAGTAGTAAGACAAGGAACAAGAGAGAGGTTTCAGGCGGTGGTGTGACCATTGATGGCCACCGACGACCCCGTTGAAACTCCCACAGCTGCAGAGTCTAGAGAGAAAGGAAGGCTTCTTTTCAAAGTGAGATGCTGATTTGTTAGGTAATAAGCCCTAACATAATATAGCATCAGAACAACAAAACTTCAACTTCAAGGGCTTCTTAGACAAATTACCAAAGAAGCCTCCACTTCTGCACCCCCCCCCCCCCCAATCGACGTACACCGACACATACACGCCCACCCATGCACGAACACAAGCACATATAGAAGAAGACATATTCTTGCCAAGCTTCACAAGTCAAGTTTAAAGCTTTTGTCCCTTTTCTTTGAAATGTGATCGGTAATTAAGAACTCGAGCTGACATAAATGGAGGTCACCAAATAGGCAAATAGAAGGAATGACAGCTAGGTAGCACAGACATGGACCCAAGCGGGGGGAGACCAGCCGCAGAAATTCCCAAAAAACCCAAATTTTGGACAACTCAGACACCGAAGTTATGAATATTTTTATCTATTTATACGTGTTTGAAAGTGTACATTTCAACGTATAGCACGCTGAAACAAAAATAGTGAAAGGTGAAGCAGCAGTAAAAACCCATTGACGAAGCATTAAAAGAAAGCAGCAGAGGAAAGAAAAAAGCACCAGAAACATGAGAGAAGTAGGAAAAGAAAGAACTAGCAGAAATACTAACATTTTTCGGATGACCTTTGATACGAGAAAGTATGTTTAGTTTTTGCCCCATACGTATCGAAAACTATGAAGCACGGGTGCTTCAAACTTCAAAAGGGGGGAAGTATCGGGGTCGGGTACACGTCGGGTGCGGGACGGGTGCGGGTTGGGTGCGGATCCCTTTTTTCCTTTTATTTCCTTTTATTTTCTGAATTTCGGGTGCGGATTGGATACGGATCGGGTGCGGATCCAACTCGTGGGTAAAACATATAAACTAACCTTCGCAACCACCCGTGACCACCGGGATTTCGGCGACTACCCGTGACCACCGGCGATTTCGGCGACCACCCGCGACACCGACGACCACCCGCGACTACCGGTGACTACCCTCGACCACCCGCAACCAGCCGCGACAACAAGCTACCACCCGCGACCTCCGACGACCTCAGGCGACCACCTACGATCACCCGAGAAGACGTCTTGTCACCTCCGGCAGCATTTCTCCAAAGATAAGTCTCCTCTTCCTTTCTTCTGTCTTCAAATCTCTCTTTGCTACTTTTGTGACTTGGATGTGGATTGTCAATTGAAAGTTGGAACCAATTTATACAGTGTTTATTGTTTAACATGTGTCAAAGGCTTAAAATAGCGATTCAATAGTTAAAAATTGAGGGATGTTGAAACCAAATTTGCAAACTTTGATGCTATATTGCCACTTTTGTTATATATATATATATATATATGATCTATTTGGTGGTGGTTCTTATGTATTTGATGGTATTGTACTACTGTTGAATGGTTGAATTAAATTGCACTCCGTCTTTTTATACATTTTTTAAGATCCAAATTGCTTAGAAATTTAATACTAATTGTACATAATAAAAAAAATATTTGCCGTATCCCAGCCGCACCCGTATCCTAAAATTTTCAAAAATGCCGTATCCGCGTATTTGCACCTGTATCGTATCCGCACCCGCACAGGAATCCGTGCTTCTTAGGTCGAAAACCTTTGCAGGGGTGTACAATACATGTCCAAAAATTAGAAACTAGATAAAAGCCAATCAAAAGGTGTCTGACACGTGTCCAATGGGGGGGGGTGTCCTTAAATGTCAGACACTAACACCTTCGCTATATGAGGTGTACATGCTTCAAAGAATGTCAGCATATGCGCTTTTGGGCTATGTTACATGGACTCGGTACAAGTGTCCGGATCGGATACGTGTCCAAGGACTCGTCTAATTTTGAAAACGCAAGACACGGGGACACAGCAAAATGTTCATATTTACTATTGTTTTTTAGTTATTTTGAAGGCAAAAAGGTGTTTTATGTGATGCATTTGGTTTTAATCGACAATTTATCTCCACTCAAAGCATTTACTAATTAAACAAAAGACTATAAGATAGTATCATAATGGCATATCCTATGAGATGTGTCGGACACATATCCCATACCCATGTCCAAGCGTCGAGTGTCCGACACGGGTACTTCACGCAAAACCAAAGAGTCCATGTAACATAGCTTTCGGGTTTACGTCCAAGTAAACAGGCTATTTCATCCTCTTACTTGAACCATTGGTGGGATCCTTGCAACTTCTTGCATATCCCCCATCCTTGGATGACCTTTTCTTACCATGCAATGCTTTCTCCAGCCTGTTAAACGCAGTTGGGACAAAGAGCACTTGCAACTTCCTTAGAATGTTTACCAACATCAGCAATCTCAATAATGTTGCCATTTGCTAAAGTAACTCAATGGATGTTAGTTACCCTTTCTTGTATATCAGATCATCATGCAGTCGAGGTTAGCTTATCAATATGCAGCACATGGCTCTACGAATTCCCATGTAAGACAGGTGCAATCAAGAATGTGAACCACAAGAACATTCAAACTAAAATTAGTTTCCTTGACTTGTCTTTTCCCCACAGTGGAAGGAAGCAGCGGTAGCTTTTCTTCTTCATAGAAGGGTGGAGAAAGTGGAATAATGTCAAATTTGTGGCTAAAATCTCTTTTCATAATATTCATTACTCATACTTTCCATTGAAGTCTCAAAAAGTCAGTCCAACTTCTTCTCGAACTTTAATCCATTCCAAAACTATAAATGTGCATCATCAACATCCTATCTCGCCCCTTTTATCGAGCACCAAGTTATAATTCCCTCTACATTAAATCTAGGGATGGCAATGGGGCGGGTCGGATGCGGATCTGCTAAAATCCGAACCCACCCCACTAGTCATTAAACTTCGCCTCGCCCCGCCCCGCCCAGCCCCGCCCCGGGTTTTGTATGTAAGAAACCATAACTGATCCTACGTGGATGTAAGAAACCCGAACCCGCCCCGTTCCGCCCTGTTCCTCTCTGTAGCACGCGAAAAAACCCAAAACCAAACAGCCCGCCCCTCTCCTGCCCTGGCCCTGTTCTGCTTGGTTTTAGCTAACCTTGGATTCACGAATTAAATCGGTGATAAAGAGAGAAGGCAACGACGCTGGTGTAACCGTTGTAAGACAAGTCCGTGGCCCTGCGGTGTTACCGTCGCAAGACACCGTGCGGTGGAGCTGTCGCAAGGTCGTGGCCGTATGGTGGAATCGCCGGAAGTTCGTAGCTGTACGGTGAAGAGTGGGTAGATCAGTAAGAATGGCCGACTGGCCGTGCCGTGTTACCGTCGCAAGACACCATGCGCTAAAGCTACCGCAGGTTCGTGGCCATGCGGTGGAGTGGCCAGTAGTTCGTGGCTGTGCGTTGGTGGAGAGTGGAAAGACCACTTAGGAGTGGCCGACTGGCCGTGCGGCGGAGAGTGAGTGAGTGGCTTGAAATTTAGAGTTTGCCAAGAAAGAGCATGTATATACTACATGATGGATGGCTAAGATCAAATGTTTTATTAGGGTAAGTATTGCAGGGCGGGGCGGGTCGCGGGTTGGATGGCAGAGAATACCATACCCGACCCTAAACCGCTGTGGGTTTTTGAAAAAAAATACCATACCCGCCCCATGATCCGGTCAAAGTAAAAAAAAAACCCGCTCCTACCGGATCGGGGGGGGGGGGGGGGGGGTCGGAAATCTGCGGGTTCGGAATTTTTTGCCATCCCTAATTAAATCTCCATACGCTACTCAATATCTTCACAACTATCACATGCTAACACCACTACTCACCAACAAGCAGCATTTAACCTAGAACTTCAACCATAGGTTAGAGCGGCTGGACATTAAATATTGGGAAATTGAGACGTCTACGGTATTTCGGATTCTACATTATACAAAATGGCGCTAATCAGGACCATTAATTGACATCCAATACCATATTATTAACAAAACTGCCATCCAGAACTCATGAATCGAGAAAGTGAGAAAGAGAGGCAGACCAGAACTTAAACCATATTTTCACTAATCTAGACACCTGGGGTGGTTCATCCATATTATCAAATATTGCTACCGATCCTGTTTCAATGACAATAGTAGCCCAAGGAAACGTGTAATCGAGGTTGCGAATCGAGAAACAAGTGCCGTTCAAAATGCAGCAGATCAGGACCAACAATTGACATCGAAAAACCACATTCTTTACATAACTACAATCCAGATCTTGACAAGTATCAAATGCTACCGCCACTACTCACCACAGGCGGAATTGAACCTAGAACCATATGTGAAAGGTTCACTAATCAAACCTGAGAGCCTGAACCATGCGGTGAGACAGCTACACTAATTCCATGTACACTATCAACCATCGCGCTAACCGATCCATTTCAAAGACAATGATAACCCTTGTAAACGCGTGATAAAAATAGCGAATCGAGAAATGAGCACCACTTAACCTAAATTTTTTTAGTAGGTGCTATAAATCAACATCCAAAACCGCATTATTTACAAAACTACCATCCAGATCTCATCAATCAAGAAAGGAGGGGGAGAGAGAGAGAGACCGACCAGAACTTGAACTCGGGGAGGCGGCGGACGAAGGGGCGGAACTCGTCGGAGCCGCGGGTGGGGAGGGAGGGGCCGTCGGCGGCGGACTCGGGGTCCACCTGCGGGGACAGGAAGGCCAGGAAGAGCTGCAGTATGTATATCCCCAGCGCGTAGGTGATGATGTAGTACCCCTGGGCGAGGTACACGCGTAGCGCGTAGGCCAGAAGAATCCCCGCTAAGGCGATCCACCGCCAGAGCACGTGCGGCGTCGACTTATCCAGCAGGTACTGGTACCGCTGCCCGGCGTCGTAGTGCCACCGCGACAAGGCGGAGAGCGGGCCGCCGTCGCCGTCCCCCGTTCCGCCACTCAGATTCATTTTATATTTTATTTTTTTCTGGTTTTACTGTTCTGGCTCTCTCTCTCTCTCTCTGTTGCTATTTGATGGTGGGATTTTATTATTTTGCGGGAAGTGAGCACGCCGACGCGAAGATGGTCGTGAGTCACCGAGTCATGAATCCCAGCGAGTCGGGGATCTTGATTTGTGCTGTCATTGGGCATAGAGGGCCGATTGGGCCCAACCTCCTAAAAGGGCTAGCGGTGCTAACGAAATCTTTTTTGGAGTAAATATTTATGTTTTTTGTTCGAGAATTTTATGTCGTTTGTTTGATTCCGTACCATGTTATTTTCCATCGATCTTATAATAAATATTTTTCTAGAAACAGATTCTTGGTTGCAAGGAGAGAATTTTCTTCTCAAGATTTATAGTGGCGGTGCAACGATGGGATAATTTTTACGATTCGAAATATCTGGCCAAAATTGTACCTAGAATTCGATGCCCTCATGTACAAAATGCTTCGCTAAATGCCCCATCATAATAATCAGTGCTCATGACTTTTTACAGGCGTTCTCGTGTTCACTTGCATTTACAAGTCGATTGTTGAGACTGGTGTGCTAGAAAATATTTGTCATAAATGCTATCATGACATTGGTACATTTTTTTTTTTAAATCGGTTGGTTTTATATCAATAGAAGAAAAGATACACATAAGGCCACCATAGGCATCGGGAATACTTTCGGTAGATGACAGGTTTTACGATTTGAAGCAATTTTCGATTATAAGCATGAGTTAATTCACTCATCATCGTTTAATTTTTGTGATGCAAACTCTAAGATCTCTTAAAACTTTTGACTTTACTCTCTCTCCTTCCTAAAGAAACTAAGGGCCCGTACGCTTACGAATTTTTTTTTTCTGTATTCTGTTTTAATTTTTCAGATTTTAGTATTCAGTTCTAAAATTGAATTTTGTACTTTTAGTTTTTTCTATATCTACTTTTTCAAATTTTCTTGTACGTTTATTATTCTCATTCTCATTTTTACCAACTTTTTTGGATCCATTCTCGTATGTTTTTAGTATTTTCTACAACATTTCTTCCGTGGGCCCGGCCTTCTTCCCCTTCCATTTCCCCTTCACAAGTTCCCTTTCCCTTTCCTCTTCCCCTTCCCCTTCCATGTTCTTACCTCTGCGTGTCTCGGGCCCTTACCCTTCCCCTTCATTACCCTCACTGTAATCCCATCAAATACCCCCCAAGTCCCTCTCCACTGACGACCACAGCAAGGCGACAGTCCAGCCACAGCCACACCATCACCACATCAAGTCCGTAGCTGCGCCAGCACCACAGCTCAACCATTGTTCTGCTGCCGCCACATCATCACGGCCACAACCCCACCAGCACCACATCACGACCATAACCCTACGCTGACCCAACAACCCACCACCACAACCAATCACCCCTTCCACCACCACCGTGAACCAATTACCCACCACAATCGCCATAATCAATCACCCCTTCCATCAAACTGTGAACTCAAAAAAAATGGTAGATTGGTCAAATTTCAAAGAGAAACACACCTACAATCACACAAATCTGGTAAGTGTGTGCGTGTGTGTATTGGGATGAGGTGAAGGAGGGGGGACGCGTTGTGTGTGTCTGTGCAACGATGAAGGTGGTCGTGGGTTTAGGTTTAGGTATGCCGATCACTCCAACAGTGTTGTTAGGGAGTCCCCATCGAAGTCCATCTCTGATGCCGATCACTGCAACGACGTCTGCTTCATACTCCTACTCCGACTTCCCTGTTATTCATTGGAAAAATGAGAGAGAGAGAGAGAGAGAGAGAGAGAGAGAGAGAGAGAGAGAGAGAGAGTTAGGCGGCAGGTCAGAGAAGGTGAACAATGTAGACAGGATTTGTATTCTCTGACACAGAGAATACAAATCGTGAGAAAAGGTGAAAACACCCTTTAGGTGTTTTCACATTTTTTGCTACTATTTGGATATTTTACTCAAAACGAATACAAAAAAAAGATAAAAGTACGTAAAAAAATGCATATTTTTCATCATCATTACAAGAACGAAAACAGAATTTTATAAACGTACGGACCCTAAATTTCCATCATGTAACAAAATGAATTGCCAACACCAGCATACACGTATCGTTAACTAAAGTTCTGTTTCTGCAACAGGTATGGAGACTTCATGGAATACTTAATTAAGACAGAATGATCTGTATAGTACTAGTTGGCCTATCTCAAAAAAAGAAAAGTATTAGTTGGCATGAGATTGAAAGTCAAATTAAGCAGCTGTGTGAAGGAAATTGGGCTACTATTCCGTTGACATTATGACTGTTGACCGAGTATTACACATGCAACTTGTAGCAAAGGAACTCAGCTGACCTTGTTTTAGTAGCTCATCTAGTCTTCTTTCTCCGATCCATTGCACATGCAAGTTTTGGGGAAAACGGAGTTGTATAAGAGCCTCATAATAAGTTAAGTCAACCCTAAATGGATGAATATATGTCTCTTAGCTACTCCAACTCTTCTATAAGTTCATGTTTCAACTGATCATATGCAGCTGCAACCATGGCACCCATGAAGTTCTCTGGAGTCCAAGGCCACCAGCAGCTTGAAGTTACCGGTATACCTGTATTTTCCTTATCGAGCAATTATGCTATACATCTCGAATACATTGTCACATTGATCGAAGCATGATTACTCGAACACCATTCTCATCACACTTCACTTTCCTTTTTCTTTCTTTTGTTGTGATTCTACTAGTCGTCATCATTAGAGGCTAATTTCTATTGCAGCTACGCAGAAGTTGGAGTCATCGACGACAACTGCAAGATATGCGCCTCCAGCAGCACCATATGCTACACCAAATGCGGCCCTTTCCACTGTCCTGCCCTATGGTGGTGCGGCGTCAGCCGCAGCAGCTCCTTACCCTGCTACCACAACCTATTCTGCTGCATTTCCAAGCATGACGAACCCTCTTAATTCAGCAACTTACCCTCCTAATTCAGCAGCAACATACCCTCCAAATTCAGCAGCCCCGCCTCCATACCCCACGTACCCTCCAACTTCTGCCGCAACATATCCAACGACGATGTATCCTCCTAAGTCAACCACCCCATCTCCTTATCCTACATACCCTCCTAATTCAGCAACCATTTCGCCATCCACAACATACCCACCTAATTCAGCACCGCCATCGCCTTACCCTGCATACCAGACTAACACTACAACCATGTCTCCAGCAGCTTCATACCCTCCTAATTCAGCAGTCCCATCTGGTTACCCTGCGTACCCTCCTGCTTCGGCCACATATCCTCCATCACCTTATCCTCCCACTCAATCAACTGCCTATCCTCCCCAGCCATGTCCTCCTGCAGGCTACCCTTCACAATCGTACCCGCCTCCTACTCAAGGTTTAAATCCCTCTTCAGCATGTACATTTCCTCCCTTATAATCAATTATTAGATTATTATTATTATTATTATAGGAAAGGCTGCCTTCACATTATGCAATTGCCTCGTATCCAGTTATTGCACCACAGGGAAGTGATATCATAGCCTTTTTGAGCAGTTTGATAGGAGGTTTCGGGTTGATAAATATAGCACCAAACAAGAACTAAACATTTTCCCAGAAGATGCTTTCATCTTTACCCATGATTACCAAAAAATGGAAAGAAGCAATACTGCTACATTTTAAGAACTTCGATGCCATCTTAATTTTTCAATCAATACCAACAATACTTGTACATAATAACTTATGGTTACCAGATTTATACTTCAAGTTAATTCCAAGTGCTTCATAATTACTTACAGATGAGTGCAATCATTCGATATTAACACCATCAAGATTATTTTTTCAAACCCGTTCCTTTTATTGGACCCAATGCTCCTTCCTGAACTTTAATGCGTTATCTAATTAACTTCATAATTGCAGGCACGACTGGAATTTATCCACCACCTCCATCTATGGGACTCTTCCCACCACATCAATATACAGAAACGTATCCTCCACCGCCGTCAAGTGGAGTCTATCCACCACCACCATCATACTAAGACCTCCTGCACTGAATATTACGCTTTCCCGCTGAGCTGTTTAATAGGGGGAACTGCAAAGTCAAAAATTCAGTAGACAGTCTTCCATTTAATTTGTGGTGGAGTTTCAGTGGAGTTTTCCTTTTATTTTGCACCTAAGACTCCCAGTGCTTGCTATCAATAACACTGCCTTCGTCGTTCAACAAATCAAGCATCGGTCTTTTTGATAAAGATACCAAATGCATGTCGTGACTCAAAACGTATCACGCCGTATCCTACAGTTTGTGGATATTATCCGGACTTCCTATCGTTTATAAGTTGTCCTGCCTAAGTGGTATTACAATGTCTTTTGCTTTTCATTATCCGAGCTTTTAGTTTCACATTGTCTATCTGGGTAGGAACAAGAATGTAAAATGATAGCGTTATAGACATAGTTTACTGGAGAATGCTAACTCCTGTATAGAGAAAGTTTTATGCAAATGCATGTACATTTTGCAAGTCCAACTATTGCTCGAAAATAAGCATTTCAAAAGGTTAGGATAGAATATTTTGTATGGTTTGGAAAGGTTGCAGAATACCTTCCAACTGATTCTATGCTTAGCATACTGTGATGGTAAACAATAATCAAGGCTAGCATTCCCTGAAAAGGGACAACTTCTTTGGTGTTAGAGTGACTGACTACATGTGAGTCAAGAACAGTCAAAGCTGAAAGGAAGGCTCTAATTAGTGCCATTAGAGAGTAAATGTTACAAAAAAATTGATCTGCAGGAGGAGGTAATGTTGGGAATTTTTTATAATTGGACCCAACCTTATTGAACTTTATTCTACAACGTTTAATGTCCAATAAGAATCAATTAATCTGATTGATTGGTTAGAGAAATATAAACTCTCAAAGATTGACATATAATAAGGTTGGAAAAAGGGTCATAATGTGGGTTCCCACATTGCTTGGGAAATAGAAAGGTTGAGGGTATATAACTGACTACGTGAAATACTTTATTTTTCTAGAAACACGTAGTATGCATGGTCATACACTCGCACATGTGCAAAGCGTAAAGGTACTATTGACACTTTGCACGGGCAAACTCATCTCTCTCTCTCTTTTATATATATATATATATATATATATATATATATATATATATTCTATATTCCATATTCCTACAGGTAAAGCACAATATTGTTTGGGGAAAATGAATGCACACTTGTGTTGCCCAAATCACTAGATAATGTGCATTGCATGGTGCATAAGGCAGCATGCACTGGGTGTCCCAAACACGGCTCAAAATGCAAAATCAATGCTCCCTCTGTCAGAAGAGGTCACGGGTTAGATAGATAAGAGACTGCTCAAGAACTGGGGATCAGTTTCACTGAGAGGCTCGAAGACACTGGACTTACTTCGACCAGATGTCAGACGGACGCAGCCTTATTCCTGCTCGAGGCTGTTTTCGGAATTCGAACTGTGACCTCTAGGTCCAACATTGGCTAAGAGCGTGTATGAATATTGACTTCTTTCCACTGCTACTTAACACCAAAATATAGCTAAGGGATCCATTGTTCTCAGGGAGAACTTGATCACGCAAACAGGTCAGGGAGGACCAATAAACAACTTGGAGATTAGGAACCTCTTGAAGGATGTGTATCAATAATCAAAGAAAAAAAGGAAAGAAATTAGAACTATTAGTATTAAACTAAAGCCACAATGGACAAAAACAAGGTAAAAGAAACAAATTATGAGCAAAACCGCAAGGGCCTAACACTATTTAACTAATGTTTCATATACGTATAAGTTACCATCACATGTAACTGCAAAAACCAATATATAAAGTACCAAAATGGAAATTAATGGAGTCTAATATAGCATGTAGCAAAATTATTAGTACCCCCTCCATTCTTTAGATCTTGCGGTTTGAGTTTTTTTTCCAAATTTATATGATTAATCTAGTACATGTGTATTCATTAGATTAAAGTCAAATAGCAATCACTACATAAATAAGTACGATTTAACATGTTAAGTTAGGACAAAAATAATGAGAACAACCAACATTTTAATCTGCTGAACTTTAAAAAAATTTGCAGTTAGTTCTTGAAGAGAGTTTCAAGATAAGCCCATGAACTTATTATTTGTTGCAATTTAACCCTCTCATTCACCCTGTTTATTGATAAGAAAACAGCACCGTCCTGACGTTGAATTGAACAAAAAAAAAAGGAAGTATGACAAGTTAAGCACGAAACTTATCCTAAGAACTTGCAAACTGTCAAAGGGCCACTCTCCGGCCAGATGTTTGATCTTTATTAGAAGAGAAGATCTTGTTTCTTAATTAAAACTTGTATGACGAAGCTTCTGCCTGTATGAAATCCCTCGTCGCAGCTCTGGAGTTACAACTGCAATAGTTGCCAGGTTAACGCTAGTGTGAGACAAATTTTTGTTCAACATTTGCGCTTTGGAAACTGTTGCAGTTGCGTTGCCCAGAAGGAGAGAAAGTCGGCAGATAGCGAGAGGAGACTGGTTGATGTATGCACGTCAATGTTACTCTTTCTGATTAAGGTTTCACACTAACGAGTTTACAATTGTTCCAAGGATTGGGGCTACTTTGTGGTAGAGATGTCAAATGGGCCGGGCTTGGGGCGGCCCAGCCCAAGCCCATCGGGCCTCTAACAAATCTGGCCGGGGCCGGGGCAAGGGGGATGCCAACCGGGCCTGGTTCTGGGGATATCTGGGCCCGGTTCAAGCCCAGGCCCTAGGCCCAACATTTAGGGCCGGGCTTAGGCTAGGCCCGGGCCTGGGCCCAATTTTTTTTTGTTGGCATTTTTTTGTTATTCAAGATAAGGGTTTTTTTTAATTATGATAATTTGCTGTTATGGACGCTTTATTAAAGCGTCCCTAACAGCAATCAATGCTTTACTACAAATCTATAGCGACAAGAAGTAACAAATTCTCAAAGTAACTAATTCAGTATACTAAATCAACAAGTTTGGTTTCAAAAAGGTTCTCAATAATGATAAATTCTCAAAGGGACATGAAGTAACAAATATCATCATCATAAAGATCAAAGTCAAATTGTCAAGAAAAACTTCATCCCAAAAGATGGGGGTGGGCACGCGACAGTGCTACCCCTCCCCTTCGCCACTAGCTTCAGGTTCATTGTGTGAGGCTATGCAATGCACATCCGTTGATGGAGCTTAAAAGTCGAGGACAAAGCTACTCTTCTTGGTAAAACTTACACTTAAAAGGAAATACCTTTTGAATCTTCTTTATGCAATCTCTCTTTTAAACCAAAATTTGGGCAATCCGAACACTAGAACTGAAATTAGGTTCGATTATCTGAAGCCTACGGTTGGGCACAGAACAATATCTGTGCTGAAATAGAGCAGATTTTAAGTTTCAGCCCACTCAAATTGTAACATAAATTGACAAAATACAGCAAATGTGGAGTACACGATACATTGGGGTCAACAATTTCAATACATAAAGATGTTAAAAATTTACTCGATCCCATGACCACTATATTTATAAAGAAAAAAAATCAAAGACTTTAAGATGTGTTATTATTTTTCGCATAACTTAAATTTTCAATACTGTTTAGGGGGGAAAAGGAGAATAAATCCGTTGGGGGAAAGGGGGAAAAGTGAAATTTCAAAAGTAAAGAGAGAGGCTAAACCGGGCATGACCAAAACCGGGCCAGGCCTGGCCCGGGCTTTTTTCTGAAAAATGTAGGCCTGGCCCTAAACCCTAAAAGGCCGGGCCAGCACTGTTCATCAAAGGGGCCGGGCCAGCCCGGGCCAGAAAAGGGCCGGATCGGGCCAGCCCGTGGGCCGTCCGGCCCATTTGACAACTCTACAATGTGGCATGTCACATATGATGAGGCTAACACGGACAGTTTCAAACAAGACAGCTTGATGATGAGTACGAATACATCGGCTAATTGTGCTGTCGTCTCCGAGTTTGTCCATCTCCAAGTCTGTTCATGTGGGTACGAAGTTTTGGGATGATTGTCAAAATGGTTAATCATGGCGTCATTCTGAAAGGAAATTTTGCTGATTAGTCTCTTCCGTGCAAGTCTGGTTTCAGGCAATAGCCATCAATTATGGACCCATTTGGTTTCCGTAATTGATCCGAGCTCCCGATTTTTTCTATTAATGGTTGATGGTTAAGAGCCCATCAGCTTCAACAACCAGACGTGCTTCATTCTTGCCCTTAAATTGTGAACGGACAGCTTCTTGAGTGCAAGGTGGGTAACGCATGTCTGTTGTTCGGTACATCACATATACCTCTGAAATACTAGATTAGTCTTTTTAACTTGCAACAACTTGTTCAAAACTAATTTTCTGGGATACAACGCACGCATTGCACTTAGATCCTGTAAAAGACTAAAACCGTCCAATAGTCATTGTGAGCGACAAACTTATCAGTGGCTAAATTGACATGTGCCTTATGAGAAGCAAACGTATCTTACCATTCATTTCACACCTTTTTTTTTCAGCAAATGGATTGTTTTGTTTCGGGGGGCAGTTATTTATCTTATTTTAGTTTTTTCCACAAAAAGAACACTATCAATTAACTTAAGTTTGATCAATAAGTAGTAATTTCACTTCAAGTCCAATCCAATCGGTGGAATACATTCCAATCTCTTTCTTCTTCTTTTTTTGGGGCTTGAAAATGGCCTCACAGCATGTATTTTGCACAAATACCCGATTGGAGTCGTTTAATTCTCCGTCAAAGGGACGGAGCTAACACAAATGAAAGCGATTTTCTGTCAAATTTTGCAGGTTTGAGCAACTCCAAGGACTCTAGGAGCTGAACCAGGACTGCAGCGACTATTTGACATCAAGGTCCGCTTTTGTCATCAAGGTCATTGCTGATTCCTTACCAAAACATGCTCCTCCTCAGATTCCCTTGCCTTCGTGTAATTACCAATTGTCGTTTTGGATCAACGGGTACCTCCATGAAGATGCAAATATAAAGTATATATCGCACGATTCTAACTATTCAAAAGTATTAGATTAGAAGGCGAGAAATTATTTATATTACATTCAACAATTCTAGATCATCGGAATATATTGCATGATTCATACTATTAAAAATCATTGAATCAGAAGGCAAGAAATTATTTTATACTACATTCAACAATCCTAGATGGTCCGAATCATTGATTCCGAACCACCTAATATACATAGTGATGAGCTGTGCACATAGAAATAATAACACACTTTTAGCCCGTGGCAAAGGAAATTTCTCTGTAATTTTTTGTTTCATATGGTATATTTTATCCCCAATAAAAAATTTGTCCACCTAAAAAATTTTAAAATACTTAAATGAGATATATTATAGTCATTTTATATGTTAAGCTACCAAAAATCTAAAAGATAGTTAAGAAATAAACTTACACAAAACTACCAAAAAAAAATCGAAGCATATGCATAAAGTCAACATAAAACGTCCTCTTTATTATCTATTATTTTCTAAGTCTCCTTGTTTCTAAAACCTGAAAGCCACGTAATAGAAAAAGGTACACAGAACATCGTATCCTCAATCCCAACACTAGCCTTACACCTTCAACGCCACAGCCCAGTCCCTTCACGGGCAGGTTCACCTCCAGCGATCAACATATTTTGTGTAGACGATAGATTCAATCACGGTAGGATAGCTGAAGTCATGGTGTATTGCTCGATTCGTCAATTAATCAATTCCTTTAATGGCGTCGATTCATCATGGTGTATTGCTATAATGTAGTGGTGCTCTCTTCATATTTTCTTTCCCAAAAATATTAGTATTTCACCTAATTTTTACCACCACAATTGGTTTAGCCTAGAAATTATGAAGTACCCAAAAAATTTTCCCCAAAGTATAATGCCATCATCCTTCCATTGATTATTGAGATTGCTCCACCGCCTCCACACAAAGTCGCAAACCCTAATCCTCCATTTTGAAAACAAGGTAAGATCTAGACTTCCGGTCTTTATCCTTAAAATTTCTAATTCCTTGAAATTGAATCCCATTCTTTTTTTGTTTCAAATTAGAATTTGACAACTGGTATTTGGAACTTACAATTCTCAATTCAAAATTGGGGCTGCTAGAGGGATTCTTAGTTTCAGATTGAGATTTTGAATTTTAATTTTCAAATTGCAATTGTTGCTCGTAGGTGGTGAGTGTATAAGTTCCAAATTGAGATATTAATTTTGAATTTAGAGGTTAGCAATTGTTGCTTGTTGTTGCAATTAGGAAGTTGGAATTTGACATTTAAGAGAACTTAGCACTAAATTTGACAATTGAGATCTGAAAAATTGGAGCTCGTATGAACAAATTGAATATACTGCTCCTCCTGAATGAATTGAAAAGTTCAAATTGCCAAATTGGAATTCTTGTTTCTTCACAAACACGTGCAAAAGGTTGACAACGCACAAAATTAGACAATTGCATCCTCTAAACCTAGATCAAATGAAAGCGATGACTTCAAAATGGACAACAATTTCCTGGGAATATAACCATGAGGTTAACAGCGAATTCGCCCGTGAAGCCAAGAAAAGCACTTCCACCGCAAAAATTGTAGCCCCGTCGTCTAAATTCTTTGAGCCTTACCGTACCATGCACGCACAAAAGTATGTCCTACACGGAACCCACAAAGTATCATTTCGTTGAATGCCAGCAAGCCTGGCAAAAAAGCCATTACCAGGAGTTAAACAAACACAAAGCATGAGGAAAAAGTCATCACCACTGACCAGCTGCTTTGTCTCAAAGTCTGGCCAGAGGACAACAATTTGGGCAGTCAAGAAAATTGGACAACAAGAAACAAATTCTGACACCCTCTCCCACTCGCACTTTTCTTTTTCTCTTTTTGTTTGTCGGGGGTGTGGGGAGGAGGAGTCTGTCTTCACCAAGAGCAACCTGTTTCTTTGTTACACCGCACAGGCACACACTAGGAAGAAAGCCAGGTCCAAAATCATACTCTAGGTACAAAAGGTAGGCCGTTGTCCATTCTTATCCCGACTTTTAGACCAGGATCCAATGTTACATCTCTTCTTATGCATAAGGGAAAGGAGGCAGGATGAATATATCTAACCGTGCCTAGATCTTAATATTTTCTTCTGTTCTGCAACAATTTGACAAGTACAGGGAAAAACAGAGTGCAGCTCACAAATAAACAAGAGCTCATATAAAAGATGCATAGTTTTAAGAATGAACTCAAGCACTGAAGCACATAAAGATCCGAGTGAAAAGTAAAGGTACATGCAGTAAATTCAATGGTCTTGTCCAAGGCCAACTAAACAAGTCAACCTCATTTCTCTGAGCAAAAAACTGTTTATATGTCACAAACACAACATATGAAAAGCATGTACAAGCATGTATGTAATTTAGCGCTAGCTTTTGTTCATAGTAGGAATACTTTAAGTAGCCCAATTGGGAGGTTCAAGGTAATTGCAATTTATGAGCCGCCTTGCATACACGAGTTCTGACTCGTGGAAACCTTAGGTAGCCATCTAAAGGACCACGGAGCTCAGTATCATAAAATAGCTTGGTAAGAAACAAAATTCGAGTGATGTAACTCGTAATACATACAGTTTAGCTGATCATCCAAAAAACAAGTGGACAAAGAGCATGATTTTGGTAGAAGAAACACCAAGAATAGGTGCAAGAATCCTATCGAATAGACCTAAATAAGGATGCACATTCGAATGACAGTGATATTTCTTCAGAATATCAGTTCAGAAGTACCTGTCGTGCATGATGTTTTGACAATCTCCACTGCAAATCTGCAACCTGAAGGAAGCACAGGATCGAGCAGGACAATGTGATGGTAAGGACTGCAGACATCTCGGTGCATGCAAGTTTACTGCTAAGCACATGCATACAAGAAACAAGGGGGCCTCTCTATGAACTATATTGTACAGTAAGCAGATGCATCCAATACCATGCTTGACCACTAGATTCAAAACTGACTTAAAAAGAGAAAATGCAAGGGTGAGGGATAGGGAGAGGGGGGAGAGAGAGAGGGAGAAGGAGAGGGAGGGGGGAGAGGGAGAGAGGGAGAGAGAGAGAGAGAGTCCAAAACTGGAACTTGTTCATCAATAGCCAGGGCAGTCTTAATTTGACGATCCTATATATTACACGCCAAGAGACATAGATTTCCTATATGGATCATACGTCTGCCTGTGTATCTTGCGCAAGCACACCGCCTACATAAAATCACTGTTCAGTAAATAAAAAGGCTCATCCCTAACCAAGTAAGAAGTCATGGATGTATGGAAGCCGGGCAATTCAGTTTCAATAGGTGAACAATGCCTCCTTGACATGATCAGCAGTAACTCTGGCGTTGCACTGATGCTTATACTAATTTTGCGATGCTAATGAAATCAGAAAAACTGTTCATGAATAATCCATCCATTTGCTCAAGCAACACCTGAACATCACAAATTCTTGTGCAAATCACAAAATAAGAAACCATGTTGAAAGGGTCTAACAGGATGTCAACCGATAATGATCCCATCCACCAACAATATCAGAAGGAGTTACCTGCCGATTCAATTCAATCCGCAAAACACCAAAATGATAGAAAAGAAATTTGCATTTCTCTTGCTGTGGTAGTCAGAACTGTAAGCTTTTGAGAATTGACATTGCAATACACATGCAGCATGACATGCATAGCATCGATTGTAGATTCTCCACTTAGTCAATGATCAGAACCAATAACATTTAATGGAAAACCATACGTTCCGACCTATCATTCTTTCAAATTTACTCTATGCCACGACCAAAGGACCATATTATCAAGTCTTTTCTTGGTTTTCTGGAGATGGCACATTTAATCATTAAAAACCAATGTCTGTAGAACAGAGTAAATCTTTTGCAATGACAACTCCCGACATTGAGGATTAACTTAAAAGCAGCACACAAAGTTGAGTAAATACACGAAAGTCCGAGAAGAAACTGTAGAACAAAATGATGTAAGCAGACTAGTCACCCCCACCCCCCATCAAATGCTGGTCAGTTCCTTCTCTAATTATTTCGAGAACTGCCACCAAAGCTTGACCACCTCCTGAAAGTGCAAGCCACAAAAGTTCTCCCCAGGCCTAACCTTGCCTTAAAGGACGTTGATCGACCAGCAGTGCCTGATGCAATATTCACAGCCTCCACTTGGGTAACCAGAGACGGATTCTCCAAACCAATTTCTTGTGGACTGTCACTTGCACTCGCATCCTGGTTTTCAGGTTCAATCGTATCCAAGTTTACCGCTACTGATCCCCTACTTGCCCTCAGCCAATCAGCGCCCTCAGCAGTCACTGCCCTACACTTCTTCACTTTCACTTTCACCAAATTAGGGCAACCACCAGCAAGCGCTTCCATCCCATGATCAGACACGGGACAGCTCTTAATACACAACTTCTTCAACGCAGTGCATTTTGCCGCAATGCACGAAATCTCCGCATCCCCGACAGTCTCACTCCCACACAATGCCAATCTCTCCAAATTCTGGCAATTCGTCGCCAGTCGCTCTAAACTAGCACGTGTAGGGTTAACACCAATCAAAACCAGTTCCTGAAGGTTAGGACAATGTTTAGCGACCGCAATCAAGCCCTCGTCGCTTATCCTATTCGTCTTCCATCCATCAATGTGAAGCTTCCTCAGAAGCTTACAATGTTCAGCAACTGCCACTAGTCCCATATTCGTACACTCGGGCGTTTTCACTAGATGCAGTATTTCGATATTGGGACAGTGCAAAAGTGCGGAAAGTCCAGTATCGCTTACCTGAAGCCGCTCTAGATGAACTTCAACCAAGCTTGTGACGCGCGCCGTAATCACTTCTAACAGCTTATCCCAATCCCCCGAACACCTAAACAGCTTAAGCGTTTTCAAATTCTTAGAGCCAATTATCAACGGCCCGAAACACTGCCCATTATAGAGCTCTTTTAAGCAAACGGTTTTCAGCGCGCTTCCAGCAACGCCAGGCCCGATGGGGTCGGCCGCGGCGCCATCCGTGATGCCACGGAGGCGCTTCACCGACAATTCTTCGAGCGAATTGCAATTATCGAGCAACGCATTCATTCCTTTGGCTCCGAAAGAGCAGGATCCGCACGACAACTTCTTCAAGCCCTTGCAGTTCTTAGCGAAAACCGCCATGCCGGCGTCCGTCAGCTCCCGGCACGCGCGGAGCTTGAGGCGCGTGAGTTTCTGGCACCGGAGAGAGATTAAAATCAGCGCGTCGTCGCCTATGCTCACAGATCTACGGTCACATTTTAGAGCGAGTTTCGTGACCGAATCGAACCGCGTGAAGAGCGAAGGCACGACGCACAAAAGTTTGGATTGGGCGTCGAGCGATAGGCGGTGGCGGCTCTGGCCTTCGATTAAGAGCCACCGGCGGCAGACGAGAGAGCACTGCTTCCGATCGCCGGATCCGAGCGACTGGAAGATGCAGGCCAAACACTCGTCCGGAATGTTAAACGTGTAGTCGGCAGGTTCGGATTTCGTGTGGCCGTCAGGCTCGACCCATGATTGGTGGTCATTGACGAGAACTGGAGAGATCACGGCCATGGATCTGGCCTTTGACCGGTGGCTGGTGGTGGCTCCGGCGACAGTGGAAGTTGACTGGCCCATCCACGCGCCGCCGTGTGGCAAGTAGTGGAGCGGCGCAACCGGTGAAGGTCGAAGGCTAATTTGTTTGTTGATTCTATCAGGTGCGTCTTACTATTACCCTTTGTTCGGCCAAACGAGGGGGCTGAGTTGGGTGGGAAGTTGAGATTAACTATTATACGGACATTTCTTGGGGTTTGTTGGCTTTGAAGGATTATCTTTCACGAAATGTCTGTTTGCGCTGAGCTAAGTTAGTGAGAGGGCGACTGCATGTACTTTGCCATGGACTAGAGACTTACAGTTCAGTCTATTTTGTAGCAAAAAAAAAAATATACTTTGTCATGAAAAGATTATATTCGTTCCCATTTTGTTCACCGTAATGTAAAAATGAGAAGAATCGAGTTACGGTATTAAATTCGTTTAACTTATTAAGCTTTAAGTTTATGATTGAAGTCATGTTAATTTTGATTTTTTTTATGAGTTTGTAATATATTATTCGGTTCATCTCGAACAATCTTTTGAATGAGATGACATATTCTTTTTTAATTTTTTGTGAAAGTTTATGATAAGTTTAGAACATGCAGAAGTCGATCTTATTCATATTTTTTATTGTAATTATATAATACGTTATGCAGGATATAATTCCTATTTGATTTTATTCATATCTTTTATCGTAGTTATTTGATGCCTTATGTGGCATATATATCATGTTTGAGTTGAAACCATTGTAAGGTGAAACAAAACCAGTTTAAAGACTTGCGAAACAATTAAAGAAAGAAATTTGATGACAAAATTGTAAAATATTACTAAAAAGTTTTACCTGACTATTTGTCTACCTTAGTTATGGGAGAACTCTTTCTTTGTAGTGAATGGGTATTTGTCAACCTTAATTATGGGAAAAGTTTTTTCGGCAAAAATGTATTTTTTGTTAGAAAAGTATTGTTCACACTTAACTATTTATTATCGCTCTGTTTGTCGCTTACAAGGTAAAAACTTGTCTTAGAATATATTATGAACAACAAAAAGGGGTGAAGAAAAGCATATAATGAGATAAAATACCTTCTTTTCTCAAGAAAAGAATTTTACTCCACCTCTTGAGTTAGCCTTACAAAGAAAGCAGGTATGACTTCTGTCACACATTATTTGCATTTGAAGTGTTTATAGTAAAAAACAGTCATTAAATGTTTAGGACTGGGCGCCATCCCTAGCGGGCGTAACGAGTATTTTTTATGAAGAGAAGAATCTTACCCCCTTTTTCTTAAGTTAGTCTGTCATGTCAACAAAGGTTCGATTTTTTGCCAAAATAATATCTACTTTGAAGCATTTATACGACATACTCCCGCAAATCTTTACCGTTTCGGCGAAAATAAGATAAGCTTTTTACACCAGGGCTAGCCATCCCTTAAACTAATTTTGTTTCTTTCCAAGAGGAGTATGATGTTTGATTCCAATAATGGTGTTTAGTAGATTTCTGACTACAAGTCAAAAGTTGGAGGCATTGTTGCTCTTGGAATGGAAAGGGGGTGCATTAAAAAGTGAATCATATGGAAGGAACGTTATAAGCACGCGAAGGACGCCCTTACAAAACATTTTCCCCTGTCATCATTGATTGGATATACCTAAGCTTGTCTACAGTAGCTTCGATGCCTTCATAAAGGCCTCGTGGCAGTGGCAACAAGAATGGTCACACCCTCACATGGATTACCTGTTCCTCAGCCGGATTGTTAGAGTTCATGTTTTTGGATCCTCTTGTTTTACTATTTTATTTTCCCCCTCTTCACCTCACCGTTTTCGTACAGACCTGCTCGCAAAACTAATATGGAAGGGTCTATTTTCACGCTCTATAAATTATTTTATATCCTCTTTTTCGTCTTTTAAGAAGTAAATTATTAAAAAATAAAAAAAATTTCACGACGAATGAGGATGTACAATTTGTTAGATGTTTTCATTGATAATCACTTTCTTTATTAATCAATGAACTTTACTTATTCACAAAGCAAATTTTGTTCTAAGATAGTGATATTTACCTGCTTTTGAAACTCTAGAGTGTTTTGACAAAAGGACATATAAATTTTCGCATGATGATCATCTAAAGTTATATTTGGACCGGACTGGTCTAGAGCGAGATTATCGTCTTTCTTTGTCCGAGGCTAATCATGGCTTCTTTCTAAATGAATGTTGTCACTTGCGCTAAACTAATGTAAATCAAACTTTTGATTTGACAATTAAAGTACATCAAGTTCACGTGTAATCACAGCATGCTTGCTTTTACTAAGGCCTCTGTAATAATGGTAGCTTTAATTTAATTTGGCACATGTTTTTGGTACCTCCTCATGGCATGAATGTTCAATGCTTCAAAATTGTTGGTCAAATTGTTAGCTCTGTATTTTTGTTTTCAGTCCTTACAACTGGAATTAGGCATGAAATGTATCCATTGCATCGAATGATGTGTGATTCCATCCAATACATTGAACGGTGTAAACAAAACATTTTCCTATCTTACCCTGATAAAATCATGTCTTGGAGAGCATGGAATGCAGTATTTTGTCTAACCGCTCAAGTGCTAGTCGACAGAACCAATAACACAAGGCATTTGGCCTAAAAGTTGACAAACTAGACCTAGGTGGCTGGTCACTGGATGTGCATTTCTTTATTTTGTTTTTAATTTGTCCAACTAAGGCCAATAAGTGCCCTTTTTTTATTATTTTATGGTTTGGACCGTGTGAGGTACCATCAGGCTAGCTTGCGCGTTAACGGAGATTGAGTCTTCAATTGGGACGATTTTAAGGGCACAACTCCCGTATTGACCGGTTGCATTCTAGAAAATAATATTTTTAGGGTGTTGAGCTAAATGTTTGAATCCTAAAAAGAGGAAAAAACTCCTTGACCAACAGGTCAACTCATGTACTTTGAAATGTGAATACTATTTAATCATCTTCTTCGCCTCAACCTTTATTCTGCATCGCTACAATTTTTTAAGTTTCAACGTTATAATAAGCGTCACACACGCGTGTATATTTTAAGTACTTTTAAAATCATTCTTAATGCCAGTACTTAGTTACTGACCAAAACAACGCCAATTTGTGTTGTAAGAAGATTGTAACCCTCTGTAACCTTAAGCCACTGTATAATTAGTGGCATTTTGATTGTAGAATATCAAAATAATGCACCCTTCAATTTTGAAGTTTTAAGTCTTTTGCCAGAAAGGCACGTACTCTCTCTCTTTCTTTCTCAGTGAGTGAATAGTAACGTTGTGCGCCAGCCTAGAAAGCTCCTACATCATTGTCGACATAATCTCATAAGAGCGCCACCGCATGACCCCTGACCACCCCGATCTGCCTTCCGGAGGTCCGATTCTACCATTAAAGATCTGGTTCCGGCCAACGCGAGTCTGGTTCTGGCCAACATGGCCCTAGACCAAAGATATATTGATTCGCCACAACAAAGAAAACTATGGACGGAACAAAGGTAAATCTTAAACCTAACCTCACAATTTAATGTCGTATTATCAAGATTCACAAATTTCCCCTCCCCAAGTTATCCCTTCCTCGGTTAAAACAGTTCCCCTACGTTGTCGTGCCATTAATTCACCCTCGCGTAGAGCTTTTAAGGGGTGAAAGGATCAAGGTTGATTGGCCAACAATTTATAGGACACACCTTCAAAACCTAAAGAACTTGCAAGATACGTCTCCTAGTTCGGTAGCAAAAGAACAAAACGAGGCGATACAACTCAAAAACAAAGCCAGCAGAACCAAACAAAAGAACAAGAAAACTACACCCACACTAGCCCTTTAGAAAAAACCCTTACCAATGTATACTACAAAAATGTCACATGTTTTGACAAACCCTCCACTCCTTTGGAAACTGAGAAAAATCGGCCCCTAAAATCACTATAGATCCAAAACATGCAGCTTATAATCCCATTTTCCAATCCCAACTTGAACTGAGAAATCTGAATTTCCCAGACCCAAAACGGACCTTGACCAACCTAATAAACCTGTCAACAATCACCTGGAACCTTAATTTTGCACCTCGCCTATGGATATTGAAACTTGAGAGAACTATTCCTCCCAACCAGAATCCAGCATTTGGGGTCTCTCCAATAGTGGATTGTTCGATTCAAGTATGCTTATTTGCTTGCATCCCCGCAAAATGATGATCAGACTTCTGCCAAAATCTCTCATGGGTGTAGAAAACCAACGGTCTTCGCTGAATTAAGCATTTTCTTTGACTTGCAACCCAGGATAGGCTGGCCATTCCATCTTTACTTACTCGTGGTCACATCACGAGCAACTAGCACCATTTGGCGTGTCCTCAGAAGGAAGAACGTCCTTAGACGATCTAAAAAATTTTGAATTTGCTCAAAAAGTTTGGGCCTCGGTTGGTACCCCTGTCAATCAACTCACCACCTTCACCTTTTGCCTCACTCAATGGTTGGACAAAAATGGTCAAAACAATTGTGAGCCTGTTCATGGAAACATCCCTTTGTTCATCTTGTTCACCACCATTGTCGTCTCCGCCACGACCACCGCCATTACCACCATCATCACTACTACTACCATCACCACTGCTGTCACCACCACCACCATCACCAATGACGTCACCACTACTGCCACAACCACCATTGTCATCACCGCTACTATTATCACCACCATCACCAGCATTATACTATCACTGGCGTCACTATTGGCGTCACTTCTCCACCCGCCAATTATATTTTGTTACACCTCAATACCAGAACGATCACTTGACCACCCCCACCACTTCCATTGTCGATGCCGCTACCCTGTGTGATGCCGCCGCCGCCACCACCACCACCATGTGGTGGCACTAGCACACTTAAAGCCACTGGCTGTAATTTGTTTTTCATTGTAAGTCGAGGATATAATTGTTCAAAACTTTATTACTTTTTTATTTTCTTTGTTCTTCAAACACAAAATAGAAATTCTGTTATTTGAATTCCCTTCTGTTCCAAACAAAAAAAAAAGTGATTTGAATTCCGAATTCAATTCCAAATTTGAAATCCAAATCCTAAAAGAATTGATTCTAAACAAACTGTTAGTGATCTAATCGAGGACTGCATGATGGTTATTCCAACACCTTAAAAAAGTAAAGATCAACCCAAATGAGTTGGTGGAGTTGGCAAGGGGCCTCGAGAAAGTAAAGATCGTTCAAGCTCACAGGAACCAAGTCGTGTATGGATGCCCTTGCCAATATGGGCTCTTCCCCTAACATGAATATTTAAATTTTTGCTTTTGACTCTGGAATGTGTTAAAAAAACAGCTTGAAGCTGACATTATGGGTGTTAGACACCCTAGACTATTGAATGTAAGTTAATTATGATGCAATTTCCCTATTTACCCCAAAAAAAATGATTTGAAGATAGTTCTTAAATTTAACATTTTACAAAACTTTGGGTTTAGACCGAAAACTCTGAAATAACTCATTTATAATTATGTTGGTTTAGTTTCTTGGCTGGAAAGTTTCAGTTCATTTTCAAATTGAGGAAACTAGAATCAATTTGGGTACTCTGAACCCTAATTCGCTTTGGGTTAGCCGGAATTAGCACCCAAGATACCAAGTATTGAAAAGTTTAAAAGAATGGCGATAATTATTATAATAACTCAAGTTCACGCCTTTTTTTTTAACACGAGGTTTTTCTTTAATTAACAAAAAGTTGATATACACAATATGGGCTAACTCTCCCACTAACATCGTTGTGTAATAAGTTTAACAAAAAGATCGGCTTATGCTGCCAGAGATAATATGCATGCTGGTGATCACCTGTTTGCTTAGCCATTTGATTCGCATAAAAGCTTACTTCCCTATAGATATGAGAAACATAAACCTGTAAAATACGTTTAAATAAATCTCTGCAATCAAGAATTAAAATGTCAAATAGCGGTGGTGGGGCGTGTATCATGCAACAGATAATGAACCACACTTTTATGTCGACCTCCAATGTAACCTTTCCGGTGATTGCTTTGCCAAGCAAGATTGCGACCATCATGAACCATTCTGAAACGAACTAACCAAGTCAGATGTAACAAGCTAACCCCAAACGCGATCGGAAACACAAGGCATAAGCAAGAAAATATGAGTTACAATTACCATACTAATATACCGTCCAAACTACAATAATGCTCAATCTAATCCGTTGTTGCAACTTAGCGAGTTGATGATATTCTCTGGAGCGAGGAATAAGCTTTTATGATTTTATTTTTAAACAACTATGATAAGAGGAATTTTGGCTACAAAACGGATTAAAAGGCGTCTGGTATTATTTTGTCGCTGTTTTTGCTGGATTCCTAGACTCCAACCTGGTACCCTGGTAGCGACAAGCGGGCACGCACAGTTACCAGTCTCCACACAAACATACCAGAATGGCCGCTCCGCTCTTCCTCAGAGGCGCCCCACTCCTCCGCCTCCGTCTCCACCACCACAAACTCGCCGCCGCCGTTGGCATAGTGACGCGCCGGCCGCCATCCGCGTTCGCCACCCGGCCGGAAGAACACTCACACCCAACGGCCCAGAGTACTGCTGTACCGGGCGTCAAAGACCCGCCGAGGCACCCTAGGTGGGACGATCCGGATTACCGGAAATGGAAGGATAAAGAGGAGGAGATACTCAAGGACATTGAATCCATCACTCTCCTCACCAAGGAGATTCTTCACTCCGACAGGTGCTCTCCCCCCCCCCCCCCCCCCCCGTGTTTGCCAACCGTAGTTTAAATGACGTTCATATTTAGGATGTTCCGATATATTTCAATGTTAAAGCTCTGCTCAGGACCACATACGATCAAATTCGAACATGTAAACCTTCAATTGAACTTAAAGACTACTACCTCATCTTCATAATGTTGTCCACTAGACTTTTTACAAGTATCTTGATAGAATCAGAGTAGTAAACATAGAACTGAACTCAAATTATCACTAAGCGTCAAATAAGTACGAGTTGAGTAGTCAAACCAGGGCCAAAACAATGAGCAAAGTCAATGTTCATATAGTAGACTTTTTCCACTGTATCGCAATAACAGGGCACTGCCCTGGACCACATGCACTGATGCACCCACCTTTGCATGATTTTTGTTCAATTTGTGACTTTTCGTATAGTATCCAAATTGTGGAAAGTCATTCAATTGGACTTAAATGCTACTCCCTCCGTTTCACAAACAACTCTCACAATGAACTAGGATAGAAATTGAGCAAGTTAACATGGAATTGAACTCAAGGAGTGATAATGCATCAAAAAAGTACTGTTTGAAGAGTCAGTACGGGGCAAGAACCATGAGCAAAGTCAATGTTTACGCGTTCAATTGACAAGTTCTATAACAGGAGTTCCTAAAAGGCCAAAGGGGACAGTAATTATGAAATGGAGGGAGTAGTGATCGTAAGGTTGAGTAAGTATTGTCTGACAAAAACAACGAGTGGAGTACATTTTTACAGATTTAGACTTTAGTATGGGAATATGTAAAAAATCAAAGAAACGCAGAAAACGAATGGAGTGAGTATGTGATATATTGGTTTCTATTGTTGACTGTCATTGGAGGTAATACTGTACATTTCTAGTTTTAAATTAAGGGGCCTGGTGTCAGATTAGGCTCTCAAATTTATGATCAGCTTCTTACTTTGTAAAGACATTCAGATGTTGGAGTGATGGAACTTAAAGGCACTGCTCTGACCATCACAATTTCATATTCATTGTGTCGTCTCTCATATTCTGGTTTTTGCTGCTTACATTTTGCTATAAAGCGGTGCTACTAGAACCAGTGGCCGCGATTTTCACAAAAAGGCTTTGCCTCTACAAATTGAGGTTTCAAGTTTTCATGCGTTTTGACACTTCAATTATATTAAGGTATTGTACCATGTCATATCTCTTACCTTGGTAACTAGCTTTCTTTTCCGACGTTTAGTGGCAATATTGTACACTTTAGTCTTCATTTGAAAGCTAGTGTTTTATTAGACTTTGAATGGTAAAGAGTTAAAAGGAAAATTAATATGCCCAAAGGAGGTTTTATCTATCCAGATTCGAAGGTAGATTATAAAAGTCAATGTAATCACACTGATCAATGCGTGCGATTCGTAATGTTAATGTCTGGGGGTCTCTTTTTTTTGGTCTTTATTTTCTTTTACTTCCTATGCACATAAGTTTGCCCCCCACACCCACCCCCCGGGAGGAAATAATGTATACTACATACACACATACATATAAAGCGGTTCCACAGAGATGTCTTTTTCATATGATGAATCATATCTCTTGCATGCCTGTTTCGTCGAGATGTATATTTGAAACATGTCGTGGTAGTATAGGAAATTAGGTCATTTAATCAAGAAAAAAGTGAAGAAAGAATGAGAAGTTGGGCCTCAAAGCATCCTAAAAAATAAGTTATCTGATACTTGAATGTAATCTTCTGACGGTACTTAGAAAAGGACAATTTGAAGGACAATTATTCAGAATGTGAGGGAAGAGATTTGATAGATTGGCAGCGCAAAATCTGATAGGTGTTAAGTGGTTACGTAGCACTTGATACCCTTTGCTACTTGCTAGGGATCGTATCTGTGTTATTTTCTGTAATAAGTGACACTGACCATGTATTTCTGCAATGCGATACTTTGCTGATGATGGCATCTTCTGACAAAGCTGCATTTTGATTTGTGAATTTGGTTATCCATTTATGCACGGTATCTCTAATTTTGATATGTTTGATTTTTTATTATTCTTGCTGCCAGGTACAAGGATGGAGAACGTCTAACATTTGACGACGAGGAAGCTGTGGTAGATAAGCTTCTTGCTTATCATCCTCATTCTGAAGATAAAATTGGATGTGGACTTGATTCTATCATGGTGAGTAATATAGTTTTACAATTAGTTAAGCTTTACTATCAATTTCCATTCAACATTTTAGTGGCACATCTTTGTGCTTATTTTATATAGGGTAAGCCTGTCTTTATAACCAATAGACATCTTAGTCCTCTCACACTGGAAAAATTACCTTCAATTTTGTCAATTTTAGCTTGTTTCATATTTTTAACACAGCGTGCAGCGTTTTAATTCTTTGTTAAGTACCGGTATGCCAATAAAATTTGATTTCTTGTCTAGCTGGTCCCTTTACAAGTACCAAAGGCGAAGAAGGAAGTTCTGAGAGTTGATTCCGCCTTTCTTGTTCTGGTTTATTTGGAAAGAGAGAAATATGAGAGCTTCTGAAGAAGAGGAACTGGCTTTAGCTAGGATTGAGGCATTAATTTGCTTTCTTTTTATGGCTGGGCAGTGGAAACCACCGTTGGTTTTAGTGAAGCCTACCTTTGGCTTTTTGGACAGCTTTAAGATGTTATATATCTACCTGAGTAGGTATTCTTTTGTGTACATGGGTGTCAACCCAAAAATAAGATGTTGGTTAAGTATCTAAGAATCAATCACGGTCCACTATGCGAGCTTACTTCTTGATTAGGTGATTGATGGGGATATGTATAGAAAAAGCAAGGCCTTTATGGATATGTAAAAAAACATATGTTAGTGTACCATTTGATGTGATTAAGGACATGTACAGTTGAACAACATGAAGTTTGGAACTACTGATGCTATAACCTTGGACTTTACCATGGGTGGTCTTTAAGCTCTTTTCTTATTCTTGTAGTTTGGATGATAATATAATTTGATTGATGAGATTAGAGTAGGAGTGATGGAGAAGTAATTTGGAAATCAAGGGGCTTTAGGTTAAGCAGAAGTGGAACAGAATATATGCAATCTTACTTTGGGAAGATCAGGAGGGTCGAGCGGAGTAGCGGAGGGAGTGGGGTGCATGGTGGTAACATGTCCACCTGCATTTTTTGGGATTCTTTTAATACTAATAACAACTCATGTGCCTCTCTTTTTCAGCCTGCACACTATAGAAGATCAAACATTAAAACACCAAAGCCACTGTTGGTCAGTGTGCAGCAAAGTTTAAAATCCAAAAGGATTGATTGCAGATAAAGTACCCGAGTTTTCATTTAGGAGCATGTTATACCTCATTCTTTTTCGAGTAACAATTTTGAAACCCCAACTTTTTTTCAGAACCTTATGTGAGAGTTGAGACTTAGCATCAAGCTGCTAGGCGTTGGCAACAAATTTTTGTTTATCTGTCTTCTCGCAAGGTTTTAACAACAGTATGGCAGCTTTAGCAAAATAAAACTACTAGAGGTTATAGCTTAGTGCGAGTTTTTCCTAAATCGGCTGATCTTTGAACCTTCTAGGTTTCTAGTACTAATTTTAGCAATATTGTATAGCGTTTCGTGTTTTCTTAATTTTGCTCCCTCCACCCTAAGGATGTATTGCAGATAAAGTACCAGATTTCACATCCAGGAGAAAGATATACCTCATTCTTTTTTCAGTAGCAATTTTGAAAACCCAACTTTTCCTCGAAACTGCACTTGAGACCTTAGCATCAAGGGGTAGGCTTTGGCGATAATTTTTTGTTTTTCTGTCTTCACGCAAGGTTCTAATAACTGTATGGGGCAGCTTTAGAAAATAAACCAAGTTGAGGTTATAGCTTAGTGCGAGTGGTTTTCCCAATTTGGCGGAATCTTTGAACCTTCAATGTTTCTATCACTAGTTTTAGCAATCTCTTATAGGGTAAATTACACTCGGCACCCCTGAGGTTTACCCTAAAATACACAAGGCTACCCCTAACTTTTTTTATTACACTCTTTTCCCTGTAGTTTGTACCCGCATTTCACAGAGCGAAACAAATTTGACTGGAAACCCAACTCCGTTTGAAATTCCCTGACTGATCACTTTTTACTTTTTTCATACCCAAATTACCCTCCCTAGTTTACATCATCAGCCTCTATTAATTTAAAATTTCAAAAAAAAAATAAAAATCCTAAATCTCATCAAATCCCTAATTTATTGCCTCCAAAACTTCAAACCACCACTGTGACCCAACTTTCCTCTGTCAAGGCAACTCATCAACGCCGGTGAACCACCATTCTCAGTCGCACGCCAAGCACCACCAATCGACCATTGACGGTAGACACGTAAATACACACCACACACACACACACACCAGACACACCACACACACACACACCGGCCGGGACACACACCACGCCACTGTAGACAGCAGGCAGCAACAACCACTGCGACCCAGTCTTCCGTCGGCACGACGACCCATCACTGCTAGTGAACCATCATTGCGGCATGACCACCACTCCCAATCGCACGCAAAGGGCCACCAAAGTCCTCAAATTGACTACCCACTCCCATTGATTGGCCTATCCATGACCGCTGTCGGCACGACAACCCAGCACCCCGCCACCAATTGCCAAGGACGACAACCTCCTCTGTCAATGGCATACGGACAGTCTTCCCAAGGCCACCGACTCCATCAACAGTTGATCCGCAGAGAATTTTCGGTCACCAAAAATAACAGCCCAGCACCCCGCCACCAATCACGTTGACCAATTGCCAATCACGACCACCTCCTCCGTCATCGCATACCAACAGCCTCCCCAAGGCCACCATCACAGAGAATTATTGAGGGAGAAGTCGCCTATAGAGAGTTGTTAAGGGAGAAGGGGAAATGCACTGTGGAGAATGAAGAGAGCAAAAGTGTCTTTTTGCGTCACACCGTTAACACCTTGAGAAAAATCGAGAGTCAGGGAGCGGAGTGTAATAAAAAAAGTTAGGGGTAGCCGCGTGTATTTTAGGGTAAACCTCAGGGGTGCCGAGTGTAATTTACCCTATCTTATATCGTTTTCGTGTTTTAGATATTAATATTAAATGCCTATTTTTGCTCCCCCCCCCCCCCATCCTCCTCCCCCTCCTTTCTATCAACAGAATTCAAAACTATAGATTTTGTTTTGTACTTCCTATATTTTTTGAAAGAATTTAATTTTTCATCGAGTTCTGTATTGTGGGTTTGGATTCATTAAAGATTAGTATCTTAGAAAAACTATTGATGACTAGTTATCTGGTTCCCACCTCGTACAAAATTCCTGGCTCCACGCTGGTGTAGAGTGAAGTGGATATGACTGGCCATTTGATATCACGGATGAATATTTGTATACAGAGGATAGATTAATGCTAGTGTTTCAGAATGTTGGCCAACCAAGAGCAGCACGCTCATAAGACGAGTGTAAGTTGAAATGGGAACGCATTTGTGAATGGATGTGCGTACAAGTAGGATGCGTAGAGGAATAAACAATATTACGAGAAGGCGAGGGTGATTAAAGTTGAGGTGAAGACGAAGGATCACCTTTCGAAATGGTTTGAACTTGTTCAATGTAAGCCTTTAAATGCACCAGTAATGGCTTGCAAGAAGAGGTAAGGATAGAGCAAGAACAGCTTTCATATGAGTATTTGAGAAATGAATTCACCGCTAGCAATGTATCAGATAACATGAGTTTGGACAAAGGAGAGTGGAACAATCGGTGGACTATATATGGCAACACATAACGGTGGGGCAAAAATTGTATATTACGATTTAGACTTCAATTCAGATGTTCAGAATTGCGTAGATTTTCTTGATTAATTTTAGTTTGGTCCTTGTGGATCATACTAGTGTGTTTGAAGCTACAACAGAAATATTAGAAGAGGAAAGCGAATCAAATCACCATAATCATATTCTATACGTATCATGATGGTTGGAAACCCACTACTAACAGATTGAAAGCCGACTAATGTAGATAAGACTTAATAAATTATTTACCGAAAGTGGGATTCTGTGAAAGTTATAGACCATTTCTCCTGGGGTCTTCGACCTAGGTGGTCTCTATGAAGGAAGAAATTCTAGGTTGCTGTGGCAAGAGGATAAGAGAGCCACTCATGGGGCTTCACTAGCGCTATTCGTGGACCGCGGAGAGAGAACCGCTCATGGGGCTTGGCAAGTGCTATGTGTGGCGCACGAAGACAGCCACTTGTGGGGCTTGACGAGTGCTACTTGTCGGGCATGAACTATGAGCCATTCACAGGGCTTGACTAATGCTACTTGTGGAGAAAGGTAAGAGAGCCACTCGGGGTGGGGGGATGGGGTGGCTTGGTAGGTGCTACATGTGGAGGACCCACTTGCAGGGCTTGTAGTTGCTGTCAGTTCGATAAGAAAGGGACCCTTGGAACTTGGTACTTCTATACTTATAAAAAATTCCCATTACGTTTGTTTTCTTATTGGAAACACACATGGTAGCGTCTTTTATTTACCCCCTTAGCGTTATAGGAAAGACCTGAGATATTGATTTGTTAATCCTACTCACTAGGCTAATAGGTTGAAAATTCTTAAAGTGAATTCTAAAGATGCATTCAAAGTCCGCTCGAACTCCCTCATCTCACAAATGCACTAGGTCATGGATGGTGTCTTGATAGGCAAAGGGTCTGGTGTGTTGGGGAATGACATTAGTGTTTTTCACTTCTTGGAGAGAAGCTGGGTGGTGGCTGCAGTTCAGAAGATAGAACAGGTTCAACTTATTAAAATACGAGAAAAGAAAAAGACAGATATTATGAAGTTTGAGCGGTGACGAGTGTTCTTCGGCTTTCTAAATATGTGGATCGAAGAGCCTACTAGGAGATAATGGATATTAGTTTCACCTGGTGTGTTGGGGGGTGAAATTAGTGTTTTTCACTGTAAGAGAGAAGCTGGACGGTGGCAGCAGTTCAGAAGATAGAAGAGGTTCAACTTACCAAAAAAAGAAAAAGAAAAAGCGTGGCATTATGGAGTTTGAGCTGTGACAGGTGTTCTTAACTTTTGCTAGTACGTGGATTGAAGGGCCTGCTAGGAGATGGTGGATATTTGTTGGAGAGAAACCCAGATTCTGTTCTAACTGGGAACTGAAGCTAAAAAAAGGTGACTTGAGAAGTAGAACAAAAAATGTTTTTGGCAAGGTACCACAAGGTTTGCTTGCTCTTTATCAGTTACCAAAAACTAAGATGGAAAAGGAGGGAGGGATTCATCCTAAGGTGAAGCAAGTGCTTTTCTTTCCCCCTTTCTTCTTTATGTGCTCCCTTAGATTGCGCTGACTGAACTCCATCATTCTTTTGCGAGTTCGAGAGTCTCTAGAAGGACAATACTTATAATGTTGAAAGGGAAGAACCAAAGGCGTTAGGTATATGGTGCCAAAAAGCCACATAGACAGGTTAAGAGTCAGCATTTGACTGGAAGAAGTTAACCTGTATAGATAAATTAAACCCCTACATCTGGCTGTCAAAGGTTGAGTAAAAAATAATATAGCTGTACTTGAAAGTCCACTTCAGTGTCAATGCATCCAATTCACAGCTTAGAAAAATCTGAATTTGCATATATGAATTATGCTCTGAAATCCAAAAGTTGGATAATGTTCACCAATTTGTCGCCACTTCGAATCCCAGGCTAGAGCTTGTGATTCCTTGAAGGTTGCGACCAGGGTTTATAACATCATGATGCTTTTACAGGTCAAACTTCAGTATTTCATGTTTTCTCTTGTTTCACTTCCTTGATATACAGAATGCAATGACTCAGTATTGTTAGTCCTAGGTTCTAATCATGGTGATAACTGAGTGACATTGCATTATAATGGATAAATAGTGGCAAACTATTGCATGATTAAGCAATGTCATAACCATCGAATAGAGGCGTACATGCTCATCTGTGGTTTTTTCACCGATTTTAAACTGATTAGGTTCGTCATGAAGTGATAGCAGGTTAAGGGAAGTAGGACTCACTTAAATAGAACTGGAGAGCATTGTATTGGGACGAGGAAACCTGTTGTGAGAGAGATTTCTTGGTTGATTTGCTTGAGGAAGGGAAACTGAACAGAAGATTTTTCTGTAGGGTGGGCGACGCTCATATCTATCCATACACAACTTTCAGGGTCGGGGTCTCTTTCAGAGTAGAATGAACCACAATGATAGTTTCTGTTTCCATCAGAGACGATGGAGAATGAACAAGCGTTGTAGTTTCTTGTTTGGTCTTCACTGGGAAATTGAGTAATGATGTAAATCTTTTGTTTGGGAGTTTTTTAGAATTTGAAAGCGAGAATCCCTCTCTTTATCTTTATTCAGATGTTTGGGGCAATGTCATTGCATCAGAAGATAGTTAAGAGTGCATGATTACCATTTCAAAATTTAGCTTTAAGAGCTTATCAAGCCTTAGATGAAACTGGCTTTTCACGATCGTCACTAATAGTGACTAGTGAGCTATTTGCACATGGAGTACACAATTAAACAAAAAAAATATATGATAGAGAAAAAATATTTTAGAACCACTAGGTTTCGACTCTCCTCCAAGTCATTTGAATCAAAGTCCAGGGCATCGCTATACTTAATTCCTCACCTAGGGCAGCAATTCTTCCAAATTCCAAACAAAGAACTTGTCGATTAGGGCTAAATCTAAGCAAACCCAAATAAGAATAGATGCAAGTTACGTCGTTCGTGGAAAAGAGAAAATCGGATACTTGTTTGTTATAAAGCTCACGTTCCTAAGATTTTCAATAGGTGAGGGAGCACTGCTTCTAATAAGACATTGATTCCACGCGTATTTATTTGAATACACGTATTTTTCGATATATATCCATACTCGTGTGTGCGTACGAGCGCGCGTGTTGAAGCTTTGGGACTGTTTTGTAATATGAGAGTTTAAAAGTTGGCACTCCCTCTCGCACCTTGGTATCCTAGGTTCTAGCTCCTGCTCAAATGTAATTCTTGCAGTATAGAGAAAAAGAAATTTGCGCCTTTTCACTAAACATTCCAAAAATGGATTAGGCGAGTTTGTTTTAGACATTCAGTTACTTGTAAGCTCAACTAAGCTTTTGTCCCTAACCAATTCAGGGTGGGCTATGAGTCCTTTTCTCCCTTTCCCCCTATCTAGAGGGGCAAGTCTGATAATTTTCCAGGAACCAATCCTTTCTCAGTACTTCATCCATGTTATTCTTCGTTGACCCCCGCGTCTACTTACTCCATCAACTTCACATATGACCATACCATCTCAAGCAATGCTTGCTCATTTTTTCATGGATTGGGGATTGGGTTCATCTGCACCTTCTTGCATTTTCCTCAATCCTTATTTTTGTGTCGCTGCACTTCATTACCTAAGAATACGTAGTGGTTTACAATAGTTAGTTTACTATGAAATCGTTCTCAGATTATGCAGGCTTTCTGGTTGAGTGGACTCAGTAAACAAATTCCTTCATTATGATTGGATGAGTAGTCTTTGCTTCAAAAAGCCCAACACCCCAACCTATCCCCACGTTATTGTGAATTTTGAAGCATTCTCAATCTCTGGTTCTTTTTGACTGAAGAAATACTTGATGTCTACATTGTCAACGTGAGGGACTTTTAGTGCATCCGAACCAACTCGGATGCAACACGTCTGTTGCATCTTTAATATATCTGGAGCAATTGATGAACAGCTAAGCACTTTTAGATCCATAATCACTAGTTCTTGATTTTTGACTTGATGCCTCTTTCATACATTTACTGCTTTTTTAAATATGTGCAACTACTTTCCCTTGCTAAGAGAAGAGTGGGGTTTCACTAGCCCATAGGGCGGGCCTTCGCTACACTAATTGTCTTTATTGGAATAATGGCAATGAATAACAAGCTCCTCTCTCTTGATGTGTAAAGGTTGATAGGCATCCGCAATTCGGAAACTCAAGGTGCCTATTTGTCGTAAGAACCGACGGTGGATGGATAGATTTCTCCTACCAGAAGTGTCTTCGAGCATACATTCGAAAAAAGTATCCATCTCATGCAGAAAGATTCATTCACGAACATTTCAAGCGTGGTAGTTAGGTTACTGCAAGGCTTGTAGTGGAGATGATTATCCTAACGCTGGCTAAGATTTTGGTATCAACAGACCATCCTTGGTCTGGTGAGGGTTCTTCTGAAGACAAACATCTCCCAATGATATGGATTTTTGGTCATGAGCAGGGGAACCGTCCATTAAGATCAAGGCACCCACATGCATTAACGTTTGTCAATGTAGTAGATATTAGTTTGACCGCCACTTCATGTTTTGTTTATATGGTGGGACAAAGAAGGGATTGAATGAACATTAGTTTGTTGACTTGCATCCTCTTTTGGGTCATGGTTATTGCTTTTTCTTCTTTCAAAACTCTCACGGATCAGACAAGACAAGTGTGAAAGGAGACCTTTATAGCGGCCTGATAGATTTAGTGCCGTACAAATACATTTGGTCAGTTAAATCTTTTATTAGAAAAGGATTATTAACGTACTGGTGCTTTTGCATAGTCTGCTACGCCTATCGGACGTTGGTTCTGTTTGTGAATTGTTATTTTTGCGCTCAGCATAAAATTGGTTTGCCGTTTACAATTTTAAAAAATGTTTATGATTATTAGTTCTCTGTGTGTATGTGTGTTTGGACTGGGGTGGGGTGGGTGGGGTGGGGGCCTGGTATCATCACAGTTGTAAACTGTGGGTTTTGAGGAAAATGCATGCAAAGATTATGGTGAAATTGCCAATGGCTGAATGGGAGTCTGTTTGAAAGTAGCAAGGAACCAATGTGCAAACGTGATGATGATCAAGGCCATGCTCACTCTGAAAAGTGAAGAAAAGGGTGATGGCAACCAATCGATCGTGGCCGTAGGATGTTGTGACTTTTTGTGGTTGACCGTTCCAAAAACATAGGTCACATCTGAATGAGACAACAGCAGCGGCAAAGATCTCCTCCATCTCGTAAAGCTTTCTGGTGGGACGCGTGAAACCAACACCTCAGAGAGTAGCAGTAGCTCGTTCTTTAAACACTGCATTTTGAGCTAGTCCAGTCAAAAGGGTCCAGCAGCTCTATATGTTTTGCCTGTTTTCCCAGTAATTCACAGGGGATTGGTTCTTAGCGTTTTGATTTGTCAATAGTGCAAGGGAGAGCTACTGTTTGGCCGACAATAAAACATCTTCATTGATGCAATGAAGAAAACATAGGTTGACTTTGCATTTAGTTACCTAAATAATCTTTTGGAAATACACGTTGACAACAAATTAAAAAAATGGTAATACGCCGTGGTGCTATTGTCGATAGGCATGGTACAGTTTTGCACAATCTTAGGTCTCATACCTCAAATGGGTTCAATTTAAATTGAATTTTCTTTGAAAACCTATTGATACTATATTACAAGAAAACACGTGGTACAATTACATACAGTGTCTTGTCTGGCAATTACTACATAACAGTTCTCGAGGCCGATGAACCCATCCCCATCGTTTCTAGACATCAAGTGTCTAGAAGTCTCTATCTTCTCGTGACAGCGCTTTAGTGTGGGGGTTGCCTCCGGGGTGGGCAAATACACTCTAACGATAGTATACATGTTTTGTATCGAACTGTATGATAACTTCAACCTGGCCAACGTTGACGAAAGAACTAACGTAAAGTTTAGGATTCAAGGTGAGATAGCCTGATTTTGTAGAAGTGAAATATTGTATGTCACTACATTTACATTCCGAGAAACCGTACATACATTGGACAGAATATCAGCTTCCAGAAATAAAAACTCGTAAATGGAATTCATTGATTTCTGGCAACCTCCTGCCAACTGAGTTAGCAAACCCAAGAGTAAGAGAGGCAAAAGTACATGTAGCTACTGGGCAATTGAGTGGTCAAGCAATGGTGATGATTATTTGCAAACTTTACAGTAGTAGTAGTAGTTGCTCCAGCCGCTCGAAGTTAGTTACAAAGAAATCAAATCAAATAATGCAAAAAAAATAAAAACAGAGTCCTTGTGGGCAAGCTAGGCCCATAATTGCGGGACAAGCATGATGATTGAGCTGGGGGCTATGTTGATTAGGTGGAGCCAATGAGCCTCTGGCTCTAGGAAAAGATAAAGAAATCACCTTCTGCTGCAGCTGCACCACAGCTGGAAGGAGAAAAATCCATGGTGGGACTCACTCATACCTCCCTGTATGAGAGCTTTAGTACTAGTACCACACATGCCCACAGTGTAAGGCAAATTATTATTCCGGTGACATTGGTAAAGTTGTTTTATGATTTTGGAAAGTAAATAAGAAAATTGCAGTCCTTTTTTTTATTTTTTTTAAAATTTTTATGATACAAACATTGACTTACGCACTGTTCTTAAGGATAATGTCACTTTTATTCTTGAGTTTAGAAATAAAATGCTATCAGCTATTCAGTTTTGACAAAATGGACATTGGAGTTATGTAACACTAATTAACAGTTTTGACTTGCAATGAAAATTTTGCATTTTAAATGTATCAACACTACCCTTAGCTCTTCAAGTATATAAAAAGTATTGTGAATGTCTCTATCTCTCTCCCTCTCCCTCCCTCTCATTCACAGTCGCCCACCACAGGTCCATCGCCCACAACCACTACAGATCCAACCACCAACGCTACCCATCCACGGCTACCCATGTCCATCACCTCCACCCATATCCCATTCTTGACCCACCACCACTACCATTTCTACTGAACAATTGATGTGTTTTTTGCTCATCGAATATGTATGGATGGTTGAGATATGACCTACAGATCGAATGGTAGAATAATCAGTTATCAAGAATATCAATGTCATTTGTATTATGTGTGGTCAATTGACATAGATGATATTTCCTTGAATTATGTGAGTCATAGAATGTAATTATACATGTACCATTTTGCATAACATGGAGAGAGAGTCCTTGAAATACCATCTAAGCTTCAAAGTTTACTCTATCTTATCCATTTTGCCGATCATTGGAACCTTGTAATTTCTTCTTCCAACAGACCTATTAAACTAATTTTTAATTTTCAACTGACCTGGCAAACCTTATTTTTGTAGATAACTAGACATAAAAACATTCTCTTAGTGAGTAAATGGTTAACCGGAAAATGGTTGGTTTCAAATGGTCAGTAAAACGATAACAAGGTTCATATGAACGATATTATGAAACATTAAAGATTCATATGATGTTTAATTTCAATATAATTATTGACACGTAAGTCTCTTAACTTCGTAGTAATCACGCTGTTATGAAATGAAGGTAGTAGTAGTAGGGATGGCAATGGGGCGGGTCGGATGCGGATCTGTTAAAATCCGAACCCGCCCCGCTAGTAATTGAACTTTGCCCCGCCCCGCCCCGCCCCGCACCGGGTTATTTTTGTAAGATACCATAACCGATCCTACGTGGATTTAAAAAACCCGCACCCGCCCCGTTCCGCCCCGCCCTCGCTGTAACACGCGAAAAATCCGAAACCAACCCGCCCCGTCCCAGTCCCAGTCCCCTTCCCTTCCCTTCCCTTTGGTTTAACAATGGACAAAGTAATAAATAAAGTAACTAGAAAATAAAGTAAAAACCCAAAACAGACCAACTAAAACAGTGAAGACGATAACTAAAACTAAGATGAGAACAACAAAATTACAAAAACACCACAACACCATTGATGAGTCACCAACCCAACTCCCAGCCACCTGGTACCATCACGGACACATGGCCTCAAATCCGGTGCTTCACGCCGGCACTGACGCCTGCCATTCCACCGCTGCAGAGTCCCAGCGGCCAGATTCACCCATGAAAAATTAGATTATCAACATTCATCAGCCGAGACCTGCACAACCAAGACTTCGCCGGACAAGACCCCATCGCCGGCAGGCCAAACGCCATCGGAAAAACCAACCGACTACCCTGCGAACAGATTACAGCCACCGGCAACCACCATAACGCAAACAGGTAGCTCCGCAACTCTTCGCGAGCGCCTCGAGGACTCCGACAATATACCCCCAACCAAACACCAACCCATCATCGACGCCGAAAACACAAAACTACACCGGAACACACCCTTCTTCAGATCCACCTTAATCTCATCAAACTTGTACGTATTGGGAGGCAGATCAAGCCTGCTGGCATACCTTCTCGCGGGCTCTTCGTCGTCCGATTCGCTCTTGGCTTCCCCTTTCATGACCAATGTGTTCTGCTCCACATAGACCTTCACGTTCTCTTTGCCGACGCCGGGCATGTCCCTCTTAATGTGAAGAGCCTTCTCGTCTTCCCTCGCGTCCCTAACTCAAACGAACCTAGGCTATACTACCACGTCACCACCCACTGAAAAGCCGGCGGTGGTGACTGAACCAAAATTTGGGAGATGGAGATTGGAGAAGGATGGCACAGGTTGAGAATTGAGATCTAAGGTTTGTCAAAAAAGAAAGAAAATGTATATATATATATATATATATATATATATATATATATATATATATATATATATATATATATATATATATATATATATATATGGTATATGATGGACGGCTAAGATCAGCTAAAGTATTAGGGGACGGCTAAGATCAACTAAATTATTAGGGTTAGTGTACCGGGGCGGGCCGGGGCGGGGCGCGGGGAGGATTTGGGTGAAAACCATACCCGATCCTAACCCGCTACGGGTTTTTTTAAAAAATACCATACCCGCCCCATGACTTGGTCAAAGTAAAAAAAACCCGCTCCTACCGGGGCGGGGCGGGGCGGGACGAAGATCCGCGGGTTCGAATTTTTTTGCCATCCCTAAGTAGTAGTAGCACTAGGAGGAGGAAGAGAGACAGACGAATAGACACCATTCCATTGTGTAATCTATGCGTGCGGACGTGACTTGGGGGGATATAAAAAGTGAACAACCAAAAAAAAAAGAACTTGTGTAATTAGAAAGAAGAGTTTCCCCTACTGGAAGGGTATGGCAATGATGCTTCTCATAAGACTTTGAGACTGGTCCTATCAAGATTAAACAGTACGGCATCCGAATAGGCATGCATGAGATGGTTATGATTGTTGAGTTCCAATAAAGAGCGCTTTTCGGTCCCTGTTGATGGCCAAAAACGTAGGGAAGGGAAGCTACAGTGGCTACTTTCTGAGAGAGAGAATGAGTGCAGTGATCTGACTTTGACCAGAATGATGGAAACAGCCTTTTCTGGTTCCAGAAATCAATAGCATATCAAAAGGGAAACGCTCAAAACCCAAAGGCTCAAATAGGAGAGTGGAACCGGTGCCTACTTTACACACTCCTGCTGCTACTATTCCCTAATTGCGGTCACCCTGGCGTGGTCACAGTCAGTCACATCCCAGTGCATCCATCCAGTGTCTTGCCTTACGAAAACTGGCTCAGTGCTAATCAATAGCCCACGATCCACAACTATTTGCATAGTAAGTCTCGTTAGTACTGTCCATCACAGACTGCTGTACGTTCTTCCTCTTTTTGGTCTGAGCCACTCTATTGCTCCTCATACATGTGCAATGCCACGTTTTGAAGAATGTGAACTGAATTACGAGAACACTTACGACGATAAAAAGATCCGTTTTATGGGAAATAAACCTAGAAACTGTACCATTATCATGCTTAACTTTTATGAAGCGAATTACGTTCGTCTCGTTAGGTTATATTTTGACTGCAAACATTCCGTTTAAGTGTATCTTTGCAGCTGTCATTTCTATATCTTATATGAGTGCTAATTACTCATTATAAAGGATTTTCAGGCTGGATGGTTTGGACTTATGAGAGATCGCACCACAACCACCTCCACCACCGATGTCAAGTGAGGCGATGAGCCCATATCTCTCACCAGCTTGCAGTAGTCCTTTTTTTGTCTCTCCTTCTCTCTCTGGGGTTCAGTCCTCGGAGAACGAGCCTTCAAAGAGAGAGACACAGTGGGAGGAAAAAGCAAAGCAAAAAAGAAGGCACGAAAGCAACGTATCATGCACCAAACCCTACACGTCTCAACTGTTGGCAAACAATATCTACAGTCATAGCGTATACCCTTGTCATACATAACCTTTCTTTTCTTTCTTACGCTTTTCTAGACTGACAATGGCCGTGTCTAGCTCAAAAGTATATTTAAGAGTACGAGAACCCATCAAAATTCAAGAGTAGAAAAAATCTATCAGATATTTAAAATTGTCGCCGGAAGACTTGACAAAAAGAAAAGAAAAGAAAAGAATGTAGACAAAAAGGAATGGAGGGTGAAAAAGAATTTGCATGAACTAGAAGAGTTAGTTCATGCAATTTCTACAGAATCTGTTTGGTTTGGATTAAATGAACCTTCTAATTGTATGCAAATAACATTCTCTACGCGTAAAGTATGATTCTTTCGTCATTATTTTCTTTTTTATTTTGGTTCAGCAACCAAAAGCTTTGAACAATGCAATAATATTGCTCCTACATGAGAAATATTAGCATCACTATTTAGCAACAAAAAAAAAAGGGGACAAACAGTAACCGCATGAGTAATATGACCAAATAAAAGTCGCTTACAAATAAATATACTGTTAAGTTATTACCTACTCAAAACTCTTCAACTGGTAGGGAATAAGACCAACAATCTATTACTTGCTTTAATAATATTTCTCACGTCCAATCTTCTGATTACACGTAGAGAGATAAATTAAGGTTTATCACTATGAAGTGCATAAACAAGTAGGGTACAAACAACACTATAATAAAGGGAAACCAATATGCATGCCCAACGAGTCAAGTTTAAAATCTTGTTAAAGTAAAATACTGATATTATTTTTAATTATCGTCCGTCTTAAAAACTTGGAGACTGTCAAACAAAACTTCCGTTGCGGCAAAGTAATGCATTAAGAAGCCGGAAGTAGAAGCGATGTTTCTCCGTTGCAGCAAACTTAAGACACACTCTTGTCTTTCCTTCTGAGGTCCAAATTTTGTCATTTTTTACAGTTTCTCTGTTGGCAGAGAGCGATGTTTTAACGTAAAAAGCACGGTTATGTAGAAGCGGTACATTTATGTATGCTACGTATTGGGAAGCCAAACCTTCTGAAACAACTCATACGAAGACCCAATTTAACAAGTATTCTGTGGAAAAGGAAGTAAAGAAAGGGATCAAAGAAGAGTTTGAGGGAAAAGAGGAATAAAAGAAATTTGCAATCAAAATCTTCTTTGGACATTGGCAGAGGTAGACTCTACGCCCAGAAAGAAAGCTGATGGTGGGGGGGTGTAAGAGTAGAGGTCATTGCAGCGTACCCTTTGGGCTGCTTTTTCTCAAGACCCCCCCCCCCCCCCGCCCCACCCTTTTTAGTATAGAGAGGAGATTTATGCTACATGTTGAGCAGTATTGGTATCTACCTTTCTACTTCATACCACTTGGAAAAAAAGCAATATTGTATACATTATGATTTCGTCTCAAAAGAATATGCATTTATATTTTACAACTTCACGCACCTTTAGTTAGTGTGGCCAAAAAGAAAAAAAAAGAAAAAGGTACTTAGTTAAGTTGATTAGGACTTCAAATGACAAAGGCTATCTCTTTCTCTCATGTGGACGCCTGGATGGTTGTAATAAGATTACGAGCGTAATTATGTTGGTGTATTGTATTTTTATACATCTTAAACGTCAGTTTGTTGTTGCGTATAATATAATCACCTATGTATACTACATTATACTTACCATATATGATTATGCCAAAATGGAGTATATCCACATCTACTGGTAGAGATCTCTAACACTCTGTCTAACCGTTGCTAAGAGTAACGATTAACCTTATCCCCTCTATTTCTCTGGATCCTTTCGCTATTTAAGATGCCGTCCGACCGAGTGTGTTCCTAACCGTTACTAACTGTAGCAGTTAGTGTACAAAATATCTAATTTCGTTCGCAATCTCTAGTGGACGGCCAGATCATAGTTATTTCTTTACCAATAGATGTTGATCGATCCCATGTCAAAAACAGTCTTTTATGTCAAGAGGGAGAACGACTGATTTTAGAGTTCAAACAGTAAGAGCACTTATAATTGTCTAGTACTAACTTACTTTGGATCAATTGGAACTTATGAACTTCCCAAAAGCGGTTATTATTAGGTCCAAAAGTAACCCAAATGTCATTTTTGCAGTTGATAACCACTGAACATTCATTTTGACTCAATTACATTAGATTTTGGTAATCTAGACATCAGTATATAAATATTGACAGAGGCAAGGAGTGGGGTATTCACAGAGAACAGAAGGTGACAACTAGGGTATCTTGGTGTCGATTTTGCAACCTATATTGAGTACCAAGATGGGGTCAATCTGAATGCCATATTGTCAACGGCAATCTTTGCCTGTGGCTGCAAGCTGCTACATGTTGTTGGACCAGGCTTAGAAGTTGATTTTCCTCTTCTGTTTCATTTTTCAAAGTTGGGTTGAGATTAAGATATTGAGGGCCACAACAATTGGATCCGACCATTTAATAGAAAACAAAAATCATTAAGGTGGCATAGGTATATATGCCAATGCTAATGTTAATGCACCTTCAACATTGGAGTAATACTTTGTAAAAATTCACCATTTCATTTCAGTGTACTCGTAGGTAATATATTTGTCCTTAACTCAAGGTGACCACCTTGACCCTAGAATTGATCCCCACCCGGACCACATGTGACAAGGAAAAATCAAGCAACAACAAGTTTGTCATCTGGCAATCCTGGCCCATCTTTAGAAAGTCAAGAATTAGTCAAAAAATCCTGCTTATTTTTCAGGACTGGATAAACAAAAATGGGCAGTAAATTGTAGTAATTCTTGTTATCTACCCAAGAATTTTCTGTCCAAAGCAGTACTCCTTTCGCCCGTTAAAAATTGTCCCCTTCTTTATATTTTGAGATCCCCGCGAACAACTGTTTAGACATCAAGCATATCCATTATCATTTATGAGTTTAGGCAATACCCGTATACAAAATATTGCACTTATACCATAATTTGGAAATACATGAAGATGAACACAATTAAAAGTTGTATTAGTTGTTGTTAAGTGCCTCTCCTAAAAAACTATGTATTACGTTAAAAGGGACAATTATTTGTGAATATGGGAGATAATAAATTTAGGTGAGCCATGAATACGTTATAATAACCTTTTTATCTCTCAAAAGGTAAGCACGTTGTGAAAGAAATAATAAATCGTCTATCTATTTAGTCAAATCTTAAGGCTTACGGCCAATAACGGCTAAATGAGTAAGTTTTTGAAGAGATATAACAGATTCAGAAATCACCGATCGCTTTGATACCTCTTGCGTAGTAGGCGGTCCACTGCTCCTACATCTAATGCCTCAGCCCCACGATCGATTCGGTCGAGCAACCACCTAGGACAATAACAACCACCATCATTATAGAGGGAGTATTAAAGGCAAAAGTATGCTGGATTCAACGACCCAAACTGTAGTTTTATTTTGCCCTAATCCCCTTATCCCTCCATGGGAGGATTTGATTTAAATTTTGGCCCCTTTGTGACTGTCAAAAGCTGTAAAATAATTGATGCAGAGTGGTACGGCCGAGTGCCAAAATAGGTGGTAAAAAGATAGCAAAGAGCAAAGAAAATCTGTGTGTCTGCAAGTCTGAACACCCCAGCCAACCCAGCCCCCTATACCAGTACAACCTCTTTTTTGACGTTTGCCCAATTCTGAAATTGCAAACAAGTATTTATTGATGGTTTTTTTTTTTACTATTAATCATTAATAATGGGGTTCCATAGTCCATGATCATGATGCCTTGAAAAGGATCATCTTATTGGACGGTTCAGAAGAGCTGATCCAACCAGTTTTAGCTAACTCCACCACTCACTGAGGCCCACTTTAACATTTGTGGGCCAACAGATTTGCAAGGTACAAAGTCTCACGTGTCCACTTATTGTGCTGCATTGCCCCAATCAATCCATGATTCGGCTTCTCCTTCTCTTAATTAAGAAATTTTTTTTTCTTAATAAAAATAAAAAACCATACTAATACGTATTGATTATCTGCTGAACTCATTCTCAACATACATACAACTTGTGAATTATATGAATTGTATTAAATTGCAACTCACATGTGAGAGTAGAGTACAAATGAAATCGACCATATCAAGTTTCGTTTGGTCTCAACACATATGCAATTCATAAAAATTTATTAAAGTGCGTCACTTCATAGATGAACACAAATAATGCCGTGACATTAAATCGAAAGATTGAAATAATACGATCATATAAGATTATGCAATGCCTCAACTAGATAACTTTTTATTTGCTCTTCCTGACTGTGATTAGCACTGTAATTTTGTATGGTTCAACAATACCAAGATTGGAACTAACGAACTCAAAACTATCTTTCAAGTCTTTTGTTTCTCTCACCCTTTAAAGTTAGCGTAAATAAATTTGTTAGAATTTATAAATAGACGGGAGGGCTCGTGAAATATAATCCCCCAAAATTGACCCCATACCAAAAAGTACTCTGTTGAACAAACTTGAATATAATAGTCCGTTTATAAAATAGGGCAAAAATGCCTCAGCCCAAAACCCCCCCAAAATAAAAGCACAGCCGTTGGGCACTGCCCAGTCCCCCTGCCTCCCCTTTACCTTTCCTTCCTTCCAAGTTCCATCTCTAACACTAGAGAGAAAAACACTGAGAGTGGTGAAAAAAACTGAAGGGACGTGAATATGGCTGAAGCTGTACCAACTTCAAGCCTCATTTTCTCTGGTCTACAATGAACCCACCCCTAAACCTCTTTTTCCCTGAAGAAGGAGATGACTCCACTACAGAACCCATCATTCCTCTTAGACGCTCTGTACTGCCAAGAGGAGCATTGGGAAGAAGAAGAACTAACAGAGGACTGTTACATTGAAAATAATGCCTTTCAACCTCCAGTTTTTCTTGAGCAAGACTTACTATGGGAAGATGAGGAACTATCATCTTTAATCTCGAAAGAAGAGCAGTATGAGCTGTGCATTTACCCTGAAAATAACTCATCTCTGATGAAGTCTCGCCGTGAAGGTGTTGATTGGGTTTTGAAGGTGGTTGCGCATTACTCTTTTTCAGCCTTAACTGCTGTCCTTGCTGTGAACTACCTGGATAGGTTCCTGTCTAGCTTCCAGTTTCAGAGGGAGAAGCCATGGATGACCCAACTTGCTGCCGTGTCTTGTCTCTCTCTTGCTGCCAAAGTGGAGGAGACCCAAGTGCCCCTCCTCTTAGACCTTCAAGTATGTCTTTCAAACGTTTGATAAATGTTGTTTTACATATAAGTGTGTGTGGTTAATTTACTAATCTGGGGTGGTTTGCTTGTTGACAGGTGGAGGAGACCAAGTATGTGTTTGAGGCAAAAACGATTCAAAGAATGGAGATTTTGGTGCTGTCAACTCTACGGTGGAAGATGAATCCTGTGACCCCACTTTCGTTTCTTGATTTTATTACCAGGAGGCTGGGATTAAAGAACCACCTCTGTTGGGAATTTCTCAAGAGATGTGAGGGTGTCCTTCTCTCTGTCATTTTTGGTGAGTAAATCAACTTTAGTCCACTGAGCAATTATGTTGATTTTAAGGTTTTTTTTATTCTTTTTTTTCCCTTATCTTGTGATGTATATATGCAGATCACAGATATCTTTGTTATCTTCCTTCTGTGATGGCTACTGCTACAATGCTGCACGTTATCAATAGTGTAGAGCCATGTATTGGGGTGGAGTACCAAACCCAACTTTTGGGCATTCTCGGAATGGACAAGGTCAGTAACTTTCTTCACATTTCTAGTTGCTTCTTGGTCAATCTCTCAATTATATTTGTTTTTTGGTTGTCCTGAGTATTTAAATGTGCTCATGACCACGAGCTTGTATCATTCTAACCAATCATTTCAATAACCACATTGCATTAAGATGGGGTTGAAGTCCCTTGAGTAACGGTTCCCTTTAAGATGTTAGATATTCCACAAAGAAGAATGCAAAGGAAATCCTAAATAGGATATTTCGCATTCATAATAGAGGCAATGTTGAGTCTTATTTGTATATTTACTTGTGTGATTAACAGGAGAAAGTAGGCCACTGCAGTAAGCTAATCGAAGAGTTGACAGTAGGAGGCTATGGCCGCCAATCCAACAAGCGCAAGTTTGGATCATTGCCTGGTAGCCCTAATGGGGTTATGGATCTGTCTTTCAGCTCTGACAGTTCAAACGGCTCGTGGGCGGTGGCGGCATCGGTTTCATCCTCTCCGGAGCCTCTGTCCAAGAAGAGCAAGGTTCAAGACCAGCATTGTCTGAACTACGCAAGCTCAGAGATTCTCAGTATTCCTCGTTAAGCTCCTCTTGTTTCCTTATGGACTAGTCTAATATATGTTCAATAACATTTTATGTTCTTTTATGTTAAATTGCCTGCCATCTTTGCATAAATATCTATGCCCACTTCATAAGAGGATAATGAATGCATTACATTGCTATTGCATTATCTCTATGAATGATGGTTATAGGTCCTGAGAGTTTGGAGGTAGAGATGGTCGGCATTTTATCCGGAACGAAGAAAGGACATGAACATAGCAATTGAAGAGTATTTCCATTCAAATCATCGATGTTCTCTCTGTAAAACTCCTGCTTATATGAACATAGTACTGATATGTTAATAACAACTTATTGCAATTCTCAGCATTTATTATCCCTATCTATAAAACTTGTCTAGTATCAAGTCTCCTTTTCAACACAGATATAGACTGGTGTGTAGAAAAATCAAATCTTGGAAGGTTTCACTTGTTAGCATGTGGAGGGAGTGATTTACTGTCGGCCACTGGCATCTATGGAGTTAGATTTGCAAGTATTATTTTGGGATTGACCTCGTTCGAAGTGCTAGTCTCTCTTTAGACTTGTGTTTGAATTGAGGCTAAAGACCATGACAGGAGTGACACACCCAATTTACAGTCTAATGACAGCCCATTGTGATTTTAATAGCACTTCCTCTCGATCCCTATTCTGGCACATTTAAACCCCCATTTGACCTTTTTTTGGTCAAGGATAAGCGGCTGATTAGGCTTTTGTAACAAATTTGAGTCTAGCATAGTTAGGAGATAAATACGATAGGACCGTAAATGAGGCGATCCTACTAAGAGTAGGGTATTGGAGTGTTAAATATTGATTTACAAAAGCTACCAGTTTTTTGACCTAGCCAATACAACTGAATGAAACTCTGGCAATGGAATTCACATGGCTTATCTCTTCGTTAAGTCCTAAAGTGTTTCGTTTTCGAGCAAAGCTAAAAAAATATGTCTGGCCAATTTCAAAAAACACCTTTTCTCGGTTTCTACATTACACATTGATCTCAGACAAACTTCCGTTGACTAACTTGATGCAGTCTAAATCATATTCACTGTTTTTTAACTTAGGCAGGTTCCTGTGTTAAATTTACTGATAGTACACGAAGGACAGATGAAATCTCCCTACCTACCGTAATCTAGATTATACAGATTATGTGTTGTCGGCACCCAAATGGATCTGATGTAATTAACTAATTGTTACTTGAGGATTCCATTTATTTATTTGAAACGTTACGAATGATCTAATCTACCGTTTTTTGCATGTTAGTCCCTAATTAGCTCGTACATGCTGGTTTACAAGATACTCAGTATGCTAGCTTGATTTGCTATATATCCAGTACTAGGATTGTAAATGTGACATAATAGTGAACGAGCTCGAGTTGTTTATTTTGTGCGAAATGGCATGCACCGTTACGTTTACCTCAATTGTTGCAGCAGTAGTCCCAAACTCCCCCAATGCTAAACGGAGCCTGATGGAACTTTGTATGATCATCACGCTACATACTTAGTTCCCTTCGTAACGATCCAAGTGACATTCTCGGCTTTCTTGCATTCAACTTGAAGGGCACTTCCAACATTTTTAGGCTAAGTTGATCTCTCGGGTGCAGCCAAAGCGAGCGTTTTAATTTTTGCTAGCAATCATCGCAATGTGAGAGGGGATCACAAATGCGAATGGTCTCAAGCACTAGATTTTGACATATTACTAGATTCTTCATAAACAAAACGGTCCAAGTGAATTTGCTTTGGACTTGCTGATAGCAGTAAAGAACACCCACAAGAAGCTAGCATGTGCTTTCTCACCACTTTAAATGCCAAACAGAATCATGACTTGGCTTTATTCTCCATTCCCATCCCCTATAGCCTACTGCTCTCCAGATTTGTTACTGGAGTTGCTTACAATACCAAAATCATTTAGACACTGTTCAGGCCTTTATTTTATGGGTACCGTGAATGTCGGAGTCACAGATAGACTAAACTTCTCTTTCATTTCAGCTCATGTTGACTGTTCATACCAACTACAGAAGAACTTTGGTGCGTAATGCCAGTGATCAAGTATTTTAGATTGCACCAAACCCATGCCATTTTTCTTGTCCTCTTTCCTCTTTTTTCCTTGGTGTGTGGGGTTGAATCTTCTCATCTTTATAAATGCCTTGTTTAAAATCCAAGAACATCAAAATATTGTAGAGTGGGTGGGAAGGAAGATCCATAAAAAGGCAAGAACCATGTTTAGCACTAAGGGGGAATTAAGATACAATTAGATGTACCAGAACCACACTTAAACAAAAAGCAGGAAAGGTGAAAGTAGGGGAATGTTGAAATTGGGGACACTGTCTTTTGATTTAGTTTCAGATATCTTTATTGCCAGACTTTACTAGATTTCAACCCATGAAGAAAAGAGAACAATAACGGTAGATAGAAAAATGAATGAATGTGGATGTGAAGGACAGAAAGATAGAGAGCCTTCTCTTCTTTTGTAGACACTGCCTCTTTCATTCCTAAGCCATTGGTGATCCTCTTTTGACCTAATGAAGCTACTGTCCTAAATTCTGGATATTCAAGTAGCCAAATAGGAACCAAACATATTTGAATACGTTTTCTGATAGTAGTTTCAGGTAGGTTTTTTCCCCTCCCTTAACTGCCTGTGTAATTCAGTCTGCCTGATGCATACATATAGAAAGAAGAAAATGGGGAGAGAAATCCATGTGAAAAGCTTTAAAAAATTCAGTCACTTGCAAAAAACATTAGCTATAGCTTGGCGTTAAATAAGTAGCTAGAGCGGTCATAAGAGAAAACATAGTTACAAGTTCACAAAATGACTTGTTTCGGTAAAATAAAGAAATTCCGTTATACAGAGTAGCATACAAGAAGAAGATAAGATGCCTATACGAAACGGTAGAAGAAAATAAGACAGACGTCACTATGTAGGTATACCCCTTTCATTTCAGAGAGCGGCCTAAAGGGGCATAATATGTGATCTGTCATTGAAGTTTTGTGTCCAAAAACCAGCTACTTGTAATTATAATGTACATGCATTATTGATACTTAGCGTGAAGTAGTAAAGACTACCCACTTGACAATTAAATGTTTAGGATCTTTTATTTGTACTTGATTGCTATACAATACACAACCACCATTTGCAATTTTTTACCCTCCGTGTATGAAATAATAACATGGTGTCTTCCACCAATTTATAGAACTATTAGGGACATAGCTGCGGTTTCTCAAAGTTCGAACAAAAGAGTAGACGCAATGCAATCATTTCCTGTTTTTGGTTTTGTGATTGGGCTCATATGATGGATTGAATTGAATCAAATAAAATTCCAAACCGATCTGTTCATGGTCCATAAACACTGAGAATGTTATTAGACTATGATTGGAACAAGACTTAAGGGATGGATAGGGCTCTTTGATCCATCTAACTTGCCCAGGGGGGTGCACATTCCGTGCGTGATAGGTGTAATTGTAAAGGACCCTTTTTTTATTTCTATCCTGATACATCTTGAGAGTGGGGCTCTTCTTCTTCTTCCTCTTCTTCCAGGCCTTTTGTTGCAGACCAAGATGGCAATCTACACCACAAGATGAGCATCCAATGGCTTTATTTTGGGCTGTTGTTACTCTCTGCTGCTTCTGAGATGTCACAATCCCAGGTAATGACAAGCAAAACATTCAATTCAACCATGACAGTTTGAGACAGCCCTCTGCTTCCCAATCTGTGGATTTACGTAAGGTGGGGTTATGGGGGTCCTATGCATGCATGCATGCATGCATGCCAAACAAAGCCCTATTGTTCCCGCAAAGCCACCCATCTCCGCCCTGTCCAATCTGCTGTGATCCGAGAAATAATGGATTGCCCCCGGTGTCATGACATAAGGAATGCTGTCATACTAATTTAACAAATCACCTACAGTATTAGACTAAGGTTATTTTTTTTCTCCTCAAAAAATGTACCTTTATCAGCAGGGTACAATGACAGTGGTACTAATTTAGATAAAGACCTAGAAGATGATGATGCTGAAATGCATGTAACATGCTAGTGGGTACTTAGACATTTATGAATGTGGTTTCTAGGATCTAAAGATGAAACTTGAAAGATATAAAGTGACAACTTACAAAACATAAAAAATAAATTTAAGGACAAAGGTCTATACGGGTGTACAAGTGCCAAAGAGAGCACAAGAGAATGGTCTCGTAGTATCTCAAATAGCTAAAACTTACTAACAAGTGTTCAAACCCTATCTCAGAAGTACCAATCTCGCTCTCCATATTTTTGGACATCGTCAAACCCTGTTTGGGATACAAGAACAATAACATCTTAACGACTTCGAGTAGTTAAACATGGGTCTAACTTACAAAAAAACAACCTTACAACCCCATCTGTATTGAATCGCGAAATCTTAAGCATCTTCAAAATCATGGATTCATAGCAAGTGGAGACTCGGGTTAAAGCTTTGAATTGGATCCAAAGAAGATCCTTGTACACCCAAGTCCTACGGTTTGATTCAGTAACGTAGATTTTGATTAATTTAGGTCCAACCAAGTAGTCTGTGATGCCAAACTCGTGCAGGGCATTCTCTTCTAATTTCTCTTCTCCCAAGTACAAGAGCTTCGGTTAAGAAAGTCTATAATACACAGCACTTGAGACAAACGTGTGAAAAGCTGGGGACGTGCAATGGGCACCGTGGTCCAGAGTTGGAGTTACAGACTTTCAGGCCCCTTCTCTCTGTATACACAGTGAAACAGATACCGAGTTTCTGGTGTAGGGCGATGTAGGGTCAGAGTTATAACTAGCAAGCTCAGCATAAGGCTTTAAGGACTCTCAAGGGTCCCTTTTATGTGGCAGAGAAAAGGACAATGCATGGTCTAGGTAGTGTCCAGGAAATTGGCCCATTGCCCTACACATATATCTATATGTAAAATGCGGGGACAAGTAGCCCTTAGCAAGGGCATATCAAGATCTTTGGATGTCCTTTCTGGGCAGCCTAGGTTGGTAAACAATACCATCACTTTTTGAAGGTCTAGATTTGATCTTTGGAATTTAGGGGGAAGAGTTCACTATGTGATTTGAGACACTGTTGTGCTTGGAGTTCAACAAGGTAAAGAGTTCAAAAACATCTGCGTGTGGCCATGTGGTTGGGAAAGTGGCCAAATATGCACCAATCAATGGTCATGAGAAGAAACCTAGATTAATAATACATTTGGGACTCTCGCTCAAGAAGGTGAAGGCCTTACTACGTTCTTACGAAGGAGTAGTGGCCTTGGAGGGAAGTTTTCCCACCGTTACTATTTCAAATGATTTCATTAGCGTCCAGTTTTGTAAATTTTTCCTGAAAAGAGAAAAGAAATCCAATGAAAAGGAAGTGGTCTTCTTCTCTCCAGTTCCGTAGCTTGTGAGCTTTTAGGAATGAAGAAATGGAAAGAAGAGAGGGGGAAAGATGTGGCATTTCCCCCCTCAAATCTCTCTTTCCATAGTTCAGAAGAAATGGGAGAGAAAAAGAAGTAAGACCAGAGAAACTGTTAGAATGCTGATATTATCCTTCATCTCTTGAAACCAATTCTTTTTCTTTCTTTGAAAAGGCTATTCTAGTCTAGTAATAATAACTCAAAAAACTTCCCTCCAAGGCCACTATTCAGACCCCGTTTTGTAAGCCCATTATCAGAAATTGTTATTCGGTTATTTCCGGAAAACAATTTCGTAGCAAAAAACCGACTCATACCCCTTTTTTTAATCTTAGTGTGAAACGTTTCATGTGTTGTAGTTCATTTAAAACCACATTCCTTTCCAAGAAATCCGTCTATTGTGGTGGCTTGTATATGTTTCGCACCTTGTGAAATCTATATTTATCTTTGAAATTAATTTCTCTTTCAAAAATATACCAAAAGAAAATGAGGTCGCTCTATGTATAGTACACAAGTCATTGTACATTGCTAAAACGCCAAAATTGAAACACAATAAAGTTTAATTGATCTTTTGTATTAAAACTTTTGAATATATTCTAAAAACAACAAATTGAAACACAATAGGAACGGTCAAGAACTGTCGTACCATGTCATCTTCATAATTTTACAAAAATTTAGGCAGTAAACATAATAGACGATTCTAAAGCTAAATTATAAAACATGTGCAAGTATAAAATGTCAAGAGTTGTGGAGCATTTTCATATAGCCTTTTCCATCGCGCAAGACTTGTGAGATACGGCGTAATGGGCCAAAGTTCTTGAACAACCATTTGTATGATCAAGATCAAGTACTAGACCTGTCAATTGGGCTGGACATGGGCCGGCCTAAGGTGTCCAAACTCTATGATGGCTTTGAATTGGATTTGGGCTTAGTTGAATGAGAATTTGGACTGCCCAAATCAAGCCCAAACTCTACAATGGACTTTAAACTTGGTCTGCGCACCCCCCACTTCATTTTCGTTAGTCAACTTACTTTTGCGATCTCCTTTATTAGGGTTTGTCTTGGACAGCTCGATAGCCTACTATTTTGAAACTTACTTCAGCTGATGTTCCTTGATAAAGGGAGAAACCGAATTAATTGATAGTGTGTCCTCAGAGAATTAAATAAAAGAAGGGAAAACAAATTCAGAGTTAGAGTGCGAAGAAAAGTCGCATTTAGCATTTGCGATAGAAATTCGCGTCATAGTCAAACTGTCAGTGAGATTGTGACCGCGTCATCGCCTTACTATTGCTCGGTCTGTCTTATTTATTTATTTATTTTTACTGCATAGTCACAAACCCGAATAAGTATGGTGGGCCTAAAAATATGTTTAAGCCCAGAATTGGCGGGTTCGTAATAGGATGGGCAATCGGGTGACTTGGCATACCGTTTGACAGTCCTATCCTCGATCTCCTTTCGGATGAGATAAAGACCTTTTTCTGTTGTTGAAAAGTCAATACCTATCACTAGGCAAAAATAAATTAAAAAAACATACTATAAAGGAATAGAAATTCATCAAGAAAACAAAAGGAGGACTACCGCATAAGTTATTGAGGACCTATTGAGTATATAGCAACGATGTATATTGTGCTTAGGGTTGTATACAAACCGAA